>JAFFJZ010000028.1:3000000-3161968 GCA_018340375.1 Gonatopus flavifemur | reverse complement strand
TCATAATGAATTATTTAATCCTCTCAAAACACCAGTCTAATGAAAAGATTGATTTTATAATACCAATATACAAAATTTCGAGTCATTATGTTTTTTAAAGTTTGACTGACGCGGAAAAATTGAATTTTATTTCTTTGAAATGTGAATTTTTCTTCATTTCATGTTTAATTTGTCTTAATTTCAAAATTCGTGTTTGAATACATTGGGAATGGATAATGTTTATCATGTATCAATTCCTTTCATCATTTTAGAACACACTCTTATCCAAAAATTATTGGATCTAATAATTTTTCTTCATTTTCGGTTTCGGTTTTCGGCCGAAAATATGTAAAGTGCCGAATTTCGGTTTCGGTTTCGGCCAAAAAAAAACCCGTTTCGGTCGGTCTCTAGTTATTATGATCAATCGATGACAATTGGAACAAAACGTCTAATTTAAAATCGATTTCAGCAGGCTCACAAATATATACTGTGCCAGCTGTACAAACAAAAATTTTGTTTCGTTTATTTATAGATCAAGCGTTTTCGATACTATGTCAAGTACCGTAAATCGGTTAAATTCTTATGCATCTGGTAACAATTACTGACAGGATTAATAATACACCGAGTGAGAAAATTCGTCGTTTTTTTTCTACCTACGATCAACTTTCATTTAACCCATCGGCAAAATTTATGCCAGTTATCTATCATCTCCCCATTAGAGCATTCCCTGCTTAAAGTGTCATATAGAATCGTATAGAATATCATAGATTATGATTCAAAAACATGATAAGATTCACAGTTTCTATCATGTTTTTGAATCATATTCTATGATATTCTATACGATTCTATATAACACTTTAAGCAGGGTTTAACATTCAATCATATGTTCAGATATGATAACACATTTCCTATAATCACTCATCATCCTTCTCAGAGACGCAACAAAAGGGGAGCCAAAAGTGCCAAAGCACCTACTCAATTATGATGGTTACATCCTCTCAATTGTGAAGTTTTCAGAATTATATAAAAATTATATTGAATTATATACCCAGATAGAAAAATGTCTCCATAATGCCATCATAATGGTGTCATGCACGCCAAGAAATGTTCGCATCATGGCGCCAAAGTGTTTCCGCATAAAGCATTGTTATTGGTAGCAAAACGAGGTGATGGCACCATAATTGAAACATAATGTTTACATTCTATGCATGATTGCAAGCTGAGCGGAGTTCATGATAGTATGTTTGCGGCACGTTATGTTACAAAACATTCAGAGCATGCTTTTCTATCTGGGTATATTTTGGAAATTTCACCCGGAACCTCAAAAACAGTCAAACAAACTGAACTACAGCAGCCAAATACGTTCAAGTTCATATTTTTATACACAGTAGAAAATTTTGTGTATCTTTAACGTACGTGCATGTCCCAAGCGGTCCACTCAAAATTTGTGTTAAACTATTGACGCAAAGGATGTGAGAAGTTAATACAAAAGTGTTTAGTTTACATTGAAAATTTGTCAATTTGACACTAACCTACGTTGATTTTCAACACGAATTTTCAGTGGACCGCCGTTTCCAATACAAAATTTCCTACTTTGCGGTGACCCCTGATTTCTCTCCCTATTCTCTAACAACTCATACATCTCATGAAATCTGATAACGTTCTCAAAATCGATGAATTATCACAAAATCTTATTAGAATATATGAGATTTTACAGCGGCATTTGTCATTTAGAAATGGAATTTGAATTTCATTTCAACTGGACACAAATTTTATTCGGTAGGATAATATCTCTATAAAATAAAATAAATTCCCACAAACCTTCCTCGATTTCTGCATTCTTCAATTCCATTAGAATCTTATTAAGTGCGTTTTCCTGAGGTTCCAGTTTTATGCTCCCACCGATCATCTGATTGTTTTCCATCCGTAATACTTCCTCACGCGAGACCGAATAATTTAGAGGAAAAGTCATCGTCACGGTGTTTTGAATTTTCCAAATTATCGTTATAATCATACAAATAGAAAATTTCTTCATCTTTGATTGATTTTTATGTTCCTTGATGAGAGAATATACAAAGTTAAACTCGTTGATCTCCGAGTCCCAAGGACTCAAAAGTTCTTAAGAGTTCTCCAAAACGTTTGACGCCTTCTTACTCTCTAAATCTGAATCAGTGGAATTCGACCGATTCCGCAGTTATAAGTATACCACTAATTTCAATCAGTTGAATTCCACTGCATAATCAGTGAATAGTCGCTGATTCTTGGATGTTGGATGTTCTTTTCACTGATTACAATTAGTCGTATTTCACTGTGAAAATCAGTGAATACTCACTGATTCGCAGTGTATATGCACTGATTCGCAGTGGTATCATGATGGTAAACTTACTGCAATCCACTGAAATTCCACTGATTCAGATTCAGAGAGTACGATTGTAAATGAGGATTCTAGAGATACCTTACTGCGTTTCAATAGATTTGGTAGTAATACGTTATTGAGATATGATAATAATGGATCAATGAATATAAGTTTGCTGTAACAGCAATTTTTCGTTTGAATTATTCCATATCGACAGTTCATTTTCTACGGAGAGATTGCTTATCGCAATTAGAGGTATTGAATTCAAATAAAAATGTGGACTTTGAATATGAAAATTTGTAAGAGTCAACAAATGTCAGGATTTGAGGTAAGATATATATCAAGTCGTTGAAGAATGTGTCTCTTATATGAAGCTCCGACGAACGTTCAGAATAGATCATGATAGATCAGACTGAAGCTCCGTTGGAGCTCAAGTTTAGATTCGGAAACGTTCGACGAAGGTCCGATGAACGTTGAAATGTCCGCTTGAAAATAGCTTGAATGAAGGTTCATAGAACGTTTATTAAAGATTCTACGAAGATTCATTCAACCTTCAGTTTTTTATGTTTCAGACGGAATTACAATTATAGTTAGAAATGCCCCAATCTTTCATTTTTTCGTGGAAAAATATACTTTGAAAAAAACTTTGATCGAAAAATTGCAACTCGAACGAACCTTTAGCAAACGTTCGATGAACGTTTTATAAACGTTCATTCAAACTATTTTCAAGTGGACATTTCAACGTTCATCGGACCTTCATCGAACGTTTACGAATCTAAACTTGAGCTCCAACAGAGCTTCAGTCTGATCTATCATGATCTATTCTGAACATTTGTCGGAGCTTCATGTTCCCTTCGGGATTAGAACAAATTTAAAATATGTGATCAAACAAATTGTAATTCAAAAAAATAGTACTGAAGTTTGAACCGTTCATTGAACCGAATTCGCAATCGAATAACCGAATACTGAACTGTTGAAGACCCCAAATTTTGCATTACTCTACTGGAATAACCACGTGAATTCAATTCGTGCAGGATTCTATGAAAACTTCGTGGATCACTTGAAACCGACTTCTATTATTATTCAAAACTTTTCTTTTCGCTGTAAAATGAAATATCCATTCTCGTTTTACATGAATTATAGAAAACTGTAGTTTTCATTCCAAATGCGATGATTCAAACATGATTTATAACCATTATAATGATATCTTAGATAACTACCATTATGTTGTTTTATCTCAACAACTGTGCTCTGGTAGGCACTTTTTTTTTAATCAATTATCTGACTTGAATTAGATGGCTCATGGTCGATATTTGTGATATGTCTGTAAGCACTAATAACATTATTTTCTATGAAACAGTCAATGTTCGTATCAAAATTTTATAAATATTTGTAATTTTGTGCACGTTGAAAAAACACAACACTGCAGTTAAATTATGAAATTCTCCGTACGAATATAAAAAAAAACTAGTCTGAAAAAAGTAACGATCAGAGATATATCCCAGCAAACACGACTTTATGCAGGGCCATCAGGGGCCCATTGAAACGCCGTTGATCATTGTTTGTAGGGATGGTGCATAGGCTGTACAAATTTTCAATATTTTGGACAGTAAATACACGTTTGCGATACTGAACGATAACTGCGACGAAGATGAAGAAAAGCTGAAAAAAGTGACTGATTATTGACCCTCGTTGCACCGTACGCGTAACCCTGTATGTATTTGAAACACACAGCATTTGAAAATAGTTCAAGTTTCGACGTCAATACCTTTGAAGGGGGAAAGTAGAAGGTTTGAATTGATACATTAGCACCACTTTAGCAACGAGCAAAAAGAATCTAGATTTTCGTTAACTTCTGCGTGCGGAAATATAGGTCGATTCAAAATGCGTGCATCAAGGGTTAACAGAAAAATAAGTAACATAAAGGAAGAGCTCGAATAAGGAGCAACAAACCAGTTGACAAGGGATATAATTATAATCGATAGAAAAAGAGATCTACAACTTTTCAAGATTGTCAGTTTTTTCAATGTACAAAGACATCTCTGAAATTTGATCATTCATGAAATTTCGTTCGTTAATGATACTGCTTGGTACACTGACACTGAACTTTGAATTCAATTTAAAGGGATCAAAATCATCACTCGAGTGAACAAAAGGAATACTCTGAGCTACACACTCACACGAAAACGATGTTCATAATCTAAATTACTTTCACTTTTGTTGCAAGTGAGACCCGCACAACAACGGATTTGAATATGAACTGATGATAAATATAACGATTAACAGAATACATAGATGTGTATACATGAATATATATACACATAAACGTATGCGCAGGCGGAATAATTTATATCCCGTGCAATGAAATTTAAATCTCAGTGTGTATTAAATTCTATTACATCCAATCAATTCTCATAGATAATAACCGATGAATTACATTCAATTTTGAATTTGGATTTAAGGTGTTCATCACTTCGATTAGTAGGATGAAAGGGTTTGAAAATGATACACATTCAAATACCAATGTACTTTTTTGTTGTTAATTTTTTTAATGTGTGAAAGTTATTCAAGTTGATAAAAACAATTCTATGTATAAGTCTGAAGAAAACTTGTTCACAACATTCGAAGGAAGATCCAGGGAAAAGTGATGGAAGAAATCGGAAAAAGGAAAGACTACTCATTGATATTCAATATGTATAGTGTAAGAGTTCGCATTGCAGAATTGAAAACAATTCGCGCATTCGATTTTCATACCTTTAGCGAATCAGTACTGTTTGTTTACCGCATAAACGGATGAAATTTATATAAAATCTACTGTTAAAGATTTTGTTTGTAAGAGAAACAATAATACAAGAAAGTCAAGTATGTCAATCGATAAAAATTCAAACTTGAATCACAATATTTATAACAATAATTCGGATTATTTGAAAAATCGAAAATATGTGAATCCCTGGGACAAAGAACAGTTTTTGATCTCAAGAAAACAACCGTTGCCATTATCAATAATGTATCGTCAAAATCCAGAGAATTTGATCGAACTTCCATATTGGTGAGTACTTTGGGACTTGAATTGAAATGAAGTACATGTTTGATTTTCATTCAAAATTGTTGCAAATAACATACTTTTGTGTAATCTATAATAAGACCCAATATTTGTTAACATTAAGGTTGTCTTCTGCTCCCGCAACGAAAGCGATCGGGGGTGCGGTAGTGCCATTTTATTTGATTTCGAATGATGATAAATCATGGCAAGTGATTCCTGAATATTCAAATTTGATTGTACATAACGTTTCTTCCGTTCCAGTCTACCAGGGTGTTCTTGGAAGAGGTAAGTATATTCTTATCGTAATTGAAGAAATGAGCGAAATCAGTATTGTGTATTGAACCGTTTGTATCAGCGCATTCGAAATCGAGAGACGAGGAAACAGATTATAAAGAGGAAAAACCACCATTGGCGTATCTCAAAATCGATTACGAGAATAACTGGGAATCTTTGCATCACGCGCTTGAAAACTGACCAAATGCAGTCTCGAGACACAAAAATATGACTATAATTATGTAACAAAATGAATAAAATATGTAATAGAATTCATTACAACTGTTCACATTTTTGAAAAATTATACTGTTCGATGTAATGTTATAGTATTATAATCTGGTGTCTTTAAGGGGCAACTTGAACGACATCTATGACAGCATCTTTGTCTTCGGTGAATAGTTTTCTCCTTTTCCTTACCGACGTTTCCTCCGCTTTTCCGTTCGATTCATCGCTGTGTATGGAATTATTAACACTCTTTTCAGAATCCTCAGCCCCACTGTCTCCACTCTTATACACTTCTAGATTCGGCCATCTAAAGAATGATTCGAATTTAATATTTCAAACAATAAGGATTGAAAAAAAATGACAAAAACGTATACCTGGATGCTGAAGTATTCTTCTTGACCTTGTCACTCTTTGCTTTGTTTTTCGGCTTTTGCTGTGCATTCCATTGTTTTATCATTTTTACATTATTTTGCACCTTGAAAATAAAAACAAGAAGAGAAAAAATTTGAACAGGAAAACAAAATAAGAAGTTCAAATTGATGGATTAATTTTTTTTTTACTCAAGTTCGTTGTATATATTGAGAAAAAAGTATCATTGGAATGTTAAATTCTTGAATTTAATATAAATGTGGGGAATTTCGGATCGCTTTTCATCTTTCGCATACAAAAATTGAATATAAATCGTCGATTCAAATGACTACGAAGATTACTTTACGATTCAATGTTGCTTCTTCCAAGGCGTCCTTATACTCTTCTAATTCTTCTTGGTGTTTCCTTTTCAAATCGTCTATGTGGTTTTTATAATTATTTTCATTCAGAATCAATTCCGATCGTACTGTCTCTAACTCTTTTTGTAATCTTTGAACTGTAAAATAAGAAAAAAGAATCTTATTTGGATTCTGTATTTATTTGAATAGAATTTGAAGGAATTCAAAGATTTCAATATACGATAGAGATTTATCACATTCCATAGGGACATAAAGGAAGACATCTTTTCAAAGATGTGACATGTTTTTATGTAGACAATATGCAAAATTCGTTCAAAAACTTACTTTCAGCCTCATTGTTGCAATTAAAATTCTCTGTCCTCAAATGATCACATTCCTGTTGCAAGGCTGTGAGTTGCCGTTGAAGATTATGCTTTTCAGAATTCCAGCGATTCTCTGATTCTATGGAATCTTTTCGTAAATTTGCCACAATGCTGGTAAACTTTTGTGCTTCTCGTTTCGCTTTAGCATTCTCCAAACGAGAAATTTCCAAAGCTTTTTCTTGCGCCGTATTGAGTGTTTTCAACATTACGAACGCCTAGAACATATATATTTGATGTAATTTGTGTATGACGTAATAGTATATTATTTCTCAAGAGAAGAAATGAAGGGATTTCTACCATGTATTTAGTTTACCTGCCCTTGCCTTTGACTTAGAGAAGCAATCGCACGAGCGGGAACAGCTCTTTTCCTCATCACAGTATTTTTTTCTAAACTTGCGAGGAATGTGTGCAGAATGTTCAACAGAAGGTCAACACTTTCAATCACAAACTGGACTCTTGTATATTCCAGAGTACAGTTAGTATGTATCTAAAGTGGATATATTTCATCGTAACAGGGTGAAAGTGACCATTTTCACTCCGCTCTGGTACATTTGCCTGGAATCCACCACTTTTTCTCCCAAAGATAGGGATGAAAATAAAAACTTTCCATATAGGTGTGAGGGAGAGTATTTTATATCTTTTGTATGGACCATTTCATCAGGTTCATTTGATTCATTTCAAGTTTCATAAAGATAAAATACGACTTTATAGAAATTATGATGTAAACATTTATAGGTATGAAAGTAAATTGTTCAAATATTGGATGCCCAGAAAACAAAACGAACGAGTCCACGATCGCTCAATCTGATGGACATAATGATGCATGAACAATTGACCAATGGTTGTACTATCGGAATGGCTAATGCGTGAATACTATCAATTATTGTACAATTATTGATGCACAACAGTTGCAGTAGTCTTCAATGCATGCAACATTGGTCAATAATGTGTTAACTTATCATATAGTTAATTGTAAAATCGTGAACGACTTCAAAGTGTCCATGATTGTGCAATCATTGAACCACTTTGTTTTCTGGGTGTTGAGTTTAAAGTGATTCATTGTACACTGTACTCCTACACCGCAAGAACATGGATGATCAAACCTCAATCACGTTTGTATTTCATGATGTGGATAAAAGTTTTTATAAACCAAAACATGATACTTGTCTGATGTTCGAATTTGTATAATAAACAATGAAGAGCTGAAATCATGCACTAGCGGTTATCCCAAATACTACCATGTTTTTGGAATATTTTTGAGATTTCTTTTTGGTTTCCATATAATCATTATATCCATGAAGCATAATAAGTAAATAAAGATATATTTGAAAAAAACGAAAAGTAGAGACTTAGTCTTACTTTGTGCAGTGTTTGAAAACTTTCAATCATTTTTTGTAGATCCGGACGGAGATTTCCATTTTTATTATCTACCATGATTAACTGGATAGTTTGAAAGATTCAGAATTGGGATTTTTCAATACACCACAGCACAGTTTTATGCAGTTGCGACCAGTGTGGACCAGTGATCTCAGAATGCGGGAGCTGGCGGCCCCCACCACGCGGTCGGTGGGACACTAAACTGTTTCACCGCGTGTCCGTGTGAACAGAGAAAGTCTATATTCTAGACTTCTTTCTTTCTCATACGGACGCGCGGTGAGACAGTGTTAGTGTTCCACCGGTCGCGTGGTGGGGGCTGCCAGCTCCCGCATTCTGAGATCACTGGTCGCGACACTTGAGATTGTTCACTCACGCTCAGTATCAGGGTGGGGATGAAAAATTTGTATGAAAGGTCGATTTTTGAAAATCGATCGATTTCTACTTGGGCCGATTTTGAAAATCGATTAATCGACAGAAAAAATCGATTTTTTCCGATTTCAATAGATTTTCCATATAAAAATGTGGAGACCCTAGAATAGTGCATTCAAAATACAATTTATTCATTATTAAAACTCTCTCTCTCTCTCTCTCGCTCTTTTAAAACTATTGTGCTGTTGAGGAAATATAAATTATCACACAAATCTTGATCTCCAGAATTTTTATTCTTATTTATAACTGATGGAATTATCGGTACCAAACCACATGTTCTCATCCAGTGAATTGAGGAACAACAACATATCGAGGTGTTTCGGCGTTAGACGATTTCTTAATTGATTTGCTATAAGGCCAGCATGGGAGAACAATCTGTCGCAGGGAACTGAGGTAGCTACTATCGAGAGATCTCTTCTTGCAACAGCTCATATTTGGGGATACTCATTTCCTATTGAGTTCCAAACTATTAGTGGATTAGGGTTTGCTTTCCTATCTACAATTTATATATCAAAAATGAACTTATTTACAGTAGAGGACATTCTTGCATTCGTACCGAAAAATTAGGATATGATAATTAGGATAAAATAGACCAGACAAATTTTAAGGTAATAGAAGTTTTCAATATAATTTATTTTCAAAAATACATACTATCATTACTCAAACTCATCAGAGGCCCAGACAGCACCACAGTCCCCCAAGTAGCACAAGAACATTTCAAATATTCTGCGTTCATTCCGTGATCATGCATAGAATATGCAGATGAGACTGTTTTGGATAAATTCGAAAAATATGTTCTGAGAACGTGCACAGAATATACTTATCCAAAACAGTCTCATTCGAAGATTCTAAGAATGTTCATAAAACATGCTCAGAACTTCCAAGAACCTTCTTAGCATTTCTAACCTGTTGTGCTACTTGGGCCCTTTTGAATGGGCCTAGAGAATTCACAGAAAAGAATGCTTTGAGAACTCTTTTTTGAGAATTCAATATGTCATTTGAAAGAATACATGCAGTACCAAAAGACTCCAAAGAGAATTCTTATTGAGTGCATATCAGAACTCGCAAAACATTCATCAAGACCACATACGGTATTCCAAAAGAACACCCATTATCCCAGGTAGCACAAGCACGTTCTAAGAATGTTCTAAGAATATATGCTGAGGATATTCGAATATTCTAAGGAGATTCTTATTACGTGCGAATATATTCTACGCGCATTCTCAGAATGTTTGAATGAGACTGTTTCAAATATTCTCAGAATATTATGCCACGAATATTGTGGGAATATTATAAAAAAATGCTGTTAAAATAGAAATTTCTCGCAATATAACTTCTGCATGTAACCGAAAACTAATTCACAATCAATTCTTTCAATCAATAAACATCTTTCATCATGGATTCTTAGCAATATCATGGATTCACATGGATGGGTGAGATACTTATGATCACAACAAGCCATCATAATATATACGATATTTCTTTAAATATTATTACACTTTTGAAGATTATTTTTCACGCATGACGCTCTCAAAACATTCGGGATATTAAAATGCACATTTATGAATTTCTCATTCCCCAAATACAAATTAAAATAATATATTATCCAAGGGTCTGTAGCCTGTCAACAACATTATCCGCCATTACTGAATTCATGTCATTAAGATGCTTGCGCATGCGCTGCTTATCAATCTCCCTACAAACTTTGTACGCATATTGTACGAACGTTCCCAGAATATTCGAAACAGTCCCATTCAAATGTTCTCAGAATCATCTATGAATATTTACGAAGCTTCTACACTCTTTGTAAGAATATTCGATACAGTACGTTTTACGGATGCTGCGGGAATATTCTCAGAATATTCTGTGTTACATGGGATGCGACAAAACATGAATCCCCACGGAAGTTCAAGATGTGTTCTCAGTTCGCCCAAATGAACATGAAATGCAAGCAAGAACTTGAATTCTTTCAGAAGTTATTTGATATTCATTGAAATGTTAGACATTTAAAATCAGTAAAAATATTCATATTCAAAGCTTGGAATCTTTAAATTGATTTTGTTTATCCAAATATAAAAGCTAATAGATGATAAAATACCAAAGTGTAGTGGCAGTTGATTTCATTGCAATAACATGCAATAAATAAAATAATCCTATAATTATTGACATTAATGGAATAACATACAAACTCTTCAATACTATGATGAAATATTTTGAGGTTAGGATTTACTATGGGTAAAAAAGATGAATGCAATTTTCAAATTGTATCAAACCTTTTCCCAGATAGCAATTTAGCCTTGCTGCAATGTTGTCAGGGAAGCTTGTGAGAAGATTGCCATAAGCCTCCTAGTTGACACACGGCAAGGGTACAAGCTTACAAAACCCTTGCAGCAGAGTTGTAGCAACCTTACACTGACAAGGTTGTCAATAACAAGTCAAAAACAATCTAATGACAAGTCTGACAAGCTTATGACAAGCTTACATGTTGTTTGGGTTAATAATAGTTGAGAGACAAAAGTAGTTTGGGATTCATCTTGATCATTATTAAATTCAGAGCGAACATTCAGTTCATTGAATCTTTTTGAAATTCATGAAATTATGATGCATAAAGCGTTGTTTTTTGTTTCTTTTAAATTGCCAGTATAAACAGTGACAATCAGAGTATGCTTCGACAGTGTTATGTATAACGCAGGGAAAATACGTTGGAATTTTGAAAGTCCTGCGTTGAACATTGTAAGGTCCCATAATTTGGTAGTGTTCATACTTAGCGCAGGTGAAGAAGTTCCTGATGTCCCGTACGAAAATATTTCGCTGAAATCATCATGAACAATCTCTGAAAAACTCCGCTTTTTCTCTAAAAAAACTCTGAGAATTTCTGAAAATTTGATGAAAAATCTCATATTTTTTAGAGGTGGGCGAATCTTTACGAAGCGAATCTTTTGTATAAAAAAAATGTTCAATTTATATCGAATTCTTTAAAATTTTTGTCAAAACTCGATAAGTATTTTATAAAAAAGATTTGCTTCGTCAAGATTCACCCACCTCTAATCTTTTAGGAACATTCTGTATAAACTTTTTCAGACTTTTTTCAGAGGTTTTCAGAGTTTTTCAGACAAATAGGAACGAAATTGCACTCCCGAAGGGAACATGAAGCTCCGACGAACGTTCAGAATAGATCATGATAGATCAGACTGAAGCTCCGTTGGAGCTCAAGTTTAGATTCGGAAACGTTCGACGAAGGTCCGATGAACGTTGAAATGTCCGCTTGAAAATAGCTTGAATGAAGGTTCATAGAATGTTTATTAAAGATTCTACGAAGATTCATTCAACCTTCAGTTTTTTATGTTTTAGACGGAATTACAATTATAGTTAGAAATGCCCCAATCTTTCATTTTTTCGTGGAAAAATATACTTTGAAAAAAACTTTGATCGAAAAATTGCAACTCGAACGAACCTTTAGCAAACGTTCGATGAACGTTTTATAAACGTTCATTCAAACTATTTTCAAGTGGACATTTCAACGTTCATCGGACCTTCGTCGAACGTTTACGAATCTAAACTTGAGCTCCAACAGAGCTTCAGTCTGATCTATCATGATCTATTCTGAACATTTGTCGGAGCTTCATGTTCCCTTCGGGACTCTGATAGAATTCTGACAAAACTGAGAAATTTCTGACTATTAAAAATTTTCAAAATTATATGAATACATTCACATTCTAAATTCAAATATCATATGCGAAAAAGTGCTTGAAAATGAAAAAATTTTACTTCAATAATCAGAAAAATGTTAGAAATTTTTCGGAGCTTTGTTAGAGTTTTTTCAGAATGCAATTTCGTTCCCATTTGTCTGGAAGAAAGATTGAAAACCTCTGAAAAACTCTGAAAAAAGTCTGAAAAAAGACATTGTATGGTATTTCCATATTTTAAATTAGAATTTTTTTCATAACTAACCTTTGAAAATGGTATACATTATTTTTTAAAGCAAAAGTTTTTCAAACCGTTGAGTCTGCTTTTTTCAGATATCAAAGTAACTATATTTCATTCATTGATTCGTTTATTTAACGAGCATTAAAAACTGATACCATTATGCACGCAAAATGGATTCAAAACCGATATTATTATGCACGTAAATTGTATTCAAAACTGAATACGTTATGTGCTCAGAATGTATCCCTAATGGCGTTCAAGATGAGTTCTTTTGGGTGGACTAGGTATTCTTTTTGACCTTCCATATGTTTTCATGTTTAGTCGCATAACGGGTGGACATGTTGATGTCTCATGGAATTAAGTTGGATGATTCTGGGGATACAAAATGAATTCTCCCAAAAACTGAGGTGTTCTAAATGTTTTCTTCAAGAATTCTTTGTGAAGTGGTGTTGCTACATTTGAAATAAAATAATCCTGTATTGGCTCAGTTTTCACCGCACCAAATTGTAACTGAATTCACCAATCAAAAACTTGGCATACTAAGGCTGCGTTCCAATACTTCACCCTCGTACTATGGAGTATCTGTATATCTATCTTTAACCTACTTAAAAGATAGAGAAAACCGATACTCCAGAGTAAGAGAGTGAAGTATTGAAAAAGCACCTTAAGACTGCTTTCCTTTAGCTGTGTTCGTTATAACGTGTTCTCAGTTACCCTAACCTTTACCAAACCAATCAATTCATTTGTATTACTAGAAGAGTGAATCACAAATATTTGGAACAGTTTGGGGCACGTAGCACAAACACAGCTTTTATATGTCGAGTAATCACTCGGATAATACATCATCTCTGTCTAACAAAGATAATAGAGAAACATGACGTATTCTCGAATCTCCTCAATATTTGCATCCTCTTCCATCTTACGAAATTGATGATCGGAGATGCATCATGTTTCGGGATGATCGCATTGGGGGTCTTCGAATTTTGGGATAACGGTGCTTCAGACCAACAGGCTTTCGGACTAACGGATGTTTACCCAGTCAAACAATCGGAAAAAATCGGAAATCGGAACTCAGAAATCGATTTTCTCTCGATTTTAATATTGAGGAATCGATTCCAAATAATCGATTTTTTCGGACGAAAAATCGATTTTCGATTAAAATCGATACCGATTTTACCATCCCTATATCAGGGCAGTTCTTTTCAATTCACCACGAAAACAGAGAAAACCGATCCTCGAGAGTACGAGGCAACGATGCCAAACCGGATACGGATACCGATACGGATTTTTTAGGTTCTTTTATTGGAAATTCCATTTAAGTGGATACCCACCCGAAGAGAACATGAAGCTTCAGCGAACGTTCAGATCAGATGTGTATAGATCGGGCCGGAGGTTCATTGGAGCTAACTTTGAGATTCACAAACGTCCTAGACAGCACACAAGAATCCCACATGAATTCAGAAAAAAGAACTCTTGAGGAACTCTTTTAGAATACAAAGTGTTCAAAAAGAGTTTGAAGAGAATTCGATTCGTCAGACATTTGCGAGTCCCCTTAAAATTCTATGAGGCTTCTTTGAGAATTTTAAGGGAACTCGCAAATGTCTGACGAATCGAATTATTTTCAAACTCTTTTGGAATACTTTGTATTCTAAAAGAGTTCTTCAAGAGTTTTTTTTCTGAATTCATTTGAGATTCTTGTGTGCTGTCTGGGTATCTGGGTAGTAGATTTTTTGGTCCGCTTACCAGACGGCAGGTACCCTCCAATCTTCAACCATATACAGGTTGTCTCAGAACTCGCGGACCGGATTTCACAGGTATATTCTGCAGCCAAAATGCAATGATTTCCCGTTTAAAAAATTTTTTTGAGGCTTAGTTTTGGGGATATGAGCATTTTCAGATTTTTTTTCAAATCCAAATCATTCAAAAACACTGTGTGCTACATACTTGGGCTTAATACCATTCGCTAAGTTGGAACACGGCAGATCTGTGGGAAAAAATTAAAATATTTTATCATTGATAGTTCCGGAGCTGTAGTGATTTGAAGTTGCTGAATTCTGATTGGCTGAAAGCTAAAAAATTTCAAATCGCTATAGCTCCGGAACTATCAATGATAAAATAGTTTAATTTTTTTCTCACAGATCCGCCGTTTTCCAACTTAGCGAATGGTATCAAGCCCAAGTATGTAGCATAAAATGTTTTTGAATGATTTGGATTTGAAAAAAAATCTAGAAATGCTCATATCTCCACAATTGAGTGTCGAAAAATTTTTTTCAAACGGGAAATTATTGCATTTTGGCTGCAGAATATACCTGTGAAATCCGGTGCGCGAATTCTGGGACACCCTGTATACATGGACTGCTGAAAGGATCGGGAAAATTATGAAAAAATGTCCCCAACATCTCGAAACCCAATTCTGCTAATAGTCACCAATGCGCATGTGTCGTTATAAAAAAAATTGTCAACATAACCTAACTCGAAGTCATTAAATCGATTAGAGATGTTAATTCTAACGGGCGTGCGCACACATGACACGTTTGTGCACTCCAGCGCACTCCTTACTAGGAGCAAGATCGGTATTCGAGATATTGGAGACATACTACCCCCACTACGAGCTTCAGCGGTCCATGTATCGAAGGGTGGGGGCCGAATCAACGAAACCAGCCCTATCCGACTCGAACTTCGGGTAGACCTCCAATAGCCCGACCGCCCGTTGGTCCGAAGTGCTGTTGTCCCGACTGAAGAGAACCCCGACTTATGATGCATCTTCAAGTTATCATTGCTATAAGATTGAGAAAGAGGCAGAGATGAATGAGATTTGAGAATGCTCCGTGAGTCGGAGTTTTCTTCGGTCGGGATATCAAAAGTCGAGACAACAACACTTCGGACCAACGAGTGGTCGGGCTATTGGAGGTCTACCGAACCTCGGTGTGTTCACGTAGTGACGAAAAAGTTGTAGATGGCTCTTCAATCTAGTGGTCCGGGTATGATTGTGATTGATAAGTGTAATGAATAAAATAATACAAAATGGGTGTAATTATTCGGAATAGTGCTTCATAATCATCAAAAACATTTCAACAGGATGTGAAAAAATATAATATATTATAATAATAATATTATTATAATATTATAATAATAGGGTATGAATGATATTGAAACAAATAATTACAAATAAAATGTTCATAAGGTAACCCGAAGAGAACATGAAGCTTCAGCGAACGTTCAGATCAGATGTGTATAGATCGGGCCGATAGTTCATTAGAGCTAACTTTTAGATTCACAAACGTTTGACAAAGGTTCTACGGACGTTGAAATGTCCGCCTCGAAATACGTTCAGGAAACATAGATGGAACGTTCGCTGAAGGTTCATCGAAGGTTTGACGAAGCTTCACAAAAATATCTATACTTATATTAATTTTGATCAATTTATATGAAAAATAAATTAATTAATAAACATAAATTATTATAAATTAATCTAAGTATAGATATTTTGGTAAAGCTTCGTCAAATCTTCGATGAACCTTCAGCGAACGTTCCATCTATGTTTCCTGAATGTATTTCGAGGCGGACATTTCAACGTCCGTAGAACCTTTGTCAAACGTTTGTGATTCTAAAAGTTAGCTTTCATGAACCTTCGATTCGATCTATACAGATCTAATCTGAACGTTCGCTGAAGCTTCATGTTCTCTTCGGGAAAGGTAAAAAATGTTTATTATATACATTTTTTTATTTACAAAAGAGATGACAGTACACTTAATTGTCACAAAGATTCCTGCACTTCATTTCATTGTCAATCTCTTCAAAATGAAAAAATAAGGAAGACAATGAAAGACCTTCATGAATGATATGCAACTCACATATTTTCAATCTTTCAACTTATGCGAATGTGACAGGTTATGAATGGTTATGAAAACAATTGCAATCAGACAACTAGATCGATTTGCCATCTGGATTTTTGTGGTCACTATGTGAACCGGATTTCTAGGGGAAAACGCATGAGTCGGATAGGGCTGAACGAAACCATTGGTGGAAAAGGAAGAGATGTATGATGTATGATGTCTTATTCTTTCCAACTAACGGTTTCGTTGATTTGGTTTCTCGTTGATTTGGCCCCCATCGGTATCGAAGCCCTCAATGTCCCGAACGCTTAGTGCCCCGAATGTTCAATACCTAGGAAGTCGCTGATTGGCCAATTCCTAGTAACCTACTCGAGATTCCCTTGGAATTCACCGATCAACGAATTTCGGGATATCGAATATTCGGAAAATATTCATTCAGAACATTGGAATCCCATGCAGCCGAATTGTCCTTAAGGGGATTCATTACTCCCTGCAAAAGTTACTAGATTCCAAATTTCTCCTCCCAGTTTTCTCAGAAACGAACACATAAAATGAAAAATAATAGCTAAGTTCGTTTACCGATGTCCCAAGTTACCCCAACTTGCTCCAAGTATTTTGGATTCGCTACTTCCAGTTTAAGCAACGAAATGATTGGTTTGGTACAAGTTGGAGCAACTCAGGACACGTAGAACGAACGAACCTATTGAGTAGCTGCATTTTTTTCAATAGCCTAAGAAAATGCACCTGCTCATTAAAATTGTTTCTATTCATTGATCACTGAGAAAACTGGGGGGAGAGATCTAGTAACTTGGCTTGTGGTGAATCGCCTTAACGAAACGCTCACAATTGATGGATCCCTAGTATTGTTATAGTTATATTCAAATAAACTAGTAATCTACCAATTAGGATTTTTCCGTTCCGATCACCCAGTTGCATGGGAGCCCAGCCTGATTGTAATTCCCACCAACAAGATGTGATTTTGAATTCAAACTGTTCCTCATCTCTTCCTTACAATCGATCGTTTTGACAGTAAAATACTTGAAACACTACGATCAATCTTTTCACTGAATTATTCTTTCCGATATGATGGGAATCAAGACAACGATATTTCAAATTGTGTACAATAACATTCGACCATTATTTCAATACCTACATCGTCCTCAATTCTTATGTAGAAGCAGTTCAACGAAAGAAGTCACTGTCAGTTTAGAGGTAATAATTCCTATTTCTCCTCAGGATATTGATATAATATTATGAATATTCCCACAAAAAAAATATTTACAGTATGTTTCAAAAATCAAACTAACCAATTCAAAAATTTATATCAAAACTAATAATCGAAAGCTAACACATTTTTTTTCAGCATCATTTCTAAATATACATTTCATCTGGAATCATAAATTCTCTCATGGTAATGTCAGTGTAACATACCATATTCTTCCATTTTCAGATCAGATTTCCCAAGTAGCAGAAGAGGTTAGAAATGCTAAGAGCGTGTTTGGAAAATCCTAACGAACATGAGTAAACCTCCAAATGAGACTGTTTCGAATAATTATGTGCTATGCACCTCCATACAATATCTTCACGGATTTATCCAAAATAGTCTCATTCGCACATCCCTTTCACATTCATAGAGTCACCATAGCTTATTTGAGAAGTTCTTGTGCTACTTGGATTCTCTAATCTACTGTGTATTCGATCGATTTCACTCTGTAGTGTCATGGAAAATTTATATTCCCCCAGAACCCTCAGCTTTATAGATTGCAAGAAGGGCCACCGAGTAATACAAAATTGAATCATCATGATGCTCAATGGGCTTTGGAGAAAATGTTTTACATCCGAAGAATGGAAAATAAAGCTGCAGAATTGTATAGATTACGGTTGATTAATGGATTCTGTCATCTTTATGCTGGACAGGTAATTTGAATTCAAATAAATATGTGTTACTTGTGGTATACTGTCTACAACCCGATCAAGAAAAACCTCAAGGGATCCCTCACAGGAACCCTCGAGGGTTCCCAGATAGGATCCCATAAGGGTTCCCCTGCCCAAGCAGCACAAGAACTTCTCAAAGGTGCTATGATGATAGATGCTATGGTGAAAAGAATGTGCAAATGAGGCTATTTTGGATAAATTCATCAAGATATTCTATCGAGGTGCATAGCATCCCGAAGAGAACATGAAGCTTCAGCGAACGTTCAGATTAGATCTGTATAGATCGGATCGAAGGTTCATGAAAGCTAACTTCTAGATTCACAAACGTTTGTCAAAGGTGCTACGAACGTTGAAATGTCCGCTTTAAAGTACTTTCAGGAAACATAGATGGAACGTTTATTGAAGGTTCATCGAAGGTTTGAGGAAGCTTCACAAAAATATCTATACTTAGATTAATTTATAATAATTTATGTTTATTAATTCATTTATTTTTCATATAAATTGATGAAAATTAATATAACTATAGATATTTTTGTGAAGCTTCGTCAAACCTTCGATGAACCTTCAGCGAACGTTCCATCTATGTTTCCTGAACGTATTTCGAAGCGGACATTTCAACGTCCGTAGAACCTTTGTCAAACGTTTGTGAATCTAAAAGTTAGCTCTAATGAACTATCGGCCCGATCTATACACATCTGATCTGAACGTTCGCTGAAGCTTCATGTTCTCTTCGGGATATGAATTTTATTGGAAATAAAGGGGGCGGACAAATCCACGTCGCCTCTCGGTTGCCTCAACGGAGACTCTCCCTTATTTCTCCCTTATTTCCACGGCTCTCATTTCTCCACTGATTCTCCACCTCCACAGTCCTGGGTGGAGAATCGGTGGTTCTGCTGTACGGGATCAATTATTGGTAAACTAATGTCACACATTTTTGGAGAATATTTCAGTATCAAAAGAGGCCACTGTTGCAAACAGTATTCGTCCACCATTGTTTATACTGATCAAAATCATCTTTTCAGTCATCTAAGTTCTTATTGGGGGAGATTTGATATAATTATTTAGAATGAAACGGTTCAAAAACACTTCATGTAGGATCTTACATGAGCTCCCACGTGGGATCCCATAAGGGTTCCCAGATGGGTTTTGGTCATAATTTTTGTGCCAGATTCCCAGGGAAACCCTTATGGGATCCTATCTGGGAACCCTCGAGGGTTCCTATGAGGGATCCCTTGAGGTTTTTTTTCATCGGAAAGCCATCATTAGTATAAATATATTATGATGAAATATTACAATATCAATCTCTGGCACAAATTCTATCAAGAATGGACAAGATCCTCCATTCGAATCTATCGGGATCTGATGTGGTTTCCTCCAAATTGTTATGATTTCATAAGATGTGGATAGCAGTCCTGTTAGTTTTTAAAGGAATTCTTACTACCCGAAGAGAACATGAAGCTTCAGCGAACGTTCAGATCAGATGTGTATAGATCGGGCCGAAGGTTCATTAGAGCTAACTTTTAGATTCACAAACGTTTGACAAAGGTTCTGCGGACGTTGAAATGTCCGCCTCGAAATACGTTCAGGAAACATAGATGGAACGTTCGCTGAAGGTTCATCGAAGATTTGAGGAAGCTTCACAAAAATATCTATACTTAGATTAATTTATATTAATTTATGCTTATTAATTCATTTATTTTTCATATAAATTGATCAAAATTAATCTAAATATAGATATTTTTGTGAAGCTTCGTCAAACCTTCGATGAACCTTTAGCGAAGGTTCCAGCTATGTTTCCTGAACGTATTTTGAGGCGGACATTTCAACGTCCGTAGAACCTTTGTCAAACGTTTGTAAATCTAAAAGTTAGCTCTAATGAACCTTCGGCCCGATCTGTACAAATCTGATCTGAACTTTCGCTGAAGCTTCATGTTCTCTTCGGGTAAGGATTGCTAGCACATTCCAAGATATTTCCATATTCCAGCAATATTTATGAATGTATAGTAAAGTAACTGTGACTTCTACATTGCATTATTTCGATGAAACTCAATATCTAAAAATTTTGTACATGACTTATCGTTTGGATGTAATACCCCTTTTTTTTAAATGATATACCTAGTTTTTATCATTAATTCGGATAACATTGATTCAAAATCGAAACAGCAGCTGCCCACATAGCATTTCAGTTCTCAAAGATATCCTCAACCAAATTTAAGAATTCTTATGCAACATGAAAAGATATCTTTAAGAGATCTAGAACAGTTCTTACTTCTAAAAGATTTCTATAAGATGTCTAAAAGATATAATCTCGGAAGAAAAGTTTTAGATCTTCTAAAAGATATCTTTCAGATGTCTTTTAGAAGTAAGGACTGTTTTAGACATCTTAAGGATATCTTTTCATGCTGCATAAGACTTCTTAAACTTTCCAAGTGCTGAGTCAAATCGATAGAAAATTTTAAAAAATTCGTTCCCGTCAGATATAGACTAATCGATTCAGAATCCTCCGAAAGGAAAAATGAGTGGGTCGTGGGAGAGAGGTTTTTTTCGAGGCCTACTAGTGAATTTCACTCAAGTTGTTTTGAGTCGATTGAAAAATTTGAAAAAATTCACTTTATCTCCGCAAATGGGATTTGAGAAAAATGTATGAATTTGTATAGAAAACTCAACTCTCCGCCACAAGCCGTAATATTCTTGGAATAGACAAATAAAGAGAAAATTCAAATTTTTTTCTGCAAATGTAGTTTGCAGAGAAATGTATGAATTCGTGGAGAAAATTCCTTTCCTCATCAAATGTTTCCACCATTTATCAAGTAGAAAAATGTTGAGAAAATTCAACATTTCTCAACAAAACAACTTTGACCAATAAGTTGGAAATGTACAGAGAAACCTTTACTGGCAATAGAAATTTTCAGAAATATGCAGAATTTCACAGAGTTTCGGAAGATGAATCTGTTGAAAAAATTCTTTCTTTCTCTAAGAATTGCGATAATGAAGTTGTGCAGAGAAATTGTTGAAGTTTTGAACAGAAATATCTTTATTGGGGTTGATATTTTGATATTTATCAAACGTCTAATTTCACATATCAGGATCATTATATGTCCTGTGACTTTTCTTGTAAAGTGTTTTTTCCTGATAGAAAGTAGAGGAGAGACGGATAACAGTCATCAAAGAGCGTTTTTGTAATTATGGACATATAGAAATATAAATAATGGAATAGAGAATTTCTTTTTAGTCTCATAAGATATATAAATCGATCTACGTTTCAAAAGTATTTGATTACAGTGTAATTTCCGCTCAAAAAAAGTCCTGCCTAGACAAAACACCCACCGGTGGGTTCTGTCGCCTCGTCGTAGAATTCAGGTGGAAAATCGGTGGATAAACCGTTCATCCACCGATTTTCCGCTTAAATTCCACGTCGAGGCGACATCGCTATTTCGCGTGGGTGGGTTCGGGGCTTAATCTGCGTGAATGCTCCCCTAACAGCACAATGTGTCTCTGGGAAGTTTTCTGAACGTTCAAAAAACCTCTCCTACCTTCTATAAACCTTTCATAAACGTTTCAGTGGCACGTTGTGCTGTCTGGATCATTTTCTTCGCACTTTTTTCAATTACATTCTTACGTATTCTTCTTTGTATTTGATTATGAATCAAAAGTTTTATTCCCAAGTCTATTGAGGAAAATTCCAAAGATATCAGGATTTTCATTATTTAAATATCTTACCGTTGTTGTGTAATTTTTGAATTTATATTCGATCAGGAAGCTGTAGCTGCAGGTATCAGAATGGGACTACAAGATATCGATACTGTTATCACCGCCTATCGATGTCACGGATTTGCAGTAATTTATGGAATTCCTGCACGTAGTGTTCTTGCAGAGCTTATGGGTCGTATAACTGGTTGCGCTGAGGGGAAGGGTGGTTCAATGCACATGTATGCACCTCAATTTTATGGCGGCGATGGAATCGTTGGTGGTCAGGTGGTCTTAAATAACATAATTATCATGAGATACGTGAATGTGTTCGTATGCCAATTACGTATTCAAATAAATAAATATTTCGTAGATACCGATCGGTGCTGGAATTGCGTTTGCTCATAAATATAACGGCAACGGTGCAGTGTCCGTTGCTCTTTACGGAGACGGAGCTGCTTCTCAAGGTCAACTTTTTGAAGCTTGGAACATGTCAAAACTTTGGAATTTACCAGCGATATTCATTTGTGAAAATAATCAGTATGGGATGGGTACGGCGGTTCATCGACACTCCGCAAATAAAGAATTGTATTCCCGGGGAGATTTGATACCTGGAATGAAGGTATTTATGTAGTATGCGATTAATGCGGAATTATATCACAGATTTGTAACTCTTCTCTTTAATATACTTTATATTCGATTTATGAATTCGTACAGCTGTGAATTTCCCTCCATTTTTCACCATTGAACCCAAGATGCAATAAACTGTTTAAGGTCTTCTATCACCTTCGTCACCAAAATTATGCGTGGCAAAGTCTTCCTACACAGCACTTCAGTTCTAAAAGATATCTCAAACCAAATTTAAGAAGTCTTGTGCAACATGAAAGGATATCTTTGAGAGATCTAAAATAGTTCTTATTTCTATAAGATTTCTATAAGATGTCTACAAGATATAATCTTGGAAGAAAAGTTTTAGATCTTCTAAAAGATATCTAAAAGATCTTCTATCTATCTTTTAGATATCTTTTAGAAGTAAGAACTGTTTTAGACAGCTTAAGGATATCTTTTCATGTTGCATAAGACTTCTTATACTTTTCTGAACAGTTCCTCAAAATATCTTGAAGACCAAAAGTGCTGTGTGGGTTGTAGCTCCTATTCAGTGTATAGTAGAAATTAGTGTAACGAATTCGTAATTGGCAACCTCTAAGACCACCCTGCTCAAAGAATCTCATTGATTCCGATACAGAAAACCGATTCAAACCCATTAAAAATTGATTCTGAATGGGTTTGAATCAGTTTTCTGCATCGGATCAATGAGATTCTTTAAGCAGAGCATTGAGTATTGAGTTCACGATGTAAGAAGAATAAGTGTGTTATCTTCCCTGTCGGTGTGAACATTTTTTGATGCAGGCTTTGTCCTAGTTCCAATTTTGCCACCAGTTGGCGAAAGTGTCGTGAAGGCCAGATAAATTTCGATTTTTTAAAATAAAATCAAGTTTAAATGAAAAATAACTTCCCTCTGTAAATGTTATGTCTTATAATACGATTTTAATTTCTGTCTTGATCAATTTGGATTAGTATTTCTAACATCTAATTTGAATTCACCGCTTTTTTTTGGCCTTAGCTACTCGAATTTCGTAGTGGCAAAATCAAGAACTAGGACAGAAAAATCTCACAACACATACAAAAGATAATACACCTATTCTTCTTACATCGTGATTGAGTTTAAAGGAAATGCGATGAATTTTCGGATTTTTGTCCGCAATATTGAATCCGCCACATCGAATTTTGAGATTTTCGTAACGGATTCATAATCAGCGACCCGTGAAACCCTCCAGTGCCTCTAATTCAGGGTGGCGACAAAATAGCTTCCGAGAAGTTCCCTCAGAATTCCAGGTTTCCAGAGTAAAAACCTGTAATTTTCCAGAGTAACTTATTGAAGTATAACAAAAACGTCCTAGGTGAAAAAATTCTATAGACTTTCATGTCAAGATTTGGCTCTATGCAAAATGTATGGATTTTTATAGAAATTCCATAGAAAATTCATGTAAAAAAACATGATTTGGTGGAAATTCTATAAAAATGCCATACATGCCATGCAGAGAGCCAAATCTTGACATGAAATTCTACACAAATTTTTTCACCTAGGGTAAACTATTCTGAAACTTTCCTGATTTCATTTCAAATACCTCATAATAAATTTTACTCCTGTACTTGCTTCTATTGTCCCTAAATGGATTAACCCTAAAATTGTATACATATTTTTTTACCCCTCATACTGTTTACATGAGTCCACGGGACCCGGCTGACGAAATGTGCTGTAACTCTTGACTATGGTGGTTGATTCCCTTCAATGGGGTTAAAATCGAAACATCAAACTGTAAGCTACGTACTGAGAGGGATGAAAATAGAATCCAATCGCACATACGTTTTTTTCCACCCATGTTTGTGGTAGCAAAAAACGCGTGCAGTGCAAAACAACATGAATTTAAGAAAACGCTCTAGGTCCACTAGACCCATGTATACAGTTCTAGGGTGAAAGAAATTCGAAATACTGAATAGAGAAGATTTCACCCACATATATATCCATTCTTTGAGAAGTCTTCAAGAATTCAAACAGATCAGTTTTGCTGTCTGGGCTCACTTATCCCTAGTGAGGATTAATCATATATGGACCATCCCACATAGCACAAATGTCTCAGTAATATCTCCAGAATATTCTGCAATGTTCTGGAGACATTGTAATATCGCCAGAACATTCTGGAGATATTACTGAGACATTTGTGCTATGTGGGATATGAGGACCAAACATGCAGGTATTGTCAAGACTGAAAAAAACCCAAGCTGGTCCCAAGGTTGGCACATGTGTCAGAAACAAACCTCCGTGAAGAACAATTGGCCCAATATTGTTCCATGATTGTCCCGTTGTTTCCATTGGATAGTCCGTCATGGTATATTTGTTAATATTTTTGAAATGGTCACTACATTTGGTGCAAGCTTGGCACAAGTGTAAAAATCGAGCATTCGTTGAGAACAATTGTGCCAATATTGCCCACATGAGTGGCATAATGTTTATAAATATCGGCTGGATTTTGAATTCACAATGGCTGAAGACTTGGGGATAACCATCGGGCCAGGGCTGGCTCGATCTTCCTGTCATAATTAATCCTACACACTATAGTTTAGTTTGAGCATAATTCAACAATAGAATCAAAATTGATTGAAATATCAAAGAACGCAAAGTTTCCAATGATCATACAAGCTTTTCCCAGCCTTGTCACATTTTTTCTATCGTTTTAAGATAATTCATGTACGGTATTCGGAGGGAGAAAGTCATGAACTGAAATATGAATCAATAACTTTTTTCATCCATATCTGCGCTCAAAGAAGCATTGGTTGATGCTTGGTGAATGAATTGGATCGGGCCTGGCAAAACCAACGGCCCAAGCTTGTCCTGATCTTATCATTCCCAAGCCTGGACCAAGTTTCACTGTAAAAAAAAACTGGAAATTTACTGTGCAACTGGACTGGAAATTTCCAGTGCTAGTACTGGAATATGGATATTCCAGTACATGTACAGAGATTTTGTTGTTACGTTACTGAAAATTTACCAAGCATAACTGAAAATTCAGTCATTGTACTGGAATTTTCAAGTTTGAGATGATGTACTGAAATTTTGCCATGATTTCGCGAAAATTTTACCGGCTCGTACTACAATTTTATAGTTCTTGTGCACCAAAAAAAAATATTCCCTCAAAAAGGACTTGAAAAAAAATTTGGAATTTAGAAAAAAAAACCTAATCGTTGGTATACTGGAATTATACAGGTTTTTAACTGCAATTCTCAGGTTTCGTGATGGAATTTTCCAGTTACTATGCAATTGAATTATACAGGTTTTGAACTGCAATTTTCAGGTCGTGTGATGGAATTTTCCAGTTGCTATGCAACGGAATTTAATCACTGTTGCACTGAAATTTTCCACTTCTATTGGACTTCGTCATTTCTGGCAGGAAAAATTTCAAGTCTTTATATTAAAAATTTCCTGATTGAGATTTTGAATAATAATTGTAATTGTAGCCAATGAAATTGATATATGAGGTTTTTCCAAGACTTATCCTCTTGTGTTCTAGATATGAAGCATATGTAGTAACCCAAGCTGGCCTTCCAACATGTCGCGCTATAGCTCATCGGTTAGGTCTTAGGTTTCAGTTGGTAGGCAGGTAGAAAAGTGGGGGTTCAAATCCTGTTGGGTAGACATGAGTTTCTGTCCATCCAAATGAACGATCAAAAGTTTCTCAATCATCTTGGAACACAAGGACCCTGCAAAATCACTTTGCGTGAGCAATTTTTTTGCAATTTTCATGGATATTTTCAGCATTAATTTTCCAGTACATGTCCTGGAAAAGTCCAGCTCGTGTACTGAAAAATTCCAGTACCGAGGCTCAGAAAATTTCCAGTTTTGATGCGGGAATTCCATAACGTTTGCACTGAATTTTTGCAGTACAAATGTGCTGAAATTTTCCGGTACATGTACAGGTTAATGACTTCCAGTACATGTACTGGAATTTTCCGGTGAAATTTTTTTACAGTGTTGGTAAATTGTTCAAGACAAGTCTCGGGAGGTCTTGTGCCAGGCTTGATCCATACATACATGGGCATGTATCGACCATATATGGATTTTGTGAAAATCATATATGAGCCACGATATAAAAAGTCCGACTGAATGTGGCCTGCATCTTACTTGAAAACTCGACTGAAATTCAGTCTTTTCCATTGTGTCGGCATTTGTTTCGGATGCTTACTTTCAGATAAAATAGAGGTAGTTTTGGCTACAGCTTAAAATAAGCTGATATTCAGGTGGAAAGTAATTTTTACACTTTACTGTGCATACACTGTAAAAAAATTTCACCGGAAAATTCCAGTACATGTACTGGAAGTCATTAACCTGTACATGTACCGGAAAATTTCAGCACATTTGTACTGCAAAAATTCAGTGCAAACGTTATGGAATTCCCGCATCAAAACTGGAAATTTTCTGAGCCTCGGTACTGGAATTTTTCAGTACACGAGCTGGACTTTTCCAGGACATGTACTGGAAAATTAATGCTGAAAATATCCATGAAAATTGAAAAAAAATTGCTCACGCAAAGTGATTTTGCAGGGTCCTTGTGTTCCAAGATGATTGAGAAACTTTTAATCGTTCATTTGGATGGACAGAAACTCATGTCTACCTAACAGGATTTGAACCCACACTTTTCTACCTGCCTACCAACTGAAACCTAAGACCTAACCGATGAGCTATAGCGCGACATGTTGGAAGGCCAGCTTGGGTTACTACATATGCTTCATATCTAGAACACAAGAGGATAAGTCTTGGAAAAACCTCATATATCAATTTCATTGGCTACAATTACAATTATTATTCAAAATCTCAATCAGGAAATTTTTAATATAAAGACTTGAAATTTTTCCTGCCAGAAATGACGAAGTCCAATAGAAGTGGAAAATTTCAGTGCAACAGTGATTAAATTCCGTTGCATAGCAACTGGAAAATTCCATCACACGACCTGAAAATTGCAGTTCAAAACCTGTATAATTCAATTGCATAGTAACTGGAAAATTCCATCACAAAACCTGAGAATTGCAGTTAAAAACCTGTATAATTCCAGTATACCAACAATTAGGTTTTTTTTCTAAATTCCAAATTTTTTCTCAAGTCCTTTTTGAGGGAATATTTTTTTTTGGTGCACAAGAACTATAAAATTGTAGTACGAGCCGGTAAAATTTTCACGAAATCATGGCAAAATTTCAGTACATCATCTCAAACTTGAAAATTCCAGTACAATGACTGAATTTTCAGTTATGCTTGGTAAATTTTCAGTAACGTAACAACAAAATCTCTGTACATGTACTTGAATATCCATATTCCAGTACCAGCACTGGAAATTTCCAGTCCAGTTGCACAGTAAATTTCCAGTTTTTTTTTACAGTGTATTACATTCACATATGATGCGTATATGACCCACATAAAACTCATGTATGATGGATATATGATCCATATATAAACCATATATAAGCTACTTATGAGTCACATTCAAACCATATATGGTGAATACTGAAAAATTTCCATATATGGGTCACATTTATGTTCAATCGGAATCATATATGGGGTATATATGATTCATTTCCACTTGGGATCATAACTTTATGCACTGAGAACCCAATTTCTTAGATTCGAAGAAAATTTCTTTACTCTCATTCTGATACATCTCGTTTTCAATGGAAAAGATAATTCATTTCAATAAGAAAATTTTTCATTGCATTGAAATTATATCAAGAAGAAATACATCTCTGTTGCAATTTGAAAATTTCTTGTTTCAATCTGATGAAAACTTTTTCTATTGGACTGAATTTTTTTCCATTGAAAAAAAGTTTGATTAGAATGAGGGCAGAGAAATTTTTCTTTCAGTCAAAGGAATTGGATTCTCAGTGTGGTATCGCTATTGATATTATATTTTTTCCGTGTGCATGCTGGAAAGAAGAAGTTCCAGAAAAAAGATACAATGCGGAAAAGATTATTTTTAAGGGAAGGATAAAAAAAAACTATCATTGGATAAATAAAAAATACTATCCTCATTACAATTCAGAATTCACGGATCATTCTAGTTTAAAATTTGAAAAAAATTGATTGATTTTTCTTCACATTTTCCGAAGTATATATGGACCATTCCACGGGGTTTTTACACCCAAATTTCAGAATTCAATTAAGTAATTTTTTTCCGATTCTTGGTCGAAAAATATTCGATTTTTGGATTTTGTTGTTTAAGGCTTATTTTCGAGAATGAGCCGTGTAAATTTGTCGTCAGAACTGTGACGAAAACATTCTAATTCATTTTTCAGGACTCAAAATGAACGGGTCAAATTAGGTCAATAGAAAAGTAAAAAAAATCAAAAAATTTGAAACCTTGATTTGAATTCAAAGGAAGAAAATTCACCCTTGTTGTACTGATTTGAGTTGAGAATCATTTGCTCGTCGAATTTTTGTATTAACCTATGAAATAATATGTATATCAAATTGGAAGAATTAAAAATTTTTAAATAATTGAGCATTCAAAACACATATCCGTGATAATAAAAAAAGGTGCATATCATAATTAGAAATCAACACATTCAATTTTCCATTTGAGAATATGTTTCAAAAAATAATCAGTAGATTAATTCCCTCAGATTTCCAGGTTTTCCAGGTTTTCCAGAGTTGTCGCCACACTGTAATTTTGTTCAACTTTTTGGTATTTGGGCCTCACGTGTGGCGCTACATCTCTCTCGCGTGCAGTTGATCGAAAGAAGTAGTAGGGCCTGTCTGACCTACTCGTCCATGACAAAGATGCATTTCAGATGCATACTTTCAGGGGTGGATTAAAAAAATATAGGCTGAAATGCTACATCATCGTCTCATCGTTATCATCGAGACCCAGATTCAAACCTCGCTGAGAGAACTTTGCGATAACCCAACCCCGAGTATGTGGATCTCTCTCACAAGAAAACCAAAGCAAGACGTATACAAATGTTTGCAGTAGTGAATTCTGATAGAAATTGTTTTCACGGCCAAAAGTAGCATTTATTCAATGTATAAATATGCATTCTTGGCAGTGCTCTCACGAAATTCGTGTATCCTGATTCAAGAATCTCATTGATTTTCGCCAAATCTCATTAAAATTGGACAAAGGTCTGATTGAATCCGTTCCGTTGATTCCTTCAATGTCGGGTTAACCCAACATATGATGAGGACCTAGCAAGGTCATCCGGAATGGTGTGTACCTTTTAAGATCCTAATTAGGGTTAGGTATGGATCACCTGTGTAGGGATAAGCTTATTTGGTCCTAATCAGGATTCCCTTAAATTATCCTAAAGGGTTGAAGTACGTTTTCCTCGCCGTATCCTCATCAGGACCTTGTTAGTCCATCTTCTGAAGATGACAAACGTAGTTAAATGGTGAAAATACAAAAATGTAAAATCTTGATTTTAAATTAAATATTCTTTAATCAAATAAATCTTTCTTGGACTAGATAATATTTCTAAACGGATTTCGACTGTACATATCAGGGTGTCTAGCAGTCGGGAATTCCGGGAAAGTCGAGAATCAGTCAGGAAAAGTCGGGAAAACGTCAGGAAATGAAAAAAATTCCCCGAAATTTTCAATTATATTTTTATTTTTGTGTGTGCAGAATTTTTGAACTTCCCAATAAACACACACACGTTATTTCAACGTTGAAAAAACGTTAGACTGTCAAACGAACGTTAGTCGTTGATTTCATAATGTTGATTTTTGGTCAAAATTTGATAGGGAAATAGACGACCAGGAATTGGGTTTTGATGACGGGTAATTTAAACTAATATTCAAAAATAACCATCAACCGACGTCCTCACAAAACGTGTATTGAACGGGTTTGAATCACGCGTTTAAAATGTGTTTATAACACCTTGTGTTTGAACTTCAATTGAAGATAAATTCTGCTAAAAATGTCGAACGAAACCGAACAATGGTTGAAATTTCAACAAAAAGCAAGATAGTAAATAGTGTGGCATACCTTCCAAATTCTGTCAGACTCAGAAATACTATTGTTCTCGATATTGAATGAAAAGTTTTCAAAATAATTTCTTGGATTCAATTCACGTTTTAGAACCATCATTACGACAGGTCAATATTTGACGTCTTTTGAACGATGTTTAAACCGTTGATATGACGTTATTTTATGGTTGAAAAACACGTGATCTGCCGCGACATTTTTACGTTGAATCAACGCAAGAATATTACTAATTCACAACGTGTGGTTATTGACTGTTTTTGACGTTTTTAAAACGTGCGTGTGTTTACTGGGTTAGGAAAGTTGTTCCCATCGACGAATAATTGATTATATTGAATATGGATTATTTTGAATATTGATTATATTAAATATTGATATTTTTTGTTATGATTTTAAGAGTTATGCAAAGATTCTCAGATATTTTCAGAATAATTTCTTCAGCCAAGTCTAGACAGCAATGAATGATTCACTAAAGAATTATCGAAAAAAAATTCTTTTTGAATTCTTATAGAATCCCAGAAATCTTACAGAACTCAAGAAGTCCTATTTCACGGCCCTGTTACAAATAATCTATAAAATCTTATTAACGAGTGGGAAAATGAATAAGTTTCAATGGAATTCAATGATACTTAATCAGAAATTTCACCATTTGTAATAGGATTTAATAGCATATTCCTACCTGGGGGAGATTTGAGAGTTGTTTCAAATATTCTCTCAGAGGTCTCGCGACTGTTTCAAGAATTTTCGAAAGAATTCCCAAATGTTCGTGAAATAGTCCGTTTCTGACTTCTTCAAGATGTCTATAATTGAATTTTGTGCTCAATAATTCAAAATTATGTGAATCCATTTTTGCATTCATTCATATATTAAATATAAAGTAGAGCATGAAAAATGAATTTGACGATATACATTCAACGAATACAAGTGAATACGATAATTCATGCAATTATATCTATTCATAAATGCTAAAAATGATTATTTAATACACTGAGAAAACAGATATCTTGAAAAATACCATAATTTATGGATTTTCAGCGCTGGTCTGACCCGAGTCGGAATATTCCCTTGCATGAATCTCTAAAAGTACCATAATTTCTTGGACTTTTTGAAATAAGTATGGTACCTTCCGTATAAAAGTCCAAGACATTATGGTACTTTTAGAGGTTTTTTCAGGTAAATATTTAGACTCGGTCAGACCAGCGCAGAAAATCCATAAATTATGGTACTTTTTAAGATACCTTTTTCTCCGTGTACTTTTTATCCATTTCAAGTATTCATGAACGTGCTAATCGGATGAATGATTGTATTCACTTGTAATTGGATGCTTCCGACATTTGTGCAAACTTCAATACTTGTGTCCTTTTTCTTCTCATTGAGTTTGCAAAATTTGCACAAATGTCGGAAGCATCCATTGTTGAATATACATCGTGAAATCAATTTTTCATGCTTCAATTCATATTTATTATATGACTTACGCGAAAAGTGAATGCAGATAGTTTTGAATTTCCCTCCACGCTCAGAAAAGTGGTTTACTTGAATATGAACCTACTAGAAATTTCGGCAGCCCGTCAATAGATCAAATACCTTGAGCTGAGATTTCATGCTGGCGTTTTTGACGCGGCGGCACATTAGTTAAAAGAAGACATCCCGTCATTTTTCCTTTATTATCCAATGATCGCCGCGTCGAAAAAGCCAGCATGGAATCTCAGCTTTATACTCCGAACGATCATTAGGTCGAAGATAATTTTTTCGAAACTTTGTTACTTCGAAAGTTCAATATTCCGAATTGTTAATAGACGAATGATGAGTGTTCCTTACTTGTAAATTACACTAGAAGAACCAGTTACAAGTTGTCGGAATAATGATCATTCGGAACATTTCGATTTTTGAATTCATTTTTCTTATTAGATTGTATTACGCCATCGAAAATGTTAATTGAAATTGATGTGTGTGCATTTTATTTTCGATCCGGGAATTTCCCAAAAAATCCTGGAAAAAAACGGGAATTTGTCGGGAATTCCAAAATCATATTTTGCTAGACACCCTGACATATTAGGTGTACAAATAAGTTTCCGCGGTTTTTTATAAAAAATTAGGAATTTATTGTAAAGGAAAAGTACATTACGTTTCATTCAAAGTATTTTCCATCATTTGCCACTACTTTTCCCCATCTTTCTGGCAACATTCGGATACCCCGTCGAAAAAACTCTTCATTTTTTGACGCTATCCACAAATCTACCCAATTTTTGGTGTCTTCATATGATGTGAAGCGCTGCTCAGACAGACCATGTGCCATCGACCGGAACAGGTGATAATCAGAAGGGGCTAACTCTGGTGAATACGGCGGGTGGGGTAAAACTTCCCAGTTGAGTGTTTCCAAGTATGTTTTTACCGGCGCCGCAACATGTGGACGAGCATTATCGTGTAAAAGAATAATTTTGTCGTGTCTGGAGTAGTAATGGGCGCGTTTTTCCTTAAGTGCCCGACTCAATCTCATCAATTGTGTTCGGTAGAGAGCTCCAGTAATGGTTTCGCTTGGTTTCAGCGATTCATAATACACGACACCAAGCTGATCCCACCAAATACACAGCATGAGTTTTTTTCCATGAATATTCGGCTTAGCTGTCGATGTTGATGGTTCGCCGGGCTTAACCCATGACTTTCTCTTCTTTGGATTATCGTAGTGAATCCATTTTTCGTCACCAGTGACTATACGATGCAAAAACTCTTTTTTATTCCTGGCAAGCAGCATTTCACTCATGCATAATCGGCGTTCAACGTCTCTCGGCTTTAGTTCATATGGAACCCAATTTCCTTGTTTTTGAATCATTCCTAACGATTTTAAACGATGTGAAATTGCTTGTTGAGTCACTTGTAGAGTAAGTGCAAGTTCTTTTTGCGTTTGGGACGAATCTTCCTCCAATAGTACTTCTAATTCCATGTCTTCGTACACTTTCGGCCTTCCACTGCGTTCTTTGTCTTTAACGTCAAACTCACCGTTCTTAAACTTTTGAAACCATTCCTGACAACTTCTCTCACTTAAACAGCTTCACCATATGCTTCTAGAAGCAATCGATGCGCCTCAGCTGCAGATTTTTTCACATTAAAGAAGTAAATCAAAAGTTCCCGCAAATGATGCTTATTCGGAATAAAACTTAACATTTTTGCACGAAAAAAATTACGTGATGCTGATACGGAATCACTAGTACTTTAAGGTTATGGTGTTGCCAGATGACTAAACTTGGGATATTACGTTTTACATCTGACAATTTCTCCATAACCTTCTGGTGGGGCCATCTTTTGACAAACCGCGGAAACTTATTTGTACACCTAATATGTTTTTAATTAGATCGATTCATGCCAAATAAGCTATTTTTCAGTGCTGTTGACTGTTCTGATCAGATACTTTAACATTCAATGCATTACATATAATTAAATCTTTGTAAATGTCCTTAGAACTGGAAAGCGGTTATCTGATACGAACAGATAGTCACTAGGCCTCCGAACACACGAAGAAAGAAATAACCCATACAACAAAAGTTGCTGTGCAACCATCGCTCTTATGTTGTTTCTTAAATTTACGCGAAGTTGCTGGGAATTTGCTACGCATGTGATTAAGAGTTTCATGAAACCGAGCAACTTCCTAGCAACGCGACAACAACTCAACCCAAAATCCCAGATTCATATGTTAACATATTGTTGCGCATTTGGCGACGCAACGTCCCTGCAAATTACTTCAAACTGTTGCTGAGTGTTTTCAACAATTTGCCGCATATTTGCTTAGCACTTTGCTGTTAGGGAAAGTATATAAAAAAGGAAAACGGTTACTTGATGTGAATAAAACTGATTTGATTCAGTCAATTTTAACTACGTTGAATCTCTTTTATACTTGGTTTTGTCTTGTATTTCACGCTCATATTATAATTTTGATTCATTTTGAAGGTTTTGGTATGGAATTCCTCATCAAATCTTAATTAGTCTTTCCTGATAAGGTCTTTATGATAGTGAAGCGTGACCAGGCCCGGCGAAACGTTCTCAGCCCGAGTGGGTATAAGACTGGGGGGGGGGGGGGGGGCGGGGGATGGGTGGCATGACAAATACTTGCCCCAACAAATTTTTTAATCAGACTGGCCTTCAGGCTGTGGCATAGTTCGATTATTGGAAAATAAAATATTCAAAATTTCGTGTGGGTAATTCCCCACTCAACCATTTTCCGTGTGGGGGGTGCTCCCCACTGAATCCACATTATTCGTCGGGCCTGAGCGTGACATGACTTGTCAGGTCCTGATAAGGTAATCTTATCAGGACCTAGGGCGGATCAAGGTTTGTCTGATCTGGTCTATAGAATAAATTTCCAGTCGGGGTGAACCTGATTGAATCTCGGTCAGGGTTCTTACCAAATTCCATGGAATTTCATTTTGTTAGATTCGGTGGATTTTTTTTTAACCGAGGGAGGTAGCAACGTCTGCGATAGCGCAAATATGCCATGCTTCTACAACGCATCATAGAGCTACTAGCTTACGTCCGGCAAAATAATATTCAGTTCGCTTCCACTTGCTACCTGGTACCAGGGTTCGTAACAAAATTATCGTACACAGCGTTAATTGGTCTGTCTTTTTGGTTTTTTTTTTTCATCATCATCTCGCCTTTTTAATGGAAATAGAGAAAAAAATGAAGTGTATGATCATTTCGTTGCGAACCCTGAAACCTGGCCTGGGACGGCGAGTTGTAGCAAATTTTGGAAAGTAAAAACGTTCTGCTAGTTCAAAAACCACTAATGAAATTACAATAGGCGTCCTTGATGTTGCAAATTTCAATCTATGCCAAGAATAAACAATATTTTAATATTACAGTGTTCATTCTCTGGATGACACATATTTATATTTTGTACTTATTTGTTTCAAGGTGAATGGAATGAAAGTTTTGGAAATACGCGAAGCTTTGAAATTTGCCAGAAATTACGCTATTAGAAATGGTCCTATCGTCTTGGAAGCAGTCACTTACCGTTACTTTGGACACAGCATGAGCGATCCTGGCACAGGATATCGAACCAGAGAGGAAGTGAAAGCGGTACAAACTGAAGAGGATCCGATATTGCTTTTTAGTAAATTGATCGAAGACAATGGTCTGATGACCGAAGAACAAGTAAAAGTAATATAAATCTCAAGTTCAATTTATGTCAGAATTCTCGCAAACGCTTCAATCTTAATCAAGAATTAGGGGTGTGCGGGGTTATTCGATTAATCAGAAAATTCCGATCAATCTCCCTGTCTGAAAAGTCCAATAGATTCCCATAAATTCCCATAGATGCTATGACACTAGCCACTATTGAAACTGATAGGATGTTTTATTCCTATCAGTATTTATCATTTTTTGCTGATCATACCGATAGAAACCCATAGAACATCGGATTCCCCATAGAATCTTATAGAAACCCTCAAGTCCTGTGACACTAGCCATTATTGACACTGATAGGAAATCATGGATTCCAATAGGATTTGGCTTATTGGTTTCTATTGGTCTTTTCGTACAGGGCTTTATTTCAATCTCCGTGAAAAACTCGTTCAGGTCTGATTATGCGTGTTCAGGCCTGATCATGGACATCTTTCGGCAAAATTATTCGTGTTCGATACTGCTGCACGTGAGTGAGCCTGATAAAACCTGGTCGTTCATTTTTGAGCTTTGTCATCACTTCAAAGGCTTCAATTTTATACCCACGTGGAAATCCGTGATCAAGCTTAACCACCAGCGATCATGCCTGGCAAACCATTCTCGCTTGTGATCATGCAAAATCTCACCAACTGAGGAATCTTCATACAAAATGACTCTGTGTTGATTTTTCTATCACAAATACACATGCTTGATCATGCTAAATCGGCCTCAAACGCAGGCGCGTACGCCTGATCACGCATGATCATGCCTGAAAACTGGAGAGGAGAAAATGAGAACTGCATAAGCACAATAAGTAGAAATGATTAACAATAAATTAGTGTTTGGTAACATTATTATAGTGTTATTCCTTACAAAAAAACTTGTTGATTTTGTATGAATCTCTCATGTATACCCTGATGGGTTGTTGTCAGGCCAATTTTGGACACCCGAATTTTTATGTAAAATGTGTCCGATATGTCCAAAATTGTCCATTCTTGGTTCAAAAGGCTCCGAAATGTCCATGGATTTCCATTTGTTTCAAATTTCGGACCAGCGGAAGTAAATCCGTTCATCACCTGTCCAATGGGTGTCCACAGATGTCCAGGCAGCGTGTTCAAAGCTGTACAAATTTGAAAGTATCCCCTTTCGTCAGTACTCGGTCTGAAGTTGTCCAAGCTCGTTCGGGGTAACAATACGGGATTTTCAAATGTGTTTCAAAGTTTTTTCCACACTTATCCTTGACAGGAATGATCTTTTCTCGGTCGTAATCGGTCTCAACTTGTCCAAATTGGTTCATACTCACCTTTTGGAATTTTCCACTATCTTCCTCAATTTTCTACGTGTTTCCATGGCAGGAACGATCTTTTTTTGTCCGTAGTCCGTCCAAAGTAGTCCAAAGGTGTCCAATTTCGTCCACAGTCATGATGTGGGAGTTTCAACTGTATCCCGGAGTTTTCCTCATGTTTCAATACACGAATGCACTCGAGGACACAACAGGACAAGATTTGAACCCACCACGATTCGGTTTGGACACTTTCGGATGATTCCGGACATTCTTGGACTTCGCAGGACAGGATAGGGCACATGTGGATGTAATGCGGATTTGATAGAAAATTATCAGCGAACTCCACTGGACAATCTCTGGATGATTTCAAAGTCTAATTTTTCACGGTCGGACAACAGTGGACCTAGGTGGACTCTATCCCATGGACGTCTTAGGACTAAACAGGACAAGTGATGGATATAACTTCACGAGAGTGGTCCACAATTTGAAACAAACGGACCAATTGCCTTGGTCCCAATCTTGTCCAAAACACGTCCCTCCGGACCAATTCTCTCACGTCCAGAACTTGTCCAACGAACCCATCAGGGTAATGGAACATAATCAAGCGTGATTGCAGGGTGTAATTGAGCATGATTAGTCCTCATCACGTGGGTACAAAATTGAGGCCTGATCACGCTTGATCAGGCTTCAGTCGTCAGCCCCGATAGGGCGTGAGCAAGCGTGGACAATTTTTTCACGGGTTAACCGTAAGAATGATTCCCCAGAATCCATGTATCAATCGATTCTTCGATTAATGTGTTTCATTAGGAGACTTTTGACGTGGCGGATTTTGATTTTCTTGTATCAAGGGATTGCTCTGATCAATTTTTCCACTGGAAACCTACCACATCGTTTGATCTAGACACGCTCTACACGAAAAAAAGAAAACAGCAATGGTTACTGTGAATCACAAAAAACCATTGAAACTCAAATTCATTCGATGCAGTACTGCATTTCCCAGTCCTCATTACTGTCCAGTCAGCATTAACGAATTTCATTACAATACCCATCACTGTGATCGCGTTAATCCTCATTATCCAAGCGTGTCTTCATTTGTTTTTCAACCGATTGCTGTTATTCGCAGTAACCATTAGTGTTTTTATTTTTTCCGTGTACGCGAAGCTCATTTCTAGACAATATCATTGTTCAAACTATTTTTTCACTGCAACAAAAGGTAGAAAAAATAATTAAAAAAAAACCATGCTCTTTGCTCACGGCTTTCTAAAAAAACAGTAATTTTGTTTTTTTTTGGAAGGAAAGTGAGGTTCACATAGAATAATACGCTGCGAAAATTGCACATATCTCTGATAATTTTTCAGAAAGAATAATTCTTCCCACGTTGAACGAATTCATGAAAATCATGGCAAAAACGCCGTCCCACACCTACTTCTCCTCTCGATGTTGTATTTCAATTAAATTTCAATCATAGAATCATGAATCATGTGAATACATTTGAAGAGACAGCTGATTTGTACTGTACACGTATAATACCATAAACGAATACTGGATTCTTTTGTTACAGTCATTACGGGATGCAACTTTCAAGAAAGTGGATGAAGAATTAGAACAAGCCAAAGCCGATCCATGGCCGGATGAATCAGAAATTGGTAAGAACGTGTACGTTAAACCATTAGAAAAAGTACGCGGGAAAGTACCTTGGCAATCACATTGATCGAAAACAACAAGGTAAAGAGCCTGCAATATCGATGTAACATATATTTTTTGTGAATAAATTATACACGTGAGTTTACATATTCATATCGATGAAAGAAATCTACAAAGATTCGTGTTTTGGAGATATTAAAATCGTTTTTTTTACGAATGAAAATTTAAATAAACAATATATTCTATCGAAATCTATAGAAGGAAGTTAGGAAGGAATTTCGTTATAATTGCATTTTGAGTAGCACTGTCAAAAAGCCGGCAAACAATGTTAGCTCGTCAGTGGGCGTGGTACTTGCACGTTCAAGATTCACCGCGAGGAAGAATTATTGTGAGTAACAGTCTGTGATCTATCGTGATACGAGTCACAGTTGGTGGCAAAATATGTTGAACGTGTTGAAATAAATCAAACCTCGCGTTTGAATGTGGTGCTTTTTGTGTTTTTAAATACCGACCGAATCGTTTTATGTACTCGGATCATTAAGCGGGAATGATGAAAAGTCCATCAATCCTCAAGGTATATCATAATTTATCTCAATATAAATATATTTGAAAATCATAATATGTATGTGTTGGATTCATTTGAACGATTCATTAAAAGATTAGAGAAGAGAAAAGAAAAGAACATCATAATGAGCTGTATGGAAGTTTATTTTGATAACAAGGTTTTATTTTTTGTTCGTGAGAAAAAAATAAAACAGTCTTATTATTACGAAGTGCAATGAATCACTGCTGATGTTAGCTACATTGGTAAACGTATACACGTATACGAGTTGACTTTGCGGGAGTCTAGTCGTGACTTAAATGGGATTCAGATCTGCACTCGACACACGTGTTACGCGTGTTTTGCTCGATCTAATAACCGGGCCAAATATTGTACATCATCCAATTAAAAGAATAGAAACCGTGAATTCCAAATAGAGTAGATCGGTTGAATACGTTTTATATAAAATCTACGTTTCTCGTTATTTATCAAGTGATATATGAATATTTCATGGATAAATACTGCAGGAATGTTGTGCAAGGATATAAAGTATATTATATTCATCGATTCGTCTGTCACAAATCCGATCCAATGACATATCTCTGGAATTTATCCTCGATCTATTTCTAATGAAAACAATAACTTATGTCATCTCGATGTTACGAATTTGATTAAATTCGAAAGAAATTATAGCATTTCTTTATAATAATGAAATGAAATGTGATCGACAAAGGAACGTTTGATGTTTTTTCTTTAATATTCTGAAGAAATTAAGCCCGATTAACAGCATTTATATGAAATGTGTGGGACGTAAGGTCAATTGTCGGGGGTTAAATAAGGCAGAGCAAGAAGATGATCGCTACTAATTGGGCAGAAAGTGTTTTAAGAATGTGCTTACAGGAAGATTGAGTAAAAAGAGTGGAAGAAAACTTGTTATTTTGATGACGCGGTTGTTCCAGAGACTATATCGTGCTTCGTATCGAGTTTACAGTTAGTTTACTAAAAGACCCTTGCCGTCATTATATTGTCGCTTGTGATTAATAATTTTGATTCGCGATTGATTACCAAAAACTCGAAAACCTCATGTAGACACACATTTTACGTTCTTCGATCAAACAACTATTCATTGTCCTGATAAAAAATTATCTTCCGGGAAGCATCCCGTTGACGTTTCTATCGCAGATAACACTTTGCACCAGTCAAATATATCCACAGAGAAGAAATGTGAGTTACTCGACATCGGATACAATAAATCATTTCAACTGAATTTGATTTTGAGTGTTGATTTTTTCTGTTCTAGCTGCCTGAATCACATTGACGGGGAACTTGAGATGATGGGATTTTGAATTTTACACAACTTTGGAAAGCCAATATTTGAAAAATCGAAATGGGTTTTGGCATGGATTTGACCAGCGTCTTACGCGGTGAGTACAAACATTTAGAAAAGATCGTACATGCACGTTGTATGAAATACTTATTTGATCAGCTTGTGCAAGAAAAAGAATAATCATACAGAAATGTCATAATATGAATTTAAGACTAGGTGAAATCAAATCAGTAGCGAATTTAACATTTTTCCGCACCTAGGCGGTATCAATTTTGCCGCCTCCGCGGATTTAAACGTAGGAAGATTGGAATTGAATTGCCCAACTCTGTGGGAAGCGAAAAATTCGATCTAAGCATGATTTTGAATTAGAATCTAATCGATCTTTCCTTGCCATTTCGGTTAATTGCAACAATAAAAATGATCAAATAACAAAAATTTATCACTCACTTGAAATTGTGAAAATGTGATTTTATGTTTCGATAGAAATTTTACAATTTTTGGAATGTCTTCACGAGGTGGCTCTACCAACCTCCCTGGAGAACGTACGTCAAAATTTGCTACTTCGGACCAAAAATACTCTAATCACAATAGCTACCACTGACGCGACCACATTGCCATCGTCCACCGAATCTTACTTGAACATGGACGCCGGATTAAAACGTTTACTCTCAACGAAAGAAGAAAACGACTTGGAGGAATACGTAGGGGTTGAGAAGAGTGATTTTGAACAGATTCCTCATTCGCAATTCGATCAAGTATCACAAAATTACTACGAAACATTTCAAGAGATCAAATCAAGCGAGAAAACATCAACGAAACAGGATAATGAGAATCATGAGATTGTACTGTCAAGCACCGACGATATCCTGGCAAATTTTTATTTGAATTCATCAGCCACGCATACTAAAACCTTATCCGAATTGTGCGGATTTCTCGAAAGGAGGGAAGGCAAAAAATTATTCGTTTTTAAAGAACAATATCGTAATTGTTGGGTTGGTACGTTAAAATTTCGTTATTTTTCTCATTTCAATTGTGTAGGTTGTCCCAAAATTTTTGCTCGTCAAAACACTTGCTTTTTACGTTTTTTTTTGTACTAAATTACGCTGTTCTTTTCAAAAGCACAAGGTGTCTAGTTCGAATTATGAGAAGAGTTAAATGTGAAGGGTCAATATTGTACGTTTGAATCCTCTGTGGTAATTCTTTCTTGTTTTTTGCTTACGCGTTAGATAACGTTTAATTTTCACCTAGTGAAAATGGGAGCGTAAGAAGAGTATGAAGTGACGCGGGAGAGTAAATGAAACAGTATCTAAGCGTGAAAGAAGCGGGAATTGAAACATTTTACGCTTCATTGGTTTCAAAGTTCGCTTCCGACGAGCGGCAATTTTCACCAGGGTATTCTACTCCGTTTCGATTCTTTTACCTTGTAGTTAGTATTTTGTGATTAATTCATTTCTTGTCCACAGGTATCGTTTATTGAGCTATTTTTCTTTGCCATGTGTATTTGCAGTGGACTTTGCTGATGTTTACTTGTTTTGCACAGAGACAAAATTTCGAGATTTTCTTCTTCATAACTTTTTCGAAACAGTTACGAATTCCTTTTTCAATGATATCGAGATTTCCCAGAGTACCGACATCCGCAGGGCGCCATTTAAATCGCGGAACGTCGCTGCGAAACCATGAATACCAACGCTCGATAGTTCTCGTGGAATACTTTAGTCATTTCTTCGAAATACATTCTTTTGTCTAATCGCACGAAAGTCATGTTTCGTTAAAATTGCCATAATGTAAATTTTTGGTTCAATATCCTGCAACAAATTGGAATTTTAAAGTATATACATTCTGACAGAGACAAACTATTGAATGACGTAATAGAAATACTTTGTCTCTTTCTGGAAACTCGTACGACAAAAATTCTGGGACAACTTACGCAATTGTCAACTGAAAATGAAATTTCATGTCTCAATATTACAAAATTTCAAGCACAAGAGATTTTTAAGAAATTGTGTTTTCATCGCCAGCTTTGGTGAAGACTCATTTACTGATCTACGGAACTGAACGTGATTTTCGACCGTACATGGTTCTTCCGATACGAGGATACATGGGTCGAGCAGCTCCAAATGTAATTCCACGAGATCAGAAAAGAAGTGAATGTGCATTTGAAATTTTCCGCCCTGGAGATAAAACTTTATTGGTAAATATTTCATTATTTTCACATTTTAAAACGTATAGAGCGAATTTATTGCTAAGAAATACATCCATAATTTATTAATTAATCAATTGTCAAGTTAATACATTTCTTTATGAGTGATCGATTGAAAAAAAATGAAAGAATAATGTCTCTTACTTCCGTGTAGTTCATCGCCAGGACTCCAAAGGACATGGAAGAATGGGTAACAAAAATTTGTGATATCGGAAATAAGAATAAAACACAAAAAGTGGATGAACGAAATATTTCTTCGGTACCCAAGGATAATATTTCCACAGACGCAAAGAAAGGTGCAGAAGCGTGTCAAGAATCATCAAAGTGTGTTGAAGAAGAACGTTATCAGGATATAGGAACTACGGGATCGAAACAAGTAACTGATCATTCAAATTCAGATAGTAATTTTAAAACATCTAAAGAAGAAATGATTGTTGAGCAATCTACGGATACACCTCCGCCATTACCCACTCGAATACCTCGCAGACTTCCTTCCTTACCTCATGAAACTTACGAGGTTTCAATTCACGAGGAAAAGCAAGAAGATGACATTTATCATCGAATTGAAGATCTCAAAGCTAACGAATACTATCAAAATCTGAATAATCAATCCGCAAAACTCACAAAAATAACCAAAGACTGTGCTGAAACCGAGACTTACGACGATGTACGACCATTCGTGAATTATCCTGAGCAAACGGCGAATAAGAAATTGAGCGAAGAAGCCAAACACATACGGATGATCGAAGAAGCTTACGACGATGTCAGATCGGTTTTGAATCGTGACAATTCAACGATGGACGACAAAAATCCGCAGGTAAGTTCTTAGATCTCTTTCTATACTTTCAAACGATTTCTCAAAAGTTTTCTCAATCACAGGAAACTCAACAGTCACCTACAAAGACAAAAGTAGAGAAGATTCAAAAAAAGAATAAGGACATTTCAAATACATCACCCCAAAAGAAATCTTTTTTGGATAGAGTAAGAAATCGGCAAGATTCGGGGAATAAAATTGAGAAAAATAAACGCAAAATAACGATAAGCGACGAAGAGAGTACAGTGAACACGGAAAATGTTATCATTTCATTCCCCGAAGAATCCTCGGAATATAACAGCGTTCCTCCTCCGAGGCCGATTTACGCGAAACCTGCCCCCGTGACAACGAATCCTTTGAATTCCAACGATGCGTGCTACGACGACATCAGCCAATATCAGAAAATCAAAAGTTTTGCGGAAGAGAATAAAATTCATATAAAACAACAAACTCAACTCCCAGAAATACCGTCTACATCTTTATTCAAGGTTAGATATTTGTTCTTCATGAATTTATTTTGGAACCAGCAATTGCGTAATCAAAGTTTGGAAAAGTGTAACTTTAATCAAATCATTTTTAATTCAGGAGGAGGATGATTCCGCTACGACGCAAGAAGAGGAGTTGTACGATGACGTGGCTTTGATGACCGAATTCACTTCGAGACAAAGAGATTCGCTTAAAGAGCAGAAATTATCAAAATCGCCCAACAAAGGAGAAAAGAAATCGTGGAATCGTTTTGTCGGTGGGAAAAGAAACAAACAAACAATTGGATCGACGTGCGGAGATACGGACAGACAATCGAACAAAAGTAACGAAGAGGAGGGTGGTTCGTGTACCGAACATCATCACGGTATCACGAGGATCAATAGTTTTCAAAAATTAATGTATAAAGTGGAAAATTCATTAGGAAAAGCTTCACCTTCGAAAATTGGTTTATCAATACCCAAATTGTATTCGGGTAATAACAATTTAACATAATTACACTTATATCGTATTTTAAATTTATACTTATAAAGGTTTATACAGGTTTCATTGGAATTCCTTAAATAATCAAATATCATTGATTTCAACAGTCATTAAAATAATTTATTAAAAGAAATGTGCTGATATAAAAAATAATTATCGTTCTCAACTTCAAAGATATTCATGGATTGTATGGGTTAATCGATCAATCCATATTCTAACGATTTCCGAAAAATTATGCCATATATCTTTAGTCCATACTTGATGAGTTTTCAGGAATAAACTTGTTTCGTCGCTTAAATATTTAACCATAGAATTCACCTTTCTGTCGTCGTACAACGAAAGTAAAAATAATATTAAAACAATTGAAAGTCCAAATATAAATAAGTAAAGGAATATCCAGGCGAGACAACGACCTAGCATACTACAGAAACCATCTGTAATGAAAATTCATCCAAAGTTATTAGAATGTCATAAAGTATTTAAAAGACTGAACTTTGAAGATTAATCAAATTTGAATGAACTCCGTAAAAACTTGATCGATAAGAACAATATTTTGTAATTTTATAATTTATGTAAATAAAATGCCTCATGTGAAAAATAATTACCTTTGGAAGAGTGGTGCGAAGATGTACCATTTAACGGTGTTTTCGATTCGTTTGTATGTTTTTCATTACCCGATAGATCGGATTTTACCGATTTGTCACTGTTTTGCATATTTTTCTTTTTGTCATTTTCCGCACTGCGCTTCTTCTTCTGTTTATTTTCCTTCTTAGTTGACGCTTGATTGGAAACATCGGATGGCTCTGAGTAAAATTGATCAAAATTGTAAAACCAAGGACTCTTCTCCAACATTTTAAACTATAGAAATTGAAAACAATTACTAGATTTATGAAGACACATTACCAGTGGCTAAAGCATTTAATCTCCTCGATCTTTCTTCTTCTATAGTGAGTTTAACATGATGTAAATATGACACCACGTTACGAGCGCAAGCTTGACATTCTTGGCTGTTGCTGCAAGGACCGGCGATGCTAGCGACCGCAGGCGTCAGAGGATTTTCTTTTAAATCGAGCCATCGTAAATTTTTCAATTCACTCAAACTCAAAGGTAATCTGCTTATCTACGATGACAAAATTTCATCGAATTGATGCATTCTACTTCATATGTACATTTATACACACACATATATATATATATATATATATATATATATATATATATATCAAAATACCTGATTCTCGTATAGATCTAAATGTTTCAATTGCTTCAGTTCTCCGATGTTCTCTGGAATTTCAGTTAACATATTTTTGCTGAGGTCTAGATGGACTATATTGGTCAGCATGATAAAATTTTGCTGAAAAAGGAAAGATAATTGCATAAACAAATTTTCGACGACTAACGTTAGGAGAGTTGAAATACGTACGGGCAATGTAACGAGCAGATTATTGGATAAATCTAGATTCCTAGCTTTCTTGAGTGCAGCCTGAAAAATAAAGATATCAAAGATTACAGAAAACAGGTATTCAACGTCAAAATGATGGAAAGCGAAACAAGATGTTACTTACAATTTTTAGTACAGGTACTTCCTTCAATTCGCACAAATTGAGATCTAAAGTATCCTCTTTTAATCTATCTTTAATATTCTTTTCAGTCATTTTGGGAGGCATTTTGGTATTTCAATGACTTTAACGTTTTATCGAGCAAAGATATTTGATTATGAGGATTCTTAGAAAAAATAATAAATTCTGACTTGATTGAAAGACTTGAAATTAGAACTGATACTTCAATGAACAAAATCAACAGAGCGAAATAGGGGATAAAATTGATTTGTTTAATTATGAGTTCAAAATCATATGGGATGGAATGACAGCGAGTGGTGGCGGATAGAACAGGCGTGCACGGTACACGTGGCACCAACGATGAATTTTTACATTAGAAAAAAATGTTGACAGTTATTGTCCAGTTCGATGAACGATAAGGAAAACATATAAAAGCATTCGAATCTTACTCAAGATTCAATACATGATAATAAATGGGGAAAATTACTGTTTACACAAGAGAAAAAGTATTCTTTAATTTCATTTTTTGAAAATTTGACCCAAACAATTGGTAGGGGTTCGGGGTCAATCATCGATTTCGAATGATCGAAGTCAGTGATGCAGGAAAGACGGTACGGACCGAAAAATCAGCCCCTCCACTGTAAACACTGGTAAACACTTTGAGAGCTTCGTATGCGTGTCAGTCACACGTATACAGAAATTCCATTGTGTAAACAATAGAGGGGCTGATTTTTCCTGGCATCACTAGGTAGAGCCGCAACATCCCGAAATTCGATGATTGGTCCACTTCTAGAGACTTACTAGATGTTGACCAATTATCGAATTTCGGGATATTGCAGCTCTACATAATGTTTGATAAGAAAAGTGGGGGTAACTGGCAGCGTGCATTAGTGCATATTTATGCATATTTATGTAGTCAAAGGAGCAAGAAAATACTTGCCCGGCTACATGTTACATATCTCCGTGTATGTAAATTAGAAACCAAAAGTACTTAAATATTAAATAGTTTCAATGCAGCGTTATACGCTTTTCAAATCCATCAAAAATTTCTTCCCTGTCATCGGAAGATCAAATACTTCCATGTTATTGCCAGAAAAAGAAAATACCGAGAAGGTTAACAAAGATTTGAAAGTTACCAAAGAATTGATGAAAAAAATTGAAAAATTATCTTTAGTTGAATTCGAAGATGACCGAGGTGCGGAAATTCTTCAAGAAACCCTTCAATTTGTAGAACGTTTGAAAAATTTAGAAATTGATGATTCTGTGGAACCGATGTACACAGTTTTTGAAGATCAAGAAATTCCGTTGCGAGAGGATCAACCCGATAAGATTGATTACAAAAAAATCATCAAAAGTGCTCCTGTGATTGAAGACGATTATTTTGTAGTTCCTTTAGAGCCGAGAAATAAGTGAAATCAAATTAATCATGAGTTTGGAAAATATTTTGAAACGTGTAAGTTCCTGTTTCCTTGACCTCAACGAACGTGGATTCGTTTATGGCCCATTAGGCAAAATGTTGATTCGAAACATCGAGAATCATTGGTATTTACATTGTGCGATAATGCCTCGTTATAATGTTTTCTTAACCGACAACGATAAAATTTCAAGTACATTGCAAAATTCAAATAATATTTCCATCGATGACGTACCTTCCGCTCTTGCGATTTTGGAGGACACAAAAACTGCATGGAATCACTCTCTTGTACCATCAAATTGTAAGATAACCTGCCATAGAGTTGCTAGAGTCGCCGTTTTCAGTAATGTTTCCAACTCCAAAGATTTATTTCACAGAAAACAAAGGGAACGTAAGGTTTGGTGGCGCAAACTCTCCCGTCAACCCTCCAGATTCATACTCGATGAAGTTAAGAGAATAAAAAATCGTGATGTTATAGACATAAAAGCAAAATTCCCCTTTGGCGATGTCACCGTAGAATCCATTATTCATCAACACGATATAAGAAAAATTCATCCTCAGGTATATTTTCTTATTATAAAATGATGTATTATAATTTGTACCGAAGAAAACAGTTTTGTCAATTGAAAAATTTGTGATTACAGAATGAGAATCAAGACGCCGCCGATAAGTTGCAAATGGTTGAATGCACGGTATCCCTGGATTGGGGTTGTTTGGCATTATTATGCGACAGTCTGGAGACAAATGGCGAACTGCACATGCATCCTAAATTAACTCCTTATAAAGTTACAATTTTTCTGAAAGATCATGCAAATGAAACAGAATCTGGTTTAGAGGAACTAAGACGTTTTGTAATATATTTGAATAATTTGTTACACACAAATGGTATCAGTACGATACTGATTAAGCAAGACAATATTGCAGAAACTTATTCTATTCCCTTTATCGTGATGGTCGATAGAATGAGTTTAAGAACCGGTATTCTCAACGTTTTGAGTCGTTTAACTACTCTTACGCAAGAAGTTCATGTCACTCATCTAACGCAATACATTTTATCGAGATGTTAAGGACCTAAACCTACATTTAGGAATTTAAAAAAGTAATAAATTATGTTTATATATATTGTTATAGTCATTTAATTATTAAAAATTACCATATAACAACTTAATTGGTACAGAAAATTTTGGTTTACTACACCGACTTCTTGCTATAGTTGCTAAATGTTTAATTTTTCATTCAGGGTGTATTATAATTTATAAATTATCAAGTTTTCCATGATTCATAAAAACTAATTCAGCCACATAGCGAATTTAGCTTTTATACCGTACATGATTTGCACCAAATACATTTTGAATGTATGAAAATACATCACCGATCGGATGGAACTTACAAAGAATCATACCATGAAATAAATATTGGCAAATAATTGGATGAAAACATTAATCGATTCATTAGTTGAAATAAAATAGTTGAGTGTTTATAGATTATAGAACACCCTATACAATGTTGCAATCATATATGTATGTTCTTTTGAATCGTGTACAGGCTTATAATTGTGCATGGCAATGAAAAGTTGAAAGTTCTTTTGTCGAATATACACGCAATTTTTTATGTACAAGGCTTGGTAAAAAAACATGTAAAGTAAACGAAAATAAATGAAAAATAAAAAAAGGAAGGCATATGCATGAATATTAAATACGCTAATTATTTTATTCTCCCATGATGGAATTTGGTGTGCGTGCTTATTCACGTCCTATCATTTTGAATACAAATTTATTTTACAAATTGATTAGACAAGATCTGAGATAATTTGAAAAGTTTGGTAAATGCTTATACCAAACTATAATAATACTTTAATTGACTAAGCAGGTAATTGTAATTTTTTGCCTTTCAGTACTTTGGTAATATAAAGATAAAAGAAGTCACAATACAGAACAGTTTGTACCAAACCAGCAACTATGGAAATCAAATCCCAATGATTCTCGGCGTAATAACGATATATCCAATTCAGTAAATAAAGTCCTCTGTAGGATCCTAAAGCAAAAAGATAATGACTGGTAATACTTTCTGCTTCACCGGTTTTGGAAACCAAGAATAATTGTGGCAAAATTGCCACGGATTCTAAATAAATGCTGAATGTCCATAAAACTTCCACGACGCTCAGCTCGTGATTGATCAATAGAGCGAGTATGAATGTAGGAAGGAGAAGAAATTCGATTCTAGAATAAGAAAACAAGTGACATTATGGTATTCCGTGTATTAAATATATATTGAATAATATATATTTAAAATAATGAATTCGAACTACCTGAAAGTATCATGATTATGATCGTACGTTGCTTTGAATTTCATATACATCAAGAAAACTGTGGTATATGAAGTTATAAGAAAAACAACCTTCATGATAGTATTATATGCAGAAATGTATGTGGATATTAGATCTAGATAGCGTGTTGTATAAACAATTGCAAATAAAATTTGTGATTTGCCGCTGATACCTGTGGAATATTAACAGTAATTAAAACGATGGAAGTAATTTCGATGTGATTAATTGAGAGATACGACGACAATATTTTAATTGATGGTTCGTGTAAGGTAATGTTCCAAATGTCTAACATGTTTCTACAATAAATTGTTACTTACCGGCACAGCTCCTCGTTTTCCATATTTTAAGGAGAAGTATTATAATGGCTAGAAGGTGTGATAAGTCACCTAACAGGCGAAATATATTCATATCTTCGTTCAACGGAAACTATAATATTCGAAAAAAATGGAAAAACCACCCCGTGTATCCGACTCTCACGGCACATAAATATGACGTGGCTTTGGCTTAAACATCAGCAGACAGCCGACCTTACCATACAGATGCATTTGGTTGAAGTGTGTTCTAAAATCACTAGCTCACGATGTAGGTGTGTTCTAAAGGTAACGTTCAATAAGCGCCTCTGCCGCATGCACACATTGCACACGCTGGATGCTTCCGATCAAGATGTAATTTCATGGGGCGTCGAGCATCAAGCGTCAACATTAGAAGGAAAGAGAAAAACTGTGTGACCTCTCTTTCTTTCTAATGTTGACGCTTGATGCTCGACGCCCCATGAAATTACAGCTTCAGTTGTAATTTCACACGAGCGTCGAGCGTTGAGCAACGAGCGATTTTCCCAGGTTCTAGATTTCAGCGTCAAAGCTTCATGATGTTTCTTGACGCTCAATTTGAGAGTTAAAAGTTGTCTTTTAACTATTCTCTGTGCGGAAGAAAGAATATTGGACATATATGAATATATATTGTTTGAGCTGAAGTGCCTTCTTTATCCTGCACTATTGAGAATGATTGAATAATTATGGATTATGCTAAAACTCAATTATGGATTAGAACGGCGTCAGAGCTAAACACTGTTTAGCTTTCACGCTGAATCCCAGAAAATGTAAAAATCGCTCGACGCTGGACGTTTGATGCTCGTATGAAATTACACCTTAAAACATATTGTAAACTACAGCACTGCGGTGAAGTCGAATTTTCAATATGGCGACTCCGTACAGAGTTGTTCGCGATTACGCCAATCAGAGCACATCAAGTTGGCGACTCTCTTCCTTGAGGCTCTCTAATAATAAGTAATGCTCCTACGCTGAGCGTGGACAATTTCACTGATCTATAATATACACTGGATAGTGCATAGCATAGTCTTCCCGTATGCGAGCTTGGTTCCCATCAGGGCGCCGCCATGAAGGGGCAATTCCACCGTCTTTCTGATCAACAGCTGCGCAGGATTGGTTGATTCTATTACATTCCGTTGGATAGGGGCAATTCCACCGATATATATAGCTTTCTAAGTGGAACATGTTCGGCGAGCTATGCACTATCCAGTGTATACTATAGATCAGTGAAACAATTTACACAATCATTGTGATATTACAACATTCAGCGTAGGACTTTCACAAATGAATACATTTCTCCTGCGCTGAGAGTGGTAATTTTACAACAGGATGGGGGCCAAATTAACGAAAAACCAAATCAACGAAAAGTTGATTGAAAAGAGAGATACGTCACACTCTCTCTTTTCAAACACTGATTTTGTTGATTTGTCTTTTCGTTGATTTGGCCCCCATCCTTACAACAAACTGTGATTTTCCACTTTTGATATAGGTAATCTACAAAGAATGTTTTTTACAGTGCAGGATTCATCCAATTGCAAGAGGCGTTGGCCCCAGAGGCCATGGATTCCCCAGATAGCAAAAGAGTTCTGAAAGAGTTCTATGTGAGTGCATTGTATTCATTAAGAATTCTTGCAGAACTCTTGCGCTATCTGGGTAGCCAATTGGAATTAATTCTTCCAGCCCTAGGGGCTATGAATGACTGCAATCCATTGAACTCAATACATATTGGGAGTGAGCGCGCCAGTCAAAACGTGGTAGACCCCTGCTAGCCCGAAAGTCCGTTACCCCGAAGGACCGTTGGTCTGAAATCTGAGATCCCGAAGAAGTTTTGGTGACATTTCATTTTATTCGCACACGACTAGTAACATATAGCGAGATTTTGGGATTACTCTCGTTCGATATTCAAGATTTCGGGTTAACGGTACTTCGGACCACTTCGGGCTAATGGACTTTCGGGCCAGCAGGGTTGAACGGAACGGGATGACTACTGAAATCCTTGTTCTGTTCCGATTCAATTTCAGTGCCATGGGCGAGCCCCCTGAGAATTTTAACGGAACTCGCAAGTTACCAAGTGCCAACTTTCTCCAAGTATTTTGGATTCGCAATTTCTAATTATAGAAACGAAATGGTTGGTTTCGTAGAAGTTGGAGCAACTCGGAACACGTGGAACGAACGGATCTAAAAACATGTTTTAGAACCTTCAAAACGCAGCCCCATATTGTTTTGGATGGTTTCGAAACAGCACCCCTGAAGCAATGAACTTTTAATTGAATTACGAAAATCGACCAATTGGGGTGAATTTGTAAAATGAAAATTCACACTTCAGGTTTCAGACGATTCGTGAAATAAACTTGCTCCCATTTGTTTTCACAACAAAATCGAATAAATAACATTTCCACTTTGTGTATCAACGTCAAACGGTATTCAATCGATGACATCGCTTCGTATTTAATTCATATTTGTATACCAGGGTTTTGTCATGAAGGTGTGGTGCAAAAATATGAATATGTATTCCCCAGTGACTATCCTTTAATTCCTTTCACATACAATACAAAATAGGTTAATCTTGAATTATTTGACATATGTCAAATATCCCATCACCCGCACCGTGTCTCGAATCATAAAACGGAACGATGAGATCAACAATTAATACTGTACAACTTGCGATGATTTTAATGAAGTGAGAATGCGGAGGTAGTAATGCGTTTGAAAGGCAAAAATAATACCAAATCGTTTCACAGCGTCTATAAAGTGCTTTCTCGTATATGTCGTAAGTATAGAAGGATCTACTTTGCATTGTTTGATTTCATTGAAAAACAAAATGTCCATTATAATCTGTATCAAAGAAGTGAAAATTTCTTGAATAATATGTGTCATCCGATCATTCGTTACAAAATTGCAAATTCACTGATCCCGTAGGAGCTGTAGACAAAGGACAACTTGATGGTTTCATGGCGGATGGAGCAGTGCCACCATTGAAGAATGGGCATAATTCCAATAACATGGGATTTGCGACGCAAGCTGTAAAACAAACCTCCAATGTGTCCAGTACTGTTTACGCAGTTGGACAATATGCGCCAAAAGTATTAAAAAATTTGAATGCTCAAAGATTGAAGAATCAGTTCAGCGATGTTGGATTAGTGGCTGGTGGTAACATCATCAGAGCACATAGATCTGTATTGGCAGCAGGGAGTGCTTATTTCAATGCTATGTTCACCGGTGGTTTGGTGGAAGAACAACAGGAATTGGTAGAAATTCATTCAATATCGGCTAATATTTTATCCCTTTTGGTGGATTTTATTTATACTGGAAACGTCAACATCACTCAAGACAATGTTCAAGAATTATTTGCAGCAGCAGATATGTTGGAATTAGATGAAGTGGTATCTGGCTGTATCATATACTTACAACAACAACTTCATTACTCTAATGCCCTTGGAATTTATAGGTAATGAGATTTATAGATCATAGGGGTGTGCGAGGAGTGATTTTTTTGAATCGAGGCGAGTACTCTAGTTTCACAGAGTAATCGAAAATTTGTCGAGTATCTGATAGATTTTCGAGTATTCGAAAGGTATATATTTATATGAATATGAATATAATCTATATGTGATAATGGATAACGGTCCCTCATGTTCTCTGAGAATATTGTACCTTTTGCAAATGTACAAAATATTCGACTCGACTCGAGAATACTCGAAAATTTCGAGTACTCGCACACACTTAATAGATCAATAATAATTTAATTAGCGATTCAGAAAAACATAAAGAATAAGTTGACATCAAGCATGAAGTATATTATTCCTTCTTATGAATAACTAAGTGAAGTGAACTAAGTTCCAAGAACTACCGAATCATTCATAATTATTTACAGATTTGCAGAGGCTCATAACAGACTAGATCTTCTGGAAACTGCCCTACACTTCATAGAAGTCAATTTTCCTCAAGTTTCTCAAGAGGAAGAATTCCTGGATCTGCCAAAAGAACACGTTGTTCATTTTCTCAGTAGTGATTATATTCATATCGATACTGAATTTCAGGTAAGTCGAGTTTCATTTGTTTGAACCAATACACTATATTTATCTAACCATTTATATTTGATCGGAAGGTCTTCCAAGCCGCGTATAACTGGATCGTCCACGATATACCTGCGAGAAGATGTTACGTTTTTGAAATCCTCAATCACATACGTTTACGATTGTGTTCATTAGCAAGATTAGAAAGAGTTATACTGGAGTGTAAGGATGCGAGTCTTATCGTCGCGTTAAGATCCATACAAAAGGATTTGATATCGAATAAAGGATGCCTTGTTCCGCTTCATGCACAACCAAGACTTTGCGCCAAGAAAAACATTTTAGTGATAGGTGGTTCCAAAAGAGAACATTCAGCCGACAGTTGGGGCAGAGCTGCCGAAAGTACTTACGAAACTATCGAAAAATACGATACTTTTAGCGGGTAAAATGATAGAAGATATATGATTTCAAAAATCCTTTTTAATACTTCTGATATCATAATTGACAAGATTTTCTTGTTTAGGGAATGGGGTGAAGTGGCTCCGATACATATAGGCCGAATATTACCAGGTGTTGCTCTATTGGATGGTAAGGTATACGTAGTGGGAGGGGAATTGGAATCCTGTATTATTGCGAATTGTGAATGTTACGATCCTCGAGATAACGTTTGGACTTCGATAGCGTGTATGGAAGAACCCAGATGTGAATTTGGATTATGTGCCTTGGAAAATAACTTATACGCCCTTGGTGGGTGGGTTGGGGAGGATATAGGGGGTTCCATTGAAATTTACGATCCTATAGCCAACGCTTGGGCCCTAGACGGAGAGCTGCCAGAGCCAAGATTCAGTATGGGAGTTGTCGCTTATGAAGGTAATTCCAAAAGCGTTTATGTGTCACAAAATATTTCATTTTATCGTTTTTCAGGGCTTATTTACGTAGTTGGCGGTTGTACCCATAACAGCAGACATCGACAAGATGTGATGAGTTACAATCCAGTTACCAGAAAATGGAATTATTTAGCTCCAATGTTGACCCCACGTTCTCAAATGGGTATCACCATTCTGGATGGATATATTTATGTGGTTGGCGGTACCAATAAAAATCAAGAAGTATTGACATCCGTTGAAAGATATTCTTTCGAAAAGGTTAATTCTCTTTTTATAATATCAATTTTCGTTCTATTGGTCATTTTTATCTCATTGATCAACAATTTGGTGACCGGTCTGTTGATTCTGAGTTATGTGATTCTGAAAAATATCTGCTGGTGCTTTGATCCTTGTTAATCATGTCTCTTGAAATATGTTCCGTGGTCTACACGAAAAGATCCTGAATAATTCTCTGAATATATTTTGGAGAGAGTTTCTTTTGATCTCCAGTTGCATATGATTGATAAATCATAGGTTGTATTTGACTTCACACGCGGGTATGGAAATGTCGTTTGGATTAGTCCATTTTGTGTTCAGTTCAGTTGAACGAAACCCCCACAGCAGCAATTCTTTAAGAATTCTTCTGGGACTGTAGTGCTGTGAGGGAAGATTTAATGAGAATACCTGTGTTGAATTGTGTTTGATGTTGTGTGATTCGTGCTCAAATGAGGAATAATATTTCAAAAAGTCATTGATTTTTCTTCAGATGTTTTTTGTAAAAGCGTATTGGTGTTTGTTCGATGTGTATTTGTTTTGGGAATATTTTTCCCGAGGATGTGTTTGTCAAGGATCGATTGGTCGAGGAATGTTTTTTCGAAGGTTTTTATGTGTAAAGATCATTGTGTTAAATATTGTTTTTTCCGAAGGACATCTTTGTGGGAGATTTTAGGCGAGGATCTTTATCGCGAGAATCATTTTTTCAGATAATTTTTCAGAATCTTTTTTCTTTTTTTACTGAAAACGCACCTGAGCCCTAAAAGTCCTGAAAAATGACTTCGATCTTGATATATTTCAGTTCTCGTATATTGAATTGATACGATTTTTTTTGCAAGTGGCTTTCTCTTTGAGATATTCTAGTACTTCAGTTCAAATGGGATACCCTTTATATTTATATGTATTTATTTATTATAGGACAAATGGAGTACGGTAGCTCCCATGAATATGGGAAGATCTTATCCGGCAGTCGCCGCAGCGGATGGTCGACTTTACGTCATAGGAGGAGATCAATCTCAGGAAATTAATTTTTATCGAACGCAAATAACCATTTCCACCGTAGAATGTTACGATCCTCATTTAGATAAATGGCACGAATGTGCCTCGTTACCAACGAGTAGAGGCGAAGCAGCGGCTATCGTTGCCCCTTTTTGATCAATGTTTATTTCCATTCTCATCACTTTTCAACTGCGTAACATACTTGGTATCGTATTTTACATGTCAGTATTTCTGTGTATATTTCTTTTCAAAAAGCATCGACAAATTGCACACCGTACTTGCGTAATTTAGAATTTTTCAACTCAAAGTATATTATGTATTCAATTTTATGGATCATTCATGTTTCGAGAACCACTTGGAATCAGTTTTTGTTTTAGACTTTTTAAATTATATCTCCTTAGTAATAATAATTTTCATATAATAACGGAGTGAAGTGATAACTGAGACACGCAATATATTACGGTAAGAAAAGATTGTTCGTATATTGTACGAGAAGGAATTGTGAAGTGATTTTCAATCTGAATATATTGTGTTGTGGAAATTGTTTATTGTGACTATCGTAAGTAACGAAGTAATTTTTGATATATTCAGGTTTGCTTACTTCACCTTTTGATATTACTTATGACTTGATGCGAAATTGAAGTATCGGATGTATGCAAAAATAATGCACCTTCTTCCCTTTGAGTTGTGAAGACTGAAATTTAAACTTGAAATTTTCTCATGTCTATAAGAATTGACAAATAATTTAGTATCCAGTTGTTTCGCTGAGTAAGGAACATTTTCGTCATTGTCTTTATGAATTTCAACAAGGAAAAAAAGGCAGAAGATGCCTTCAAATCGTTGACTAAAGTCTTTAGTAATGATACAGGGAGTTATTGAACACTTATCAGATGGTACAAACGTGTCAAAGAGGATGAACAAGAACGCGAAGGTCCCGTGGAAAAGTATCTAAACGACGATTTGCCGATGTTACTTGACGAAAATCCATGCCGGACTCAAGAAAAATTGGCAGAAGTGCTTGAAGTTGATCAGACAACAACGATTTCCAAACATTTAAAAGCGATGAGAAAATCGCCGAGGCAGGACGGTGGATTCCGCACGATTCTTTCCTCGTTCGACATGATAGAAAATCATTTCTATGGAAAATTGTAACGAGAGATGTAAAATGGATTCATTCTGATAATTCAAAGCATAAAACATCGATTCCTAAACAACAGATTCATGGAGATAAATTCATGCTTTGCGTGTGGTGGAATTGTCGACAATTGAACCGTTTGAGCGAAGGATTGACCAAAAAGTATCCGTTTACTGGCCCCGGAGAACATCCAGTGAAATTCTGATACGATAATTTTAGACCACACATAGCAAAACCCGATCGTGAAACTTTGATGTCTTTTGGTTGGGAACTTCTGAGGCATTTGACGTACTCTCCAGACCTTGTGCTTTCCGATTACCATCTTTTTAAGTCGATGAATAACGCGCTTCAAGGTGTAGGTGTTTGATTATTTGAAAAAAAGCCATGACTTCTTCCGCGAGGGAATTTGTAAATTACCGAACCGATGGCGAAAGGTATTGAATAAAATTCGAAAAATCAGAGAAAAGTTGCATTATTTTTCCATTTCAATACGCGTGTTCTTGGCAACCTAGTTACATTCATTCAAGACATCGAAAATGAGAAATTTTCAATTCAAATAAGCAAAAATTGTGGAATTCATTGAACAGACATTTGAGATGTGAATAAATCTTCAATCATGATAAGTTGATATTACAAAAGAATGACACAAATACGAATGTAGGAAAAAAATATAGAATTCAAAGCTTTTTAGCAATTTTATTTTCAATGAATTTTTTTATTGTGAATAATGGAAGAATTAAGTGGAAATATAAACTACAAGACTAATTGCTGTGATAAAAGTTTTATAAATATAAAGTGAAATTGTGATTTAATAAAACTTGTCGTTAAAGTTCATTTGAATTCATTTAAAAAAAACATATTTTCTTGTATCAAAAAAAGGAATTGTTGAGAAACAAAAAAAAAAAGAAGTGGTTCTTGAAAGATGTATAATCCATATCAATGTACTAACATTTTTTTTCGTACATATAATTTTGTATCATGTTCGTCAATGGAATTGCGTTTATCGTAAAATAATAATGGGGGGGTTGATTTTATATATTATTTATGAATTAAATTCAAAATATCTACGGTACTATCATTGGCGTTAAAGCGGAGATAAAGAGGATCCCAGGTTACCATCCAAGCATATTCTTCTTCAATCAAATTATTAGAAATTCAATGTATAAAAATATCTGAAATTTTTAGGAATTATCGTTCTTCGAGAATTCATCTACATCTGTAAAGAGCCCAGATTTGGAATTTCGAAAAATTTTGTTGCCGAGATGTCCTCTTGAAAGAGTATTTAAAAGAGAATCATGTTAATTTATCGAACACGAGTAAACTATTTTAAATAGTTTTAATAACCCGGTATTGACTTCTCATATACAGTTGTTATTCAGTTTACCATTCTTCATCTTATAAAGGAATCAGATTTTTCAAAGCCAATTTTATGAAATGTAAAGGAAGAAACGATTAGGGAAAGATCGAAGAATTATTGAAATCCTTTTTGGTGGATTTTTTTTCGCATTCTGTGAATGCATACAAAATCTTTTTTAATACAAATCTGCAAGTTACGGAGACTGGTTTTTTGAATTAAATTTAAAAAATGTTAAAGACACGCTGTATGTGTAGAATTTATCTATTTTTTTCAAGTATGTTCATAAGCGTGAGTATTTGTTTGTTATCAACGTTACTAAATCTTCTTAACCATTTCACCGACAAATGGTCTGACTGAAAATGAATAGCTCATTTTAGACTCCCTTAAATCATTGTTACAGCAAATGGTTGAATAAATCTAGGATATTTAACATAGCGCTATTTATTTTTAGTAAATGAAATAATTGTAATTAAGATCTTTTTTTGTTAATCTTTTAAATTCTTGTGATATGACGAACATCATTATACTGAAATAACTATTATGCGTCAATGATAGTATCGTATCATTTATTTTTTTCTTCTATAAAACAAAAGAAACAGACTCAAAAAATACATTAGGAGTAAGCAAAGGATTGATTAGTATAATGAGTATAATGATCTTCCAATGAGTAAACACTGCAAGAGGATTTGAAGAGAAATTCATCATTGGAATTTGTAATAGAGTAAATTTACCGTAGTAGAAATGCTTTAGCGATTCATTGGTTTTCTAGCACTCGTTCGAAAGAAGAACAAATAAATTTCTTGTCCTTTTTTCGGACGAGTGTTACAAAACCAATGAATCTCCAGCGTATTTCTACCAGGGTACTTGAAAGATCATTTTATTCCTGTAACTATATATATATATATATATATATATATAAATGTGTATAAAACAAAAAAAACAACAAATTGTTATGTAATGTTTTCTAAATACTGCGTTATTATATGTAATTTATTTCATCAATTACTATTAAGGATATTTGCATAGTCATTTACCAAAGTTATTACAAAATATAAAATTATATAATATCCGATTGTAAGCTTTATCACACCAAAAAGGTGGAATAAAGGAATAAAAATATAAATTACGTTTCATTACAAAGAGCATGTTTTTGTTTACAATGAAATTCAACTCCGTACAAAACAATTGAATATAAAAATCATAAGTTTATTGATTTTCAAAATATAAAAGTCACATTCTTTTGGAATTCAAATTTGTTACAATTTACATATTTCTGATAGATCCTTTGACGATCTTCACGTCATCCACTGGTCGATCATTCTTATCGGTTTCTACTAATCCTATTCTCTTGACGATTGTCATTCCGGAGTGAACTCGACCTGTGAAATTTAAATGATGTTCATGAGACGTTTTTAAAGTTACATCAAAGAAGATTGTTACCAAGGACAGAACAGTGTTTGTTTATTGTAATGTCGCGGGAAAAAAAGGTGATGTTCAGAAAAAAAATTGATATCAGCCATCCTTATTCTACATGCATAAAAATTCATAACGCTTTTGAAGTTTGAATCGTTTATAGAGAAGGAACGAAAATTCAAACTCACAAAATTTTATAAATAATCGGTGTTTATTTTCTCGAATTCTCTTGAATCAAGGGCGGTAAAACGACAAATGTAAATCCGACAGGTGTGAAGTTGCATTTCGGTATTACGGGTGTTCGATGGATAGCGGATTCTTAACAGAGAAATTTATTGCAAACTTGTTCAAAATATTTTATTCTAACGAGTTTGAAAAATGTCGTTTTTCTCAATTTTGAAAATTATGCAATTCAGTAGGTATGAAGTATTCCACAGTTCCACACCAGTTTCGCCGCCCCTGTTTGTGACTGGAAGTATCGTTTTAAAGACTGCACTGCAAGATTTTGGATCTTCAACAGCTGAGTATTTTGTTGTTCGATTACCAATTCGTTTCAACAGACGATTTACATTTCAGCAACGTGAATTTATACGTAAAAAGTACTGAAACAATTTTTATAATCCGAAAGATTGTATCCACGTACCGAAAATAGCATGTTTTCCATCAAGCCACTGCGTAGGAGCTAGAGTGATGAAAAATTGTGAGCCATTGGTATCTGGACCAGAATTTGCCATTGACAGGATTCCTGCACCTGGAAACAAATTTTCGAAATTGTCCTCTCATAATTTCTCTTGGTAACAATTTCAAACGTATCTTAAGGAATCTTTCACAGTCAAATTTTAAAATTTCTATAAAGATTGATGAATCATAAATAATTAGCATATCTTTTTTTTCTCAAAATTCACAGAAGGTTTGGGTTAAAGAGATTCAAGGGCAAGGGGATGTAGTAATTTTGAGAGAATACTAGTGAAAATCAGAAAATCAATTAATTTCAGGCACTGGTATTCCCTTAGAATTTTCAAATTATGAGAATTCCCAATAATGACTAACTTACAATGGAATATGAAGGTTGAAGTTTGGGTATTTTCATAAGCAATTTAGCGAACTCTTTCAGTTCTAATAAAATATTTTGATTTAACTTTTACGTACCAGTGTGTTTTAAATCGTCGTGTATTTCATCGTCAAAACATTCACCATAAATTGACATGCCACCTTTACCAGTACCACTTGGATCGCCTCCTGATGAAAGAATATATTTTTGAATAATCAATTACTGAAAAAAAAATTATGTCCTACGTTAGTAGATACTCTGAAATTACTTTAGATTGTCAAATTGGATTGAAAGATTTTAAATTCTTCCAACTATATTAGAAAATGAGTCTTAGATCTGAAGGAATATCAGGTAAATCCTTTCCAAAAGATAATACGATATATTCAAATGTGAAATTCATTTTTTAGTACATCAAAAAGACTATGTCAAGAGAGGCTTCTAGTGTCGCCATCATTTATTTGTTCTCATCCGATACTATTAGATTGCGGTACTTTTCAATTTACATGCTCACACAGTTGCTCTAGAGCATTCCAAATTTTTGGTATACAACTAAACGTGGCGTGATATAAAAGTGGTGCGTGGAGTACGATAAATGATGATTATTCAGATTATTCATACAACAATCAAAATCATTTCACATTTATTTCACCTTGTATCATAAAATCTCGAATAACTCTATGAAATTTTGTTCCATTGTAATATCCTCGTCTCGTAAGCTCAGCAAAATTTCTACATGTGATTGGAGCGTGTTTCCAATAAAGTTCAATAACTATTTCACCCATTCTGGAATGCGATAAACATTAGAAATTGTAGAAATATGTGCACAGAGTAACCATTAAATAATTTTTGTAACTTACGTGGTGTCTAAAGCTACAAAAGGAGGTTGCCAATGTTTATCAGGGATTCCTGATATATTTGAAACCGCCATTATGAATCAATTATTGATATTCAGTTATCTATTTATGACATACTTATTATTTTCTATACACAATTCCACACATCGGTAACAATATTCAAAATATTAATGTTTTCATATTTGATTTTGATGATGTCGTTCTAGTTGATTTCTATGAAAACACACTACACATGATGTTAGGCTCGCGCGGCTCGCGTGCTACATGTGACATGTGACGCCGACTGTGTGCCGACTGCTGCGTGTGAAAAGTTACCTTTATTTCTCCATGAGAAGTTTCGGTGTATGTAAATTCAGTTTAATGTTTACATTTTCAAAGGATTCCATGTGATTCCATGTGCTACATGTGATACGAATAAGCCAGATATCCACACATTTTCTCAAAGTCAATTATTTACTTCAAATTATTCGTTTATTCACCTTCTTTATTGTGAGTTCAATACTTAATTTTTTATATTTGTTTTTTATATTTCAAAATAATATATACCATACATATTTCAAGGTAAATAAATGAAATCAAGTTTTGCTAAATTACAGGTATTCAAATTGATAGGAATGCTGCAGAAGATGTGAGGTATTTTTTTGTAAACAGTTGCTCTCGATCAATCGTCAGTTTGTAAACATGGGTTTACATCAAATTAGTAGATCCAAATATAATTATATCAGTAGGAAAACTATTATCACAATCACATTAGGGATAATCGTCACAGAAATTCTATGGAAGTTATATAAAAAGTTTAAATCGAATGTTCCTAAAGAACATGCGAGTGCCAAACGAAGAGAACGCATTACGGAAGTAATGTTCTTTTCTGAAGATTCTGGTTTGTGTAGAACCCATATAGACAGCAATGTATTATGCAATAAATCACAGTGTGCTGCTATGGGTTTGAGGTGAGCTTGATTGTTTTGAATTTTTCCAAGTAGATATAAGGTAAGAGACCCTATACCCGATCAGGGACTAAAACCCAATTATTTTCATTATTATATGAATTTACGAAGTAATTTGGCTAGAAGTTTCAAATGAAAAAGTTAATTTTCGATCCAATAATTACAAAAAATGTTTTGGTCAAAGAGTTTTTGCACAACTAAACCACAAAAACCTAGAATATAAGGACTGATCGGATATACGTTCACTGATCGAGTATAGGGTCTCTTACCTTATTATGTAGGAATGTAGTTCCTCCCCTGAAATTTATGCAGCGCAAAGTTACATGAATGTTGAATGAAAATACACATGCAAAACTGCAGCAATGAGAGGAAATCCAAGTTTAAGAATTATGTTCACTATATCTAATTCTTGCTGTAAAATTCTCATTTAACTAAATAGAAAAACTACAATTGCTTAATTTTTTAGTTTGAAACTGCAATTTTTGTAAGTCATTGTACAAGATTTATAAAGTTTTGTAGGATTCAAAGATGAACGTTCATGAAATAAGATTCAAAGTATTTAAAATACATCACAAAAAATGGTTAAAATCGGTCCTTGTTTTTTACCTGTACAAAATTTTTCAACCCCTTTCTTGGGATGCGAAAATGTTTTTCTCAATAAAATGAATTCAAACTAATTCTTTATCCTTGCATTCAAAACTGAATGTTCTTGAAATTTGGAGTCAAGTTATTATGAAAAATCTACCTATTTTTATAATGAAAACACTAAATTCTTAGGATTTCATCCCTAGTAGCACAAGGATGTTTGGAATATCCTATAGATGTTCATAGAACATTCAAACATGCGAAAATATTCTATGGATGTTCATAGGACATTCGAAACGTATCAATATATTCTGTGCATGTTCATAGAATATTCCAAACATTCTTGTGCTACTCGGGATGAGTGTAGACTAGAGAGCAAAGCGAGGGAAATTTAGTCAAAGTATTGAAAACTAATCCAAATTCATTCGACAAAGATGAAAAGAAGTTTATTTATGATTGTTACAGAAAATTAATTAACTACATCAGTTCTGCGGAGAAGACTCTCGATGTTTGCGTATATTTTTTCACCTGTCGAGACATGGGAAGAGCTGTAGTGGATGCTTACAAACGTGGAGTTATAGTCCGAATAATAATAGATGCAACTATGGCTGAAAATGTCGCAAGTCAGACACATGTCTTCCGAACAGCAGGTTTGTGTTATGTCATTTTTTATTCGCTTAAAAATCATCAACGATCGCTAAGGAATACGCGAGAAGAAATCAGTTTCGCGAGTGGGGAAATATTATATCCAAATGTTTACTGATCTTATATTGAAGACTCATCAAATGAATAGAATTTCTTTCAAGAATATTTTTATTAGTTCAGTATTTTTATTTTTCTCAGGTATCAGAGTCAGATCGAAAAGATTTGCAGGGGACACTTTAATGCATCATAAGTTTGCCATCATAGATCGTGAGATCTTGATAACGGGAAGTACAAATTGGACAATGAATGCATTTTTTGGCAATTTCGATAACATTTTAGTGACGAATGAACGTACAATTTTGGATCCGTATGCAAGAGAGTTTGAACAATTGTGGACGAGATTGAATTGACATTCAATTCAATGGTATAAATTACTTCTTGCTGCTTTGCAAATGGGAAGAATATTTCCTATGACAATACGAGATTTTGTTATACCATCGACTTCGGTCGAACTTTCCAAAGAAAAGACTTGACAATTACGACTTTTGTGATCAAACAAAAAGGTTTTATTTTCCTTGAAGTTATTGTGAATTTTTGATCAAAGGTTATAGATTTGATATGAAAAAGCAATCACAGTACCTGACAATATAAATGTTAAGGTAGAATTTTTAAGATGTTCAATTTTTTATGCGTAATTTGAGGATTTAGAGAATTCTTTTTGTTTACGAATTTTATTTTTATCGAATAGGGAGTTAGAATTTGGAAAATATACCATTTCTATCAGAATTGATGATTTTTATTTTGATTTTTTGAATCTATCACATTGTATAATTTGTACAAAAACGACAAGGGATAGAATATTTTTTGAATATCGTAGGGGATATTAATTTTTAGTGAAAAGAATGGAAAGCAATACTCGATGATTGTGAAATTTCATACTTTTGTATAAAATAAATTTTGTATCATTTAAAATGGATTAATTTGATATTTAAAAATGATTACAGATCCGAAAATAGGTCATTGATAACAATAGTTAACAATGTCTAAAGGACAAGGTGAAAAAGAGTGAAAGAAAAAACACAACCGGCGGAAAAGAAATATGTTTCTTTGCACCCCCGTTGACGCTCGATCACCCTTTCTCACGTGTACGTCTGCGCGATGTTCTGCCCTCGGTTGATTATAAAAGCACCACAGGACGTCGCGGCGCCTCCAGAGGCGCGGAATACGCGTACCGTTGAAAATGTAACCATCATTAACATTACGCTTTTCCAATAACAATCGCAACTCCGATACCAATCGCGAATGCAATTATTTACATCATCGTGCGAACAGTTTTTATTTATTTCATCAATTGTTGGTGAACGGAATTAAAAATCATCATCGCAACAACAATGTAAACGTAACATTCGGAATTGTGATGTGAAATGATCATTGAAAACTCATTTATCTTAAACAACCCTTGTGACAATCTGACACGTTTGATCGTATTATCACGTTAAAAGTGTTACGAGATTGAAAGATCTTTTGAATATTTTGACAACGGCATTGTGATTTGGCAGGAACGGTAAGTATCGATATTTGTCGTCAATATTCGATATTCGTTAGATATCCCTGTAGAATGTTTTTTTCAATGACTTGACAAGATGAAAGGGTGACTTTACGAATCTCTTTTATTAAACACGTACCGATGCGTAACTATAATCTTCTCTCACGTGTTAAAATAAACGTGATAAACAGAGAGACGCTAAATATACATGCTTGTGCGTTTGTCAGAATAAACCGGTGCGAACCGGATGAATTGTTGCAGGGTGAAAAACAAAAAAGAACAATTCAATTTTTACTCCGCGAGGAAATCACATTATTTTTTTTCATGTATTATAACATATGAAGAGAAGATTTGAGAATTAATGAAGATTCGATTGTCATTTTTCAAATAGTTTTTCTTTTGTATGTGAATTAACGTACGGGTCGTGGAATTGTTTGTCTCAATGACAGGGAGCGATAAATTTCGAAAAACCGTGTCGCGCATCAGCCACTACCCACGGTTCTTACCACCCTCTGAAATTTGCCCGGGAGGGGGGCTAGAGTCTCTCAACTATCGGTCAGACACTCGAGGTTTCTTAATATCGATTACACCCTAAGGGCGAGATTAAATTTCTTCCTAATAATTCTCAATCATAAGTGATGATATTTAGCGGATGTTATGACGCACAATCCGATAAATTGAGTACAGGATGACAAGATAGATATTGGAGTTTGTTAACTTGATCTCAATTTAATCTTAATTTGATGGAATCGGTTTTTCGATTTGAAGGATGGCCTTCTGTCTCTACTATTTTATATTTTCGTCACTCGAGCCTCTCGAATCTCTTGATTCGAATGACGTTGGCTGTGTGAACATCGGTTCAGCTGTTCGAATTGTAGTAGCGAACAAATATACGTGTATATAAATAAAATTCAATTATCTTAAAATCACGACATGGTACAACTTTGGGAAGAAAATAATTCGGCATAGGTCGGAAAATGTTCATCGATTTGTTATCTTGAAAGTTATTCTCTCCGCTTTGCGCTTTTAATTTGAAAAATTATAACGATGTACAGGTGGTGGATTGTTGGTTGTGATTGGTTGAGATTTAACAACTCGAAAAAAAAAATATATAAAATTCAATAATTCAATAATATCGGATTATCATTCAAGTATAATAATATTCAGCACAAAAGTTATTCTTAAATTGCGAAAATTTTCAAATTTATTGTCATGTAAGAATAATAGAATTGAAAAGAAATACATCGAAGGGAAATTCCTGGTCTCTTTATGACCAACGATTTTGAGTACATGAAGTTCCTATGTTTAAACTCAAGGAAGAAATTGTTTGTCGACACCAATAAGGTGTTTCGCTAAATCCAAAATCTGAATTTTTCCCAGCCAGTAGCAATAATAATTCCGAAAGATTGATATGCGATGTTCTTGAGAATTCTCACAAATCGTGCGAGTCAAACTGAACCTCGGTTTGTGCAAAATTCATTGAAATTCTAAATTTTGTAAATGACGGCAGGCCGCGCGAGGTCCGATATCCAATATTTTTGTGGGGCTCTCAAGTATAGATTAAGTGTCACCGCATAAGCAAAAATAACTATTGAATTATGTAAGCGTTAAGTACAATTTTGAAAAATTTTCCACTTGGGGGAATTAAGCGCGTGGGGCCGTCCTTGAGCGCTGAGCCCGAATTGGAGGAATCGGTCCAATCGGCTCAAAGCAAGCCAAATTTCGAGAACAACGCATTCAAAGTTTTCGGTCTTGGAACCAGAGTTTACGCGGAAAGACAGAGTTTATTAATAATAAACAGTTCATCTTAAATATTTAGACAAATGACTGTCAATTTAGGGAAAAAGAGGATCGCTGAAAAATATTCGTAGCGGAAATATCAAAGGTTGAGATCGTCTTATTGTTATTTCTCACAGGGAAATTATCAACTTTTGGTAAATTTACTGCGAATATTCCTAAATGATCCTCTTTGTGACTGAATCAACTATCATTTTTCTAGATGTTAATGTACTCGGTCTTCCCGTGTATAACCTGGGGAAAAAGACCCCTTAAATTCTATTAGAACAAAAACAAATGATGGGAAATGAGGCGTACTTGTGTGAGTTCCATCTCATTTCCTATTGAAATTTTTGGAGTCCAAAATAATTGGTATTCAATAAGAAAAATCTGTTGGAGATCATTAAATCCCATTATTTTTTGTTATCATTCAATTCTTAGAATAAAAATCAATCATCAACGGATTCAAAGGGAAATGCACTTGGATTTCATTACATTCAAACTCTAATAATTCTTTCGTTCATATGTTTTCCAGAGCGTTGTACTTTGAATAAATTGAATGGCGACTTGGAATCGATTTTCAAATATCTCGTATCGCATCAAATGTTCAACATTGCGATGAGAACCCATCGTTCAGAATTAATAAATCAGTAGCTATTCTCAGATCCCTTTATAATTCTGAAATTAGTTATTTTCTAACGCGTGCATTGTAAAAAAAGTGACATCTTGTGAGCGATGGAAGAAGGTGTCGGTTATTTTCATCCGTTTCTATGGTACCGCTACTCTTGAAAATAATGAAAATCCTTCATAATGTTCATATTCTTAATAAAGTTAGTCCTATGGAAATGGATGAAAACAAACAAAAACTTATTCCGCGGTTCATGAGATGGCACTTTTGACGATTCATGAGTCAAAATGAAAACAATAAATCCAAGAATTATAAAAGGGCTTGGATGACTATCGGTTACTCAATTTTGAATGAGTTCCCATCACAGTTCTGAACTTTGAAATCGGACCTTTGTTTTTTGATAAAATTGTTTGATATCATTGGATACACATTCTATTTCCATAGAAATCGTTGAGCATTAACATTAGCGTTTCTTGGAATGCATTATTCATTACCAAATACTCGAAATTCATATTTCATAGGGAGAGTTCAAGTGATGAAACAACTAATGGGGTTTAATGAGCTTTCGCATATTTTGTTCTAATACTCTCTAAAACTTTTAGAGTGAGATTTCACTCTTCAGCCAGCCAAAAGTGAGCCTGTCGAAATTTTGAGTGAAATTTTCACTGTTTTAGAGTGATATTCTAAGGTTTGGGCTTAGAAATTCACAGCTACTCAAATTCTAGAGTCAATTTTTGGTAAACACCCGTTGGGCCGAAAGCCCGTTAGGCCGAAAGACCGTTGGACCGAAATTTATTTTACCGAATGACAATAATCCGAAAAAGTCTTGGTAACATTTTGTCTTATTCGCACACGACTAGTAGCGTATAGTAAGATTTCGGATTATTGTCATTCGGTAAAATAAATTTCGGTCCAACAGTGTTTCGGCCCAACGAGCTTTCGGTCCAACGGGTGTTTACTCAATTTTTCACTCTAAAAGACTGAGGGTTCATTCGGAACGAGTTCACTGGCTCACTTCTGAGACTCAGTGGAGTGAACCACGTGATTTTTCACTCTTTCAGATTTAGAGAGTATAGTGATTCATGGTTATTCAAGCTTAGTTTGCAATCTCAGGACTGTAGAGAGTTTCTTTTTTTTTTCTTTTTTTTTAAAGCATCTCCCTGTGCTGTTTTGTTCTCTTTTAGAATGGTCTTGGCCTCTTTTAACGAATTTATTGATCTTCGATCTTGGTTACTTGCTCTCCGTACCTCTGTTCGAGTGCATCACTTGGGTGATTTCTTAGCGACATTTAGACTTTCGTTTGAGCTTAAAGGGATACGAGCGGCTGGGCTTTTCTGAATTTTTTCGAGACAAAGTACGTGAAAATGCGTGCATCGATTCGAAATATCTTTCTGTACAGCATTTCTTGAGATGCTAAAGAAATGCTGTACAGAGAGATATTTTGAATCGATGCACGCATTTTCACGTACTTTGTCTCGAAAGAATTGGACCGCTCGTATCCCCTTAAGATTTTGGGAATACATGAACATTTTTGAAATAATAAAAAAAGAATGCAAAAACGTTTCTCCTTCCTTCAGGCTTCTCCCTTAATATGAGCCTGAAAATCCATCTGATACCCGCTTTCATACACAGAAAAGTATACAGTAACTACCCAGCTGAATAGACGGGATGGATGGGGTTCCCAAACTCGCATTCAGATCCCTACCCGAGACCACTTGGATTCTCACGTAGGACTCGTGTTACCATTCAGGCTTTCGCCCGGGACTGTTCAGGGTTCTGCCGGTGAGCCTTTATACGATCCAGATGGAACCGGATAAAGAATCGTCGCAAAACCGTGTGGTTTTTTAAACCAGGGCACCGTTTAACATCGAAAAGAGTGCGATAAGCTGTTGACGTTACCATGAAAATCGTAAGTTAACTCGAGAACTGTCACCGGATCGCGATCTCATCACTCAACCGATATTTTAGAATTGCGATGAGAGAGACTCAACACTTTTGTCCGCTCAAAGTTAGGGATAAGATTTCATTTCTATCCTTTTTTGTACCTCTTTTTCATTGGTTCCAAGATCGAAAGTACTGGGAAGTATAAGGAAAGTATAAAATAAAGCGTTCGAAGTGAAAGCATCAACAATTGTTTCAGTTTTACGAAGATCCGTCGTAAAATCAAAGATAATAAAATTTTAATCGTTTTCCGAAGGAGTCTATATAAAGTTTACGCGCCAAGCAAATATACTTTTGATACTTCAATCCCTTTGAATCGCGTAATACAAAAGAATGAAACAAAATAAACAAAACATGTTATTCCGGTGAAGTGAATTCAATTGTATCTTTCACGCACGATCTCCTCTCTTTGCTGTGTTTCATTTGTTCGTTGGGATCTTTTCGACTATATTTTCCAAGATATTGATTAAACGAAGAGCAATGACGTCACATGTACGTCTGTAGGAGTCAGCAGAGGGTCCACGAGGTAGCGGTTTTTCCTGTTTTATTCGTTGATAGAGCGTGGAGGATTGTCTAATCGATTCTTTGTCATTATTATTCTTCATCGGTCAGAGGGAAGAGAAGTCTCGGAGTATCGATGGTCTATAAATGAATATAAAGTTATCATAAAAATTGTTCTTTTTCTTTACCCAAGGGGAAACAACCTTGACTGGAGAAAAAAGATACTGCGGTTTCTTATCTCCGCATGTGATCTAGCTCGAAATCCATGGATATTCTACTATTCTTGGAAATTCATCGATCGTATCGAGATTTTATCAAGTTTGAGAGATGAGGGATCGCATACATCAGTTACAGAAACAATGATACTCGAAGATTTGTTAGTTGAATGAAGATCTCGCAGCGCTTCATAGGCTTTCTTAGATATCGTTGCTTCGTGGAAGAATAATTTTTCCTTTATCTCTCATCATTACGTCGAAGTTGAATGCTTTTTCTTTGGCAGCATTTCAACAAAAATCTATTGTGTGTCTTATTTTCGTACTTCACGTAAATACGCTTTGATCTGGAATAAAAGGAAGTGTCGTAAAGGGAGGTAATTTAAATATTCTGCGTAAGTGCGGTGTATTCGAAAAATGAATTTTCATCAAATCAAGCGATTTCCGGACGGTGTACATTGTTATGCAGTTGCGGGATAATCAAATAATCATCGGTATCGAAAATAAATTCTCGAAACACTCGTGTGAATAAGAAACAACATGGTCTAAGAGATTGTAGATTATTTTCATTGCGTAAACCCAAATCGACCAGTGCGACTTATTGCAAATTATCTAAGAAATATATTAATAGGTATTTTTAGATGATCAATTGGAATGAAAGAGTAGAATATTACATGGAATTTTAGCCGTTTCCACAATTCTGCGCTCTTCCTGCATTTGACATGATAGAAAACATGGCATAGAACGTTCATCGATTGGAAAATACATTGTACGGGGATTCGAAACTCGACAACTCGTTTCAATTCAAGAGATTCAACGTGTAACGTATTCCTGTGATTTGTTTCAGATGAAGCTGCACGAGAAAAAGGAATCGGGCATCCATAAAGTACAAGAGGTACATCTGAAGGAATTGGATCTCTCCGACGAGTACAATATAGAAAAAACATTAGCCGAAGGTAGTTTCGCAAAGATTTTGTTAGCGACTCACCGGAACACGCAGACGAGAGTGGTTTTGAAAGCTGTGCATCAAGAATTGACAACGGAGAAAGATTTTTTCCGAGAATTTCATTATTCCTATCATTTAAGTCCCCATCCGAACATCCTTTGTTCTTACGCGGTGGCCTTCAAAGCTGAAAAATGCTACATATTTGCTCAGGAATACGCACCTTACGGCGATTTGGCGGGAAACGTTAAAGCGGGAGGGCTTTCCGAAGACGCCTGTAAAAAGATAGCGTCGCAATTATCGTCAGCCTTAGACTTTCTACACTCGAAACAATTGGTTCACCGTGACATCAAGTTGGAAAACATTTTGGTGTTCGCCCAAGACATGTCGAAGATAAAACTCTGTGATTTCGGATGTACCAGGCGGGAGGGTACTTTAGTGACGAAAATCAGATGCACTTGGATGCCGTTTCAACCTCCCGAGATCTACGAGATCATTAGAAACGAGAGGTACACTTGCAAGAAAAGTTCGGACTTTTGGCAATTCGGTATTGTTTTGTTCGTTTGTTTGACGGGCAACCCTCCTTGGCAGTGCGCCGATCTCATTCAAGATCCCGATTATTCTAGTTTCCAAAGATGGCTCAAGAGGAGAACGACCAAGATACCATCCATGTTCAAGCGCTTCACTCCACGATTGCACAGATACTTCAGGAGAGTCTTCGAGCACAAACCGGACAAAAGACCTCATATAACGGAGATAAACAAGTACTTGAAGGATTCCTGGTGTCTCAATAAAATAACTCATAGCGCGACGTCTACCTCCGTCGATATCAGCGAAAGTTTCTTAAAAAGAGGCGATAGTCTGTTTTATTTGGACACCATAATCGATGATCGTAATCATATCGACGAGAACAAAAATAAACTGAGGAAATTGCTAAATAGTTACGGCCTGGAGACGACGATCGATCAAAAGGTCATAACTGAGAGGATATGGGAATGGGTGATGCAATGTGATTCGAATATCGAAGACACCAGCCTCAGGAATAACGTGTACAGTGTCGATACCATATGAGAGATAGGGAGGTCCATTAGTGAACCGTGTTTGATTATTAACATGGAGGATAATACGTGCGAGTTTGTTTATTGCAACGGACATTATTAGAAAAAAATCTATCGAAATGAGTGTATGAACTATAGAATATATTCTCTGAGTAGTGAATTCTTTCGTTATACATATATAAATAAGATTTTTCATTTATTCATTACGCACTGCAGAGATTTGTGAATGAGGTTTCAGAATGAACTACATAAATGGGTCCAAATTGATGAATTATAATAATAAATATAGGATGTTGAGTTCGTAACAACAACATTTAAACCAAAATTAGAAATTATAAGTTTTTCAATCCAAAAAGTAAATAATAATTGAGATAATGCAAATTTGATTTAGGATTGTGTTTCGAATTCGAACTTTCGAGAGTGAATCTATGGTACAGTGGTAACTACAAAGTGTGATAAATCTCAACGGATGGACCAATTTAAATAAATGCACTTCACAATTGCATGTCACATTTTGAATGTATGTTTGTGAGAGATGTTGTTATCGATTAATGTTTATTTAATAGAAAATTATCTTTTTAGACTTTACCGAGTAAGGAGGAAATAAATTTTATATGTGATATAGTATTTAGAATGGTAGCGAGAAGAAATCATTGTAAATTTATAAATTTGTGTCAGCGATGTGAGACAATAAATAGTTCCAAATGTAGTAATCGTTGTCAATAATTTATAAGTATTTATTTTATTTGAAATATTTTTTGTATATCGTCGGTGTGATTATAAAGTATTCAAAGAAATTGTTGTGAAAATTTGATTTACTGTTTATTTCATGGATTACTCTCATTCCTTTTAATTTTGGATATTCATTTATCGAAGGCTCAATAAAGATTTTTAAAGATGAGATCTGATTTTCATGTTTTCCATGAATTAATCGACAAGTTTTGAACGTTAGTTTGAAGCCCTCGAGGAAATTAGTTCCAGTTAAATTTCTGATTTTTCCACATGGGAAATATTATTCCATTGAAATGAATGAATATATATATATATACAGGGTGATGCAAAAGTCTGGATACACCCTAATAACTCCTGAACGGGTGGAGATAATGGGTCAAGTTTTTTTTAAATTCAACGGGGGAACAGAATCTACCATACTAGGAGGGTGAGAAGTCCTTCATCTTGAAGGGGGCGAGGGGAGCGAAAATCTTGAATGAAGTGGGGAGGCTTGCGATAGCTCATTTGATGGGGATTTTCAGCCCAAATACAGCCGTTTTTTGTTTCTTGAAATCGGTCAATTTTTCGTCGAATTATGACCATCCGAAGATTGTTCTAGGAGCAGTCAGTCAGCCTTCTCCTCCCCATCGGATGAAGATCTTTGGATGTTATTTTTGAATTAAATGGGGGGGGGGGCGCATGATGTATCATTCTAGGGAAGTGAATCCCCGAAATCAATCGGAAATAATGGATAACAATGGATCCATCAATAGGTCAAAATAAATAAGAAATAAGTGTAGCAGGATTGTACACATTACATAGCCCCTAGCCAAAGTAAATTGTTGATAAACATTAGGTAACAATCGGGATAATTGATTAGATGTGTCTCCAATTGTTGGTAGAGTTATTATTTTCTAAAAAAACGCATTTGGAAATATTTGTTAATTTCAACAAAAAAAAGACAAATTTTGTTTGTTTGTTTTGTTTAAATTTGTTTGTTTTTTGTTAATTTTTTGGTAATTCTTGTTAGAATTGCTGCTTCATCTTTATAATCGTTTACTAAGGAAAACTTGGAATATCGAGCTTCCACGTCAAGCAATTGTTAATAAACATCAGTTAACAGTCGCGAAAATTGATGAATTGTGTCTGGAACCGTGGGTGCGGTTATTATCTTCCAAAACAATGCATTTGCAAAAGTGACCAAAAATCCCTACTTAGCTGTCATGATTGTTTACTGAGAAAAACTTGGACGATCATGATTCCAACTCTAGAAACGGTTAAAAAGCATTGGTTAAAAATCCCGATCATTGATGAGATGTGTCTTAAATCGTTGGTAGGGTTATCACCTTGAACCGGAATGCATTAGGGAAAATTAACAAACGTTCCTGATTAGTTTTCATAACCTTTTACTGAGGAACACTTGGTATATCGCCATTCCAACTCAAGGAATCATTAGTAGATATTAGTGACCAATCGCGATAATTGATAAATTGTGTCTGGAATTGTATCCCCCCATGGGAGTGAGAATTCATAACTCTGAATGGGGGCTATGGGATTTGTAGGGAAGACACAAATCTCGAATCAAATTGGGAGCTTGCGACACATCTGTGAATGGCGTTTTTTAAACCCGAATCCAACCGTCTTTGATTTCATGAAATCGGTCGATCCTTCACCGAGATATAGCAATTCCTACATTCCAGATGTGGTTTTCCTTCATTCCCAAATAATATCCATGTTTGGGCAAATACGCGCTTTAGTGTGGGACTTAAATGAGGTGTTCAAAATGGTTGCCTAAACATTCGATGCAGTGAGCGAGACGATTATAACAACTTTCACGACCTAAAGTCGTGACGAGAACTACAGCGAATGGTCATCAATCCCATATACTTTTCTCCGTGTGGCTCCTATAAAAATGAATGATTGAATTCCACGAAATTAACGTTAAATGAGATTAAATAAGGAATTCCCATTTGAATCTGTTGCAGCCTTCCACATTAATTTCGAATGGGTTTGAATGGGATATTCCTATAAACTATAAATAATGAATAAGTTCCTTTGAGAAATACTTAACTTGGATTACTGCTCGTTTTCAGAGAACGTTCTATGAGTGGCCATGAGAAGTTTCCCATATCAGCTTCTATAAGAATAAATAGGAAAATAATACCACAAGATGAGCGTTGAATGAGTTTGTATAGGAAATTTCCATTTGAATCTAACGTATTCCCCCACACTGATTCTGAATAGGTTTAAAAGGTTAAATGGGAAATTTCTAAAACTAAATTTCATGAGCGGGAAATGTTTGTTCCTTAAATGTACATAATGAACAACCGGAAGAGAACATGAAGCTCCGACAAACGTTCAGAAGAGATCAACATAGATCAGATTGAAGCTCCGTTGGGGCCCAAGATCGATTTGGGACATCCGAATTTTGTCCAAAATGTCCAAAACGGTCCACGCGTGGTCCAAAATCAGTCTGGAATGTCCGTAGGTGTTCATTTGTTTCAAATTTCGGACCAATGTCGAATCATCTGTTCATCACTTGTCCAATGGGTGTTCATAAACGCCCAGGCGGCGTGTCCAAAACGGGTCCGAAATTGTCCGTGACTTTAGAACTGACAAATGACATAATTAATAACTTATCCATGACTCGTCCTCAGAGGTCCATGATGGTCCAAAGTTGTCCAAATTTGTCCATAGTACGGATGCAGGGTTTTGAACCGTATCCCGGAGTTGTCTACATGTGTCCATAACTGAAATGATCCTCCCTCGTTCTCAGTCGGTCCCAAGTTGTCCAAAATTGTCCATAGTCACGATAGGGAATTTTCAATTGTATCCCGGAGCGGTCTACATTTGTCCATGATAGAAATGATCCTCCCTCGTTCTTAGTTGGTCCAAAGTTGTCCGAATATGTCCATAGTCGTGATGTGGAGTTTTCAAATATGCCCCGAAGTCTTCTACAGCTGTGCAGAACAGAAATAATCCTTTCTCGTCCGTACCCGGTCCAAAGTTGTCCAAATTTGTCCATAATCACGAATACACTTGAGGACCCAATGAGATGGGTACTGGACATACCACGGATCAACTTGGACACAGTCGGACAAGTTTTGGACTGCGTAAAATCTTTTCGGACATTCTTGGACCACCCTGGACAGAGGAGGACGAATGTGGATGAGCCGCGGATCGGTTCAAAAATCGCGAAGAATCAACTCGGGCTCGAATGGACGTGATTAGGACGCCGAGTAAAGCATTTTGGACATCCCTGTGGATCGATATTCTCCGGCTCTGGGACATCTCTGGACACATGTGGACAATTTCCTGGAATCACGAATACGCTGGACACAAATAGATGAGTACTGGACATACCACGGATCAGTTTGGACACCGGCAGACCAGTGTCCACGGTGTAGGATCGTTTCAGACATTCTTAGATCCTACTGGACAGAAGAGGACAAGTTTGGATGTAAGACGTATGAGATCGTGAGTCATCAGTGGACTTCACCGGACGAACTCTGGACAATTCCAAAATGAAGCTTTCCGCGTTCGGACAACAGTGGACATACTATTAAATTGTATAAATTGGATAAATTAATTCAATCCATGGATGTTGTCGGACTGATCAGGATCTCGAGAGGTGGTCCGAAATTTGAAACAACCCGACCAATTTTCTTGGTCTCAATCTTGTCCAAAACACATCCCACTGGACACATTTTCTCAGGTCCAGAACTTGTCCAACGAATCCATCAGGGTTCAACCCTATTTCCGTACCGATGAGTTTAGGAACAATTACGAATAGTTAGAGAGCCTCAAGGGAGAGAGTGGACATCGAGATCTGCTGTGATTGGTCAAATCCTTGAATAGCCATATTGATGCGTATATTCATACGGGTAGATTTCATCAATATGGTTCCCTAAGGATTTGACAGATCTCGATGGCCACTCTCTCTCTTGAGGCTCTCTACGAATAGTATACACATAGAGGAAAGGGTACGAAAATGGGCTACCACTTTGATTTCATCTCATACTGGCCAGTCCTCACGCAAAAAATCCAAATAAGAATGACAGCAAGAACCTACAACTATTATCAGATGTGTGTGTTTATGCAATATATTTTATTTTCAATGATTGAAGGGGTGATAAAATGTTTTCTAGAAAACGTAAAAACTGTGATTTTTGAAAGTGGGGTCCGAATATGGGCTACCCGTAAAATTTTGTTGAAACTGTTGGCAGCTGGGGGTTTTTGGCGAAACTGTGATGATATTAATTCATTCTCTGATTAATTTACGTTTTTATACTTTCCGAATAAGCTACATATCGTTTCAGATCCAATGGAACGGATAACTAGTAATAATATTGAAAATATCGCATACCTGAAAAAGTTTTGAGAGACACCGAAAAATATAATTTCTCTTGTAGAGAAAAAACGTTGTACTGTAATCGCCAACTGCTGTGCACGCAATTGGTCGGTGATAAGGAACATGTTGAATCGGTCACCACCAAGCGGCAGCGCCATACAACCCTACAACTTCGATTGCCCATATTCGGACCATAGCCCATTTTCGGACCCTTTCCTCTAATGACCCCAAATTACTTAGGGGTATTTTGGGTTTCGGTGTACTTCGGTCTATTTGCGAGAAATCGGTAACAAAACTTTCATAAATGTTTCCGCATCTTGTCACTTGATCGACTTCCGCGAGTTTACGTTGAAATTTAAATAAAATCCTTTCGTACATTCCAACTCTATTTCCGCGCCTATCATTTTGGAAACAGTTACGATTAGTATACATATAATGATTTTGAATCATTTTGGAACAGTTTGGGTTTTGCTGTACTTCGGTTTATTGCGGTAGTTATTGCGAAAAATCGGAAACAAAACTTTGATAAGTGTTTCCGTATCTCGCGGAAGTTGATCAGAATTTATGAGAAGATTTTATTTCCGATTTTCCATAAGTAAACCTAAACAGATTATAACACAAGATGTACCTTAGTCATTGGAAATCGTTTATGCGGACATAAAAGTCAATTGCTCTAAAGCATGTTCCTTCGAAAGTAGATCGAAAATGAATGGAAACACTTTTCTTAGGTTGACGTGAAAGTGCACGGAAACCCAATCACGGATGCGTGATTGAATCCTTGAACAGCTGTACAGCTGAACAGTATCTTTGGCAAGATGCGCTTTCAGAGGAGCGCGTTATTTTTTTTTTTTTTATTCAGTTTTTGTTAACCCGGTCTCTTTACGCTGCCAAGGCCAATTGACCGGGGGAAGCGTACTTTCAACCTAACCTACGCGGCAAGGGTAAGATTTCCTGACTTATCAACCGTCGTTCCCCTATTACCGTGGTAGCCGCTTTCGGGATACACTTTGGTTGACGCACCAACCGCCATTTCCCCTTTCGCGGCATTACCGTGAGGGAGAAACGCGGATTGATTAGTCAGGGATTCGAACCCCCCCAGCCTGCCGGACATCCATGTCTGAAAGTTAGTGCGTTAACCGTTCAGCCATAGAGCCGGTACGAGTAGCGCGTTAGGATAACTCAAAGGTTAGGTAGCCAGGTCTTATAAGTAGGTAGGTCCTGTGATATTTCGAATACCCATTACACTGAGAACCTAATCTTTTGGATTGAAAGAAAATTTTCTTTGCCCTCATTCTAATAAATATTTTTTTCAATGGAAAAATTCTTCATCAGATTGAAACAAAGAATTTTCAAATTGAGACAGAAATATATTCCTTCTTGAATTCGAAGAATATAATTTCAATTCAATGAAAAATTTTCTCATTGGAATGAACTATCTTTTCCATTGAAAACAAGATTTATCAGAATGGGGGAAGATAAATTATCACAGTGTAGGTGGGAATAAATTCATATGCGGAATTAGAGGAGATTATGAATTTACAAAATGTTCTGAATGTTGACATAAGTCCGAAAAAAATTTTTATTTTATTTTTATTCCACTTTTTTTGGAGAATTGAATGTTATTTTGAAATCAATTTATTCCCAAAATGCAGAACTGAACCCAAAACATCCAGTGTTTGAATTGCGGAAGTATGATGAAATAACTTGTTCCATTAAAAAGTTGAACTTGTCGTAAGTAAACCTGGTAAAAAAATCTTTCTGAATCTCTCTGAAATCTCTCTGAATTTCTCTGAATCTCTCTATATTTTGGGACAAATTTCAGAGAGATTCAGAGTAATTCCAGAGTAATTCAGCAGAAGTTAGAGACTTTTCCAATAGCGATACGTTCTGAATTCTTCAACTTCCTCTGAATCTCTCCGCATATCACTGAATCCCTCAGAATTTTATATATTTAGATTTCAAAGCTCCCTCTGCCCGTATAACACGTAATGTGTAAAGCATATGTTCGGCATGTGAAACATGCATAATCTGATGGAAAACGGAATATTCTAAACAACATATTTCTGGCATATATCATCTCACATTATGTGGCAATATTGTAAGAATTATATTCCATCCACATGGCAGGAAGATTTCCATGAACTCAGTAAACTATAACCTCTCATTTGCAAATAACCGATGAATTCATTGTATTGTCCTGTTGAAAAAAATGATTGAAATGGATGGATTTGGATAGGACTTCGATCCGAATTTAAACATTTTCTATACATATCAATCCGGTTTTCCCTGGTGAAAATGGAGCGTTCTGGGAAGAGTTACAAAGACGTTATTAGAGAGTCCTATAAGAGTAATCGAAGGGTCAATTCAAAGTATCAGAAGCGTTTCGGAGGAGTCATTTGGCGGATGTAAAGCGTGCATGAAAGTGAGCCCAAAGAAAGTAAAAAAACAAGAATTTGCAAAGGGGAATCGAACCAAGAACTTCTGAACTCGCGAGAAAGTCCTTTACCGCTAGGCTAACATCGGTGATTGAAAAATCGGAACTTTATTTCCCTGATGAACTGTGTCATAAGGGAATGTGCTTTAAATTCAATCTTTCTCATCGAATTAAAATGATTTTTCATCCTGAAAGTTTACAAATCAATTTCAATATCCCATGTGTAATCATTAAATGTGCAAAAGAATTTAATTAACTTGCACATATCAAACATCATCAAATAACAGTTCGATAATTTAAAACAATTGTTGTTTAGTAATTATATTGGTAGATGTATCTTGAATACGAATACAATTTCTTAGCTTAACAACTGGTATAAAAGGTGAAGAATACCCTCTAAACATTCTAACCTCAAAATCATATAATTCTCAATCAATCAAAACATATATACAAGGGAAGTCCTATAAGCGTGTTGAAAACCTTCACTACCGAAACATCGTAAACATCAGGAAAGAGTTATTGAAGAGTTGGAGAAGAGTGTTCAGTAGGAAGGGTGCGTTGAACGTTCAATGAAATGTGATAGCACGCTCAACCAAATTGGCCTTAGAGTCATTTGGCGGTCGAAACTTTTCACAAACGCTTCTGTCACTTTATTGCACGCTTTGACGGTGTTTCAAGCACGTTCGATTTTTACAATTGTCCGGTAGTGAGACAAGTGATCCATAAGTATCCAGTTCTGTCCATGCAGAGAGAACTTCTATCAGTTTTAATCCGAAAAGGGGGGATTTTTGGAAGCTCCCAATCCGTTTGCATCCTTTTCCAATCCAGAAGCGTTGCCGATCCGTTTTTGTCCATCAAGAAAATAGAATGATCATCCATAATGATCTGAACTACAATATCTATTCGTTCGTGTCCAGAGAACGGATGGACTTCCTATACGAACGAATCACATTACATTTTTGAGATGTGAATTTGTTTTTGAATCTATTTTCATCCGTGAGGAGAGATGAGAATCCTATCCGATTGAATCCGAATTCAGAGCCTTGTCCAATTTCATCCGTTGGACGTATGAACTTTCAATCAGAATGAATAAGGATTTTTCTTGACATCATGTCAGTGCGCTCAATCCAATTTGATCCGTACTTTCGGATAGAGACTTGATTCGAATGTGTCCGACGAATGACCTGTATCCGTTTCCATCGAAGAAATGTGTCAAATTTGAATCCGTCTGTATCCAAAATTACACGTAGAAAAGTGTCTCCTTGGAAAATAGTATAGTTCACTATTTTATGTAGTAAAAAGTATCTTTAATATGTTTTCAGTAGATTGAACTATGTAATTCATTGATCATGCGATGTGAAATATTGAAGGACATAACGTCACGTAGTATCCTTTTCTTTTTCCCTCACTTGACTCCTCATGATCTGCTACATTTCTATCATTTTTCTAACTCAAATACTATTCCTCCAGATGGGCTTCCTGGTCGATTCCTTAACCTGATCGCTCCGTCCATTTTTCCATTCCTGCTGACCTTATTCAACTCCTCTCTCATGCTATCTCTCTTTCCTATGGCGTGGAAACGTTCCTTCATTACACCTATACCTAAAACAAGATCTCCACAAACTCCACGTGATTTTCGCCCTATCTCCATTCTCTGTGAGACTTCTAAAATACTTGAAAACTACAATATCAGTGTGGATTCATCAAACACCGCTGCACTCAAACTGCTCTTTTAAAATTGACTGATGATGTTCGTGAAGCGATTGATAAGCGCATGATCACTCTTTTGGTGGGGTTTGATTTCTCAAGAGCTTTTGATACCGTTAACCATTCTTTACTTATACAAAAACTCGCTTCTTTCAATATATCTACCCCCGTGCTGAAGTGGTTTTGGTCCTATCTATCTGGTCGCACGCAAGCAGTTAGAAGCTCTAAAGGTTGCTCCGAATGGACTCCAGTTACCTCAGGTGTTCCCCAAGGCTCTCGCCTGGGCCCTCTCTTATTCGCACTGTATGTTACCGACATAAATTCGATTATTCACCATTGTAAACTCTTTAAATTCGCTGATGACTTTTATATTTATCTGCATACTTCACCTTTTCTCATAGAGGAATGTATCACGAAATTGAATGACGATATACAGAGAATTGCCAGTTGGTGCTCCACCAACTACCTAATTCTGAACCCCTTAAAAACCAATTGCATGATCCTTGGTTCTCCACGTTACGTCAACGATATTTCTCTTCGCTCCTTACCGGACATCATACTTCAGGGCACCCCTATAAATCTTGTCTCTTCGCTTAAATCGCTTGGGATTATTCTGACTTCTTCTCTTAATTGGAATGAGCAAGTCACTTCTGTCTGCAGGAAAGTCTCGTGCGCACTCTACCAATTGCGACTTAATGGCAACGCACTCTCTATCCAGATGAGAGCTAAACTGATTTCAACGCTAGTTATACCCTATTTTGATTATTGTCGCTCAGTTCTCACTGATCTCTCCGAAGGAGACAGTATACGTCTGCAGCGTAAACTGAATGCCTGCGTGCGGTTTATTTTCAATCTCAGGAAAGATGTCCACATCTCTCCTTTCTTCACGCCCCTCGGCTGGCTCAAACTTTCTGATCGACGGAAATTCTTCCTGGGGTCGTACTTGCATCAACTATTTGCTTTCAAGGATCCTCCTTTTCTTTACGATCGTTTTAAGTTTGGTACCTCTGATGCAATTCGTTGCACTAGATCGAATAGGGGGCTCTTTAAAATACCACTGCATCGTACTACCACATATCAAAAATCTTTTTTGATAACAGGTAGTAAACTCTGGAACACGATCCCAGATAACATCAAGTGTAGCTCTTCCCCTAACGTCTTCAAAAAGAGGTATTATGACTTCTTGCTCACCTCCACCCTTTCTCACTCATAGACTTATACTCCTTTTCAAGTAGGTTCATCGTGGTTCATCTTACGCTTTTCTTACCTTCATCTTCATTCTGCGCATTTATCACTATTGTATCTCTATTTTATTTCTGTATTTTCATTTGCCTTCATCTTCATTCTGCGCATTTATAACTATTGTATCCCTATCTTATATCTGTATTTTCATTTCTCACACCTTTGTAATCTCATCCTCACTCTCATTTTCATTTTTATTTTTAAGTTCATTCATTGTGCCTTTTTTTTGCCTCTCGGGCTGTGAGTTTAATGCCGTATATATATAAGTATTTTTGTATATAATATCTTCGTTATTGTTTATACTTCGTTCTCAATTGTTCCACAGAATCTCATCCTAGAACATAAATAAACATATCTATCTATCTATCCTTATGAATCACTATGAGAATTTTGAATTTCTGTAATTTTCATCACTGAATTTGAATTTTTATGCGCTACAAATCAGTATGCGACGTAATAAAGTTTCCCATATCACATATCGGGGGCAGCCCTGCTACGTATGTGAGCGAACTTTACTATTTTTCCAAGATCTCTTTTCTCTGTGTATGCTGTCGCGGAATTATAGTTCCGAATCCATTTTTGAATGTTTTATTTTTGTTCATCCTGGAGGAAGAGGTAAGCTTCATTTAGACTGATGAGATAAAAACTGATATCTCGTCATTCCGAAGTGACTTATCCCAAAATTTTATATCAAAACATTTTATGTGCCAAAATTCAAATTCAAAATTTCGACATATCAAATTTAGAAATCTCGAGATACAAAATTTCAAGATATTAAACCTATAGGACAGGGAGATGTTACCCTGAAAATATCTATTCCGGATGACGCAAGATATATGAGGTCCGTTTGTTCTATATGCGCTAAGTTGTTCCGCCTTGTGCCAAACCAATCATTCTTATAACTGAAATCAGTGAATAAAAAATATTTGGAGCAGGTTGAGACAACATGGAACAGGTGGAACAAATTCAGCTATGAGCTGGATTTGTTAAGCACCTTACTAGTTGCTTCAACTTGCTCCAAATATTTGTGATTCGATGCTTCCAATTATAAAAGCCATCCCTACTGAAAATTCCCAGTCATGGATTCCCAAATTCGCAAGGGTCTCGCATGGGAATCAAGTGGGTCGCATGGGTCTTCGCATGGGAATCAAGTGGATCGCATGGGTTTTCACATGCGAAGCGAGTGGGTCGACCCACGTGATTCCCATGCGAGACCCATGCGAATTTGGGAATCCATGACTGGGAATTGACAGTCGGGATGTGATTGGTTTGGTACAAGTTGGAGCAGCTTAGGGCACGTATAAGGAACGAATCTATTATGAAACAATTGAAATGGACGGATTGGATAGAGGAAACCGCGGCAATGGTGAAGGTGCAATGTATGAAAACGGATAGAGCTGGAAACATCGAGTTCGGATAGGAACGGATACATTATAAAATGACAGGCGTGGATAGAAATGGATAAAAGTAAAGGAGGACTATCAGAGATGTCAATGGATAGAAATGGATACGATTTCTCCGAAGTAATTGGATGGAAATGGATAAAAATGGATGATACACATTCTGGAAAGAACCGGATTGGAATGGATAAATTGCATTCCAGCAACATTAGGCATGACGGGATAGAAACGGATAAAGCTTATTAGGGTGGTATCGTAAAGCACCGGATAAAACCGGATGCGATTTATATTCAGGCCCCGGATATTATATGGATACATTTGGATACAATTTCTATGGGGCCCAATAATCTGCTATCCACTTTGCGGATTAAAATTGATTAGAATCCTATGCGTTCTGCGGATGACATGGGATCAGCAAAAACCGGAACAGAAATAGGATTCAAATGGATGCATATTAAATCCTATCCATTTCCATCCAACTTTTCCAACAGGGTGTGTACGCGAGTCGGAATGAAATGGTGAAGATGTTTATCTTTATGAATTTGTATATACAGGTTGGTTGAAAAGTTCCTGCGCTCACCAAGAGATAGCACTGCTAGCTCAAAACTTTTTTTTTCTCAAGTCGGTATATCTGTCCTGAGAACACATGCAAAGTTACAAGTCATTCTGTCAATTCATTTTTTGTTTACAAGCCATTTGAAGTTGACGTGTCATTGATTTTTCTTAATATGGAAACAATTGAATATCGTGCAGTCATTAGATTCTTCGTTTTGAAGGGTTTAAAAGCAAAGGAAATCTATGAACAATTGTTAGAAGTGTATAAGGAGTCCTCACCTTCAAAACGCACCGTTGAATTTTGGGCTGGTGAATTTAAACGTGGTCGTACTAGCCTTGAAGACGATCCACGCGAAGGACGACCAAAAACTGCAACCACAGCAGAAATCATTGAGCATGTACATAATATGGTTAGTGAAGATCCAAGTTTGACTAAGCGTGAAATTGCTAATGCCATAGGCATCTCAGACGAACGAGTACTCCATATTTTACATGAAGAATTACGTATGAAAAAACTGTTTGGAAAGTTAGTGCCGCACACGTTAACAATTCAACAAAAACTGGATCGAAAACAAATTTCTCAGCGTAATTTGAAGCGTTTTAAGCAGGATAAAACCGACTTCTTGCGTCGTTTTATAACTATGAATGAGACTTGGATCTACCACCATGATCCTAAATTGAAACAAGAACGTTTACAGTGGACTGAAGCTGGTTGTTCAGCTCCAAAGCAGGTGGAGTCACAACGATCAGCAAAGAAGGTTATGGCATCAGTTTTTTGGGATGCAAAAGGAATTTCGTTCATTGATTATCTTCAGAAAGGTAAAACAATCAACTCCGAATATTACTGCAGTCTTTTGGATCAGCTGGATGAAAAAATTCGTGAGAAAAGACCTGGTTTAAAGAAGAAAAAAATCATTTTTCATCAAGATAATGCACCTGCTCACAAAAGTGTTTTGACGATGGCTAAATTCAAAGAACTCAAGTACGAATTGCTTGAACATCCACCGTATTCGCCAGATTTGGCTCCTAGCGACTACTATCTCTTCAGAAATTTCAAACAATTCCTTCGTGGAAAGCATTTTTCGTCGAATGAAGAGGCCATAGCAGCCGTAGAAGGTTATTTTGCAGAGCTTCCGGAAAACCATTATAAGGATGGGATAAAATTATTGGAAGATCATTGGAACAAGTGTATTGAGCTTCTAGGAGATTATATTGAATAAAAAAATATATTTCGTAACAAAAACAGTATTCTTTCATTTCGAGCGCAGAAACTTTTCAACCAACCTGCCACTGTCTCAAAACTTTTTCTTGAAGTTTTGTCGAATGCACGGAATTATCTCAGCCTAATTGAGATTGATCTATCGAATTTATATCCAAATCACGGAGGTACAGCGTGCACTTACAAAATATAGCTCTATGATCATGCAATAAGAAATTTTGAGACTTCGTCTACAGTAACTCGGCGCGTATTTTCAGTTACAATTTTGGAAATGTATGAGACAAAACTACAATTAATATTAATGAAAGTTCAATTATAGTGACTTGAAGTGTTTTTCGTCAGTCATTATGAGCCGTCAGAACTTTAGAGGTTTCGCAATTCCAAAACACTTTCGAAAGATGTTTCATGCAACATGAGAAAAGCTATTTAACAATGATTCTTCTTTTGGAAAAAATTATGATTGAATTATGATTCTGATGCTACATTAGACATTCTGAATATGTTGACAGAAGTCTTTTAGAAATACATATCCTCTTTTGTAAGACGAAAACTAGATGCGTATAGGATGATCAACAAAACATGCCTCCTATATTCTTGAATTCAGGTTATTTGGGCGGACATTTCTATGTGCATGAATCTGCCTAGAAAATGGATGGCACGATTTCACACATGTATGGCATGTTCCTATGTTTCCAAAAATACGTTCCTCCCATGAGCTGGACACGTCATGTGCTGTACGGGTGAATTTACCTGAATATCTCTAAATTTCTCTAAATCTCCCGGAATCTAATGTATTCAGATTTCAAAGCTTCCTCTGAATTCCTCTGAATTTCTCTGGATTTCTCTGGATTTCTCTGAATCTCTCTGAATCTCTCTGAATGTCTCTAAATCTCCGGGAATTTAATGTATTCAGATTTCAAAGGTTCCTCTGAATTCCTCTGAATCTCTCTGAATTACTCTGAATCTTTCTAAATTCCTCTGAATATTTCTGAAAAGTTCTACGCACAATCTTTCTGAATTCATCTATCTCTGAAAGCGTCTGACACTCCTTGAACGCCTCTGAAATGCAGGACCAAGAATTTTACTGAATTTGTTCCTCTTTGAATTCCCCAGAATTTCCCTGTATCTCTCTGAGTGCCTCTGAATTTTTCTGAATCCTTCTGAAAGATTCGAAGCACAAGTTCTCTCGATCCATTAGTCTCTGAAATCCTCTGAACCACGCTGAATTGCTCTGAATTTCTCTGATTCTCTCTGAATCTCTCTGGAACGTGAAATTTTCAGAGAGATTCAGAGAGATTTTTTTACCAGGGAAGTCGATGAATGAAGTATAGAAACAATACTAAGGTCATTGTTTGCGTTTATTCGGAAATGATGCAGGTCATTAATGTTTAGGTTTATTTCTGAAATTAACGAGACAACAACACACAGTAGGTCGGAAGTAGTCCTAAAGAGAATTTTTTGTTTAGGTTTGTTTAGTTTTTTTGACCAGGGTTTCCATGTTTCGAGAAAAAAATAGGGAGAAGAACAAGGAAATTTGGAGGTTCTCGAAGTTTAAATCGTTTACAGAAACAAAACGAAAATTAACACTAACGAAATCTGTTAAATTATCGTTACATATCTTCTCGAATGAACTCTTTGCCACTGGAAACATCGTTCAAATAATGTACTGCAAGATTTTTGGGCTTTCACAGTTGATTATGTAGTTATTCGATTGTTCATTAGTTTCAATAACTGATTCAAACTTCAGCAACATGAAATTTGGCATGAACGAGGAAAACTCCCCTGAGGAGTGTTCTACTCTCTAAATTTCTTGGAGTGAAAATACTGCAAGTCCAACAAGAATGAGATTCCACTCCTATAGAGTGAATTTTCACTCTCTTGGAGTGAGGATGTCACTCTTATCAAAGAGTGAAATTTCACTCCTTAAACCGAGTTGAACCTTCACTCTGTTGGAGTGACAATTCACTCTAATGGAGTGAAAAATCACTCTTCCGGAGTGGAATCTCACTTTTGTTGGGCTTGCAGTATTTTCACTTTTCAAGAGTGAATTTTCCACTCAGAGGAATTTAGCGAGTAGATCGGTCTTCTAGGTTAAGCAACAACGACCGCGGTAAAACGATGGTTGGACGATCACCACTCTAATATCACATAACGTATCGTTTGGATTTCTCTCAACAATGGCTCATCATATGGAATAGTTGAATCGATGATACATTTGATTGATAAATTGATACAGACTGCGTAGAAATTGTATTATAAACTGAACATTAGTTGTTAACCCTTCAAGTATGCTTCAACACCTTCGAGGTACACACAGGTGCAAATTCGCACCCCGCAACTTTACCGATTAAGAACTCGGTTCTTGTTCGACCAATTTGACCTTACTTTTGTTGAATTTAAAGGGAAAACTGTGCAGATCAACATGGTATGGAAGAAAATTCACAAATATTTCATTCAATCAGGGAGAAAAACACGAGAACAAAATCAATTTTTTATGAAAAACGGAAAGTCTCAAAATGATTGGTGCGAATTTGCACCTGTGTGTACTTGAAGGGTTAACAACCAACCACGATGTCGACAAAAATTTTTTCAGAACATTTTTCTGTCTTTTTCCATCGGATTTCTCAATTGATTTCGATTGATGTTTCAAATGAGTCTGAATCAGATTTTTCTAAATAGCGACCCTTGGGAAAAACCCAATCCATTCCCGTTGAATTTTTTGGAATGAGAATGAATGCAAATGTTCAACCAGTTCGGACTGGATTATTCTCATTAATTATCATTGCTTAATTTTTGAAAATTCCAATAAATACCCATTAATTTAATCATTGTCCCTCAAGAAAAATCCTATCGATTCCCATTGGAAACCCTAATGGGAAATCCTCTTGTCAATAAGGGATTTCCGATGCAGAAACTTGATTCATTGCCATATGATTTTTTTTCAATGGGAATGAACGAGAAGTTTAAACCAGGGATGAGTTTTAATCATCTCCATTATTATGAAGATTTTATTGACCCACGTCCTGCAATTACGTCAACTCACTCACCCACAACTCATTCAACTGTTACAAATAAATGTGGTGTTATTGAAGAAGAGCTTAAGGGTATCTTATGTAAGTATTATGTAAAATCTTTCTCTTCCAAGAGAGCGATCATACAATTTCCTTTCGTTTCTACCTCTCGAAAAGCTTACATAACAATCAAATAATCCATAAAACATATTTTTCTCATGAGCGATACGTCACTGAAATTTGGAATATTCGTGGGAATAATGGTGATCAGAGAAACGTAGGGTGTCTTATATAATCGATGTGGAATGAAATTCTTTGACTGCGCGATCAATTGGATGTGTAAAATGTGAAACCGAAATCCCTGGGTTTTTTGTCACAGCGTTTGCTAGAATTTTTCATACACAACCCACACGATTATCTTGCAGCGTTTCGCACAAAAATCTCTCTCCCGTATCGAAGGAAGTTCAACGTTTCCGTGGACGACACGTGTTATTTCTTATGAAGAAATCATCTCATATTTGTTATATTTGAGAGTATGAAATCACCAAGAAACGAAATAACAAATTTCTATAAATAAAAAGTATTCCTTGGTGATTCACACCTCTCAAACACGTGTATGATATGATGGCACGGGAAGGGTTTCAAATATCCCAGACAGCACACAAGAATCTCGAATCGATTCTGAAAAAAGAACTCTTGAAGAATACAAAGTGTTCCTGAAGAGTTTCAAAATTAAAGTTAAAATTCTATGAAACTTCTTTGAGAATTTTAACGGAACTTGCAGATCTCTGACGAACCGAATTCTTTTCAAACCCTTTAAGAACACTTTATATTCTAAAAGAGTTGTTTTTTCAGAATCCATTCGGGATTCTTGTGTGCTGTCTGGTATGAACTCGGATTCCGTATCTTTGATGTACAATAAATTAAACGAGGGATATTTTACCGATCAACGACGATTATTTGTTATAAACCTTTAGAGCCTAATACTTTACAGAAGAAATTGGGATGAGGTTGGACGAATTCTTATGCAACATAAAAATTCAATGTAAATGTTGTGTGGGCGATGAACGTGAAATATACATAGTTGAAATAATGAGAACCGAATTAGAGACAATGAATCCTTCACTCAACTGGTCATTCATTTCAAATCTTACACCGAAATCATTGTCATTATTTGCATCCCACTTGATCTAGATGCTTCGAATACCTCGTCGATCATTCGTTATCATTGTTAAAACTTCATATTTCTTTCACGTTTCCTTTATATTTTTCACAAAGTTCATGAGAAAACAAGATAATTCTACTGTACCCGGATTGTAGAACATTTCTTTCGAATGATCCTAAATGTATTTTGCCAAGAATCGGTGTAGTCGGAAACCATAATTATATCGAGGCCTATGGCATACGTGCAACTGCAAAAACTTAGTCGGAGTCGAGTGAGTTTTCACACCTACGCACTTACATTTACACTCAAACACATTTACGTTCACATCAGAGAAACGTTTCTTATAAACACGTTTCTTCGAACTCGAGTACGCGGTATAGTTAATCAGTCTGGATGGTGATTTTTCAACCACAACACAATGCCCCTTTATTTGAAAGATGAGGAAGCAAAAGATGTTGTTTCAGTTCGAATGAACTGCTGTTGGGATAATGTAAACTAAACATTCAGTGCAATGGGTATAGCTCAAGTTCGAATCGTTGAAAGCAATGAATTCTTGTGAGTTCTAGTTAGGCAAATCTATGAAAACCCTTGAATCACATCCCTGTCCTGGTTTAAAAATCCGATAAAGATATCTATTAGCATCTAAAAGATGTCTTGGAAAACTTTCATCTCAAAACGGTCCTGCAAAAGATATGTTTTAGATACATGAAAGACATTTTCTAGATGCCTCAAGATATGTTTTTCATTATTTTAAGATACGTTTTAGATTGTCAAAAGATACGATTTAAATATCTTAGCGATATGTTTTAGATGTCTTTTTGGAATCATTATGACATCCCAGACAGCACAAAAGGATCGCTAATGAGTTCTAAGAAAGGAACATGGGAGAAAAGAACGTGACTTTTGCCCTCCTTATTTAGACAATTTTAAAGACGTATAACAGATGTCATTCAGAAACTTTTTCAAGATGTCTTTTAGACTATGCTAATTCAACATCTAAACGATGTCTTTTAGGAATACCTCGAAGACGTGTTTCTGACATTTCCTGAAGATGTCTAAAAGACATCTTTTCAATGTATCTAAAAGATGTCCTGGTAAAAAAACCGGATGGGAACCCGGTTCAAACCCGGATGGGAACCCGGCTCACACCCGGATGAAATTTGCGGGATTCCATCCGGGTGTATCCGGGTGCGTATGCGGTTTTTGCGTTGATTCTTCATCCGGTTTCATCCGGGCCCTACCCGGAGTTTAATACTGAATATTTTTCGAAACTCTACACGAAATTTGGATATAATTCATTCGTCTCCTTGTTCGGGTGTTATTTGGGATTCCAAAAAATATCTTGTCCCAAAACTCGGATAGGATCCATATGGAACCGGATAAAGGATCACCGCGAAACCCGTATACGCGCCCGGATACACCCGGATGGAATCCCGGAAATTTCATTCGGGTTTGAGTCGGATTATCATCCGGATTACCATCAGGATTATCATCCGGGTTTCATCCGGTTTCCTATCCGGTTTTTTTCACCAGGGTGTCCTTCTAAAGAAATCTTGTATAGATGTCTTCAAGACCTGCGGTGTTTATTGGGGAGTTTCTGCATCGGAAATTTCCAATTGATACCAATAAAATTTTTGTCAATTCAATTGAATCCGATAAAGAAAATTCTATCGGAATGAATTGAGTTTCTGCATCGAACATTTCCGATTGGTACCAATAAAATTTTTTTCAACCTGATTAAATCGGTTTTTCTTATTATCAATTAATATTCCCATTGAATCTGATGTAAAATATTCTATCGGAATGAACTGAGTTTCTGTATCAATAATGTCCCATTGGTTCCAATTAGAATTCTTCTAATCGGGTTGAGTATATCTTTAAAATAACATTGGAAACTAATACCTATGAAGTCTTGTTTCCAAAAAACAAGTATTGGATATTATCGGTGATGTGACAAGAGTAATTCGTTCTCATCCGATTAATTTTTTTCGGTAATAAGATTCGAAAGGTGTGTCTATCGAATCAGGGGAATCCTTCTTAGAAAGATCCCGTGCAGGGTAACAAAATAATTACGCGCCCCGTGAAAAAAATTTAGATGGTTCAACTTCCGTTGGATGCTATCACGGTAGGAACTCATCTGTGAATTCGATCACACCTTGATTTGGAGCCCTTTACAATCAATCGATCATTTGTTTTCATCTTCACGTTTCGACTGTGCAAGAAGGCCATCTTGTGACTCATAAGAGAAGCTTCAGATTTCATCGAGCATGCGCATTTTCAGATTGACATTACAACGAATTCGAATGAACAACCAATTGACCATTGAAATGGAACAATTCTGAAAGTGTATCAGGTATTTATGTATAAACCATCAAATTTCAAATCTACAGACTTTATTTCCATTCTTCTCTGTAAATGGAGAAGTCATCATGAAACATTCCAATAAAAACCAATTCACCAAATGAAGAAATTCTCAATAAAATTGAATATTTCATACACGAACGGATTAGAAATTTAGATTGAAGAACTTTCATATTATTTCTAGTAGATCTGGATTCCAAAACAATCCAATCAAAATCAATTGATCCATAAAATGCATACATTCTAAAATCGATTTGCGTATTTGCCACACACATTTGGTAAATATTCAGATCAACACACTGTACCATTTCGATTAGTTCATAGAATAAAAGAATCTTCTTCAATTACATCATATATTTCTTATAAAAACTGATAGAATACCACACGTCATTACTTTCAATCAAAATGATACATACTTATATACAGGCAGATTCAGGATTCAACTCCACGGATGATTGATTTTGATTCATTCTCATTAATCCTCGATGCACAGTTCAGGCATTCCGATTACCCCCATTCAATCCGATTGAATTTGAATCGACTACCATTCCTCTCGACTGGATTCTATCGAATGGCCAATAAAATCTACACACTCTAAAATCGAATTGGATATTCCCCATAGAAACCTAATGAATTCTCAATTTTAACAACTTTCACATCAGTTGCGATAGATCGAGATTACAGGAAATTCCGATAAAAACAGATTGTCAAATGGAATAAAAAGATTCTTAAATTGAATTGGATATTTTCCACAGAAACTTACAGAATATTAGGATCTGGAGACTTTCCTACACTGAGAAAAATTATCTATTATAAATTACTAGGCTCGCTAGTATATTGAGGATATACTTGCATTTTAAGGCTATAAAATGACTTTCTATTATAAAATGTCATTATCTTACCATTAACTCCCAGAAAGTCTGGTACTTTTGAAGAGAATGTATGGTATATAACTTCAAAATGCAAGTATATCCGCAATATACTAGCGAGTCTAGTAATTTATGATAGACAATTTTTCTCGGTGTATTATTCCCGATAAATTGGAATATATTAATCAATTCATCTATAGCATCCATACATTGTAAAAGTGAATTGGATATTTCTTGAAGAAACCCATAAAATCTTCAATTCCATTAACTTTCCCATGAATTCGAATCGATCGAGGTTACCGAAAATTTCGATAAAAACCAATTTTTTCAATGACATAGAAGAAATTTCAAAACTGAATTGGATATTCATCATACAGACCTATTGAAAATTGAGATATGTAAACATTCTTATAATTTCAAATAAATTCAAACGTGAAACGATCCAATTGAAACCCATTAATGAATAAAATCCAAACATTCTAGAATTGGATTGAATATTCCCTGTACAAATCCATTACCGATTTAATTTCAAAAATTTCCCCGTCAGTTCCAATAGATTGAGGTTCAATGGGTAAATCTTCGATTCAATCTTACAGATAACAAGTTCTAATTGAGTCCTATTCATTTTGAATCGGTACTTGAGGCTTTCTATCGGATCCTATAAGATTTTTAAACCAAGAATAGCAAGAGATTTCGCAAGATTCGTTGGGGCTTTCAACAAAGAAGCGTATCGAACCCAATCAAATATCAGTGGGAAATTTTCAATTGGTTCCAACTGAAACATTGTACAAAATTAAAATTACATTGTACAGTTATTGCGGTAAGATTTAATGAAGTGTAATGTTTCGATAAAATCAAATCAGTGGAGCTTACGAAGTACAGAGTGACGCGATCTGGTTGTGGAAACATTTCCACTCCCATCATTTCCTCCCTGTAGCCTTTAAGTGAGACTGATAACCAAATTAGACTCTGAAAGTGCAAGGTATTTGCTTGTAAATCGATTCAAATGTTAGCATTTTCTGATCATACACGTTCCAAATGAACTTAGATAACTCCACGTTTTCGATACTCGAATCGATGTACAGAGATTCCTATTGTGTTTATGGCCAGAAAGTGAAATAGAAGAAAGAAGTGATTTTTCACACGGAAGAAAATAATTCGCTATGATAGCTTGGAATCGGTTGTGGCAGCTGCTTCGTGTAGTTGATGATTGTTGGATGGCTAAAAATATTACTGCAACAGCCAAATTTCAGAGACTATAGCAATAAATTTTGTTGCCACGATCGAACTGTAAAAAGCCCGACTGAACGTGGCTGCAGCTCACTTGAAAACTTGATTGAAATTCAGTCTTTCCCATTGCGTCGGCATTTGGTTTTGGTGCTCACTTCCAGTTGAAACAATAAGGCTAGTTTTGGCTGCATCTTAGAATAAGTTGATATTTAGGATGAAAGTAAGTTTACGTTGTACTGTGCGAAAAACAGCCACCATAGTTAATTTTCTAGCTATTCAAATATCAACATCATTTTTTGCGCGCATAGCCATGTATTGTGTTTAACATTTCTAATTGCATACATTTGAAAAAGGTTTACCCGAGCAGATAAATCCTATGGCAATCCCAAGGTCCTATGTGGGCCACATCGGGCTGAAATGAGGCTTGCCATATTTGGGTTTGCCAGATATGGCCCTGAGAAGGGCATAATATAGTTGATCCTGACTTGTTATGCCAAATGTGATCCTGATGTGTGCAGAACATGGTTTACCTTTCTTCATTTCCTAGTGACTTATAGCAACTTACAGCGAATTCGGTTAACTGCACTGGAGCGAACTCGGGATATCTATGTCTTTTGTTATCATCGTTAATAAATCTCTTATTTATTAACGATCATAACAAAGGACAGAAATATCCCGAGTTTGCCCCAGTGCAGTTAGCCAAATTCGCCATAACGGAGAAAGCATGGTAAGCTGCGCACGCGACCATAACCTCTCCTGTCTTCACAAGTTCGTATGAGTTTGGTTGTAGTACCAGTTCACTCAATAAATGAATTGAAATAAATATTCCACAAGTTATGTGGCATCTGTTTACAATTTTCGCGTGTTATCAAGAAACATTTTTGATAATTGTTCATGTGTCCGAACTATTAAGTAAATCGTGTGTTGAATTATTCATGTGTGAATTATGGATGGTGCAAAAAAGGAGAGGAAACGCATGTACTCTCGCTCACGTGTACAAAGATTTCGAAAAATTCGTAAACAAAACTCTGAAGATGTGCAGGATCATAAAAGAGACATATAGATACAAGTTCTATATCTATTGAGTCTGATTCAATTCTTGAATCTAATATTTATCGCAATCCAATAAACATATTAGGTGTACAAATAAGTTTCCGCGGTTTGTCAAAAGATGGCCCCACCAGAAGGTTATGGAGAAATTGTCAGATGTAAAACGTAATATCCCAAGTTTAGTCATCTGGCAACACCATAACCTTAAAGTACTAGTGATTCCGTATCAGCATCACGTAATTTTTTTCGTGCAAAAATGTCAAGTTTTATTCCGAATAAGCATCATTTGCGGGAACTTTTGATTTACTTCTTTAATGTGAAAAAATCTGCAGCTGAGGCGCATCGATTGCTTCTAGAAGCATATGGTGAAGCTGCTTTAAGTGAGAGAAGTTGTCAGGAATGGTTTCAAAAGTTTAAGAACGGTGAGTTTGACGTTAAAGACAAAGAACGCAGTGGAAGGCCGAAAGTGTACGAAGACATGGAATTAGAAGTACTATTGGAGGAAGATTCGTCCCAAACGCAAAAAGAACTTGCACTTACTCTACAAGTGACTCAACAAGCAATTTCACATCGTTTAAAATCGTTAGGAATGATTCAAAAACAAGGAAATTGGGTTCCATATGAACTAAAGCCGAGAGACGTTGAACGCCGATTATGCATGAGTGAAATGCTGCTTGCCAGGAATAAAAAAAAGAGTTTTTTGCATCGTATAGTCACTGGTGACGAAAAATGGATTCACTACGATAATCCAAAGAAGAGAAAGTCATGGGTGAGGCCCGGCGAACCATCAACATCTACAGCTAAGCCGAATATTCATGGAAAAAAACTCATGCTGTGTATTTGGTGGGATCAGCTTGGTGTCGTGTATTATGAATTGCTGAAACCAAGCGAAACCATTACTGGAGCTCTCTACCGAACACAATTGATGAGATTGAGTCGGGCACTTAAGGAAAAACGCGCCCATTACTACTCCAGACACGACAAAATTATTCTTTTACACGATAATGCTCGTCCACATGTTGCGGCGCCGGTAAAAACATACTTGGAAACACTCAACTGGGAAGTTTTACCCCACCCGCCGTATTCACCAGACTTAGCCCCTTCTGATTATCACCTGTTCCGGTCGATGGCACATGGTCTGTCTGAGCAGCGCTTCACATCATATGAAGACACCAAAAATTGGGTAGATTTGTGGACAGCGTCAAAAGATGAAGAGTTTTTTCGACGGGGTATCCGAATGTTGCCAGAAAGATGGGGAAAAGTAGTGGCAAATGATGGAAAATACTTTGAATAAAACGTAATGTACTTTTCCTTTACAATAAATTCCTAATTTTTTATAAAAAACCGCGGAAACTTATTTGTACACCTAATAGATTATCTCGAATTGATATATTCATACTTGACTTTATTGCTAAATTCAACAATGCACAAAGGCTGTTGATGATATACCCTTATTTTGAGGTTATGTGCTCGCCACCTTTCACATAAATACTAGATTTTGTTTGATAATGAAATATTCGATATCCCAATGATGCTTCAGAGGAGTGTTTGGCGCTGTTAAACCGCAATAAAATCGAATTCTATCGTCGAAATGTGACAATGAATGAAACATGGCTTCACCATTACACCCCGGCATCCAAAAGACAGTCAGCTGAGTGGACAGCAGTCGACGAATCGAATCCAAAGCGAGCAAAGACGCAACAGTCGGCCGATGAGGTGATGGCGTCTGTATTTCGGAGTGCGAAGGGAATAATATTTATCGACTATCTCCAAAAAGAAACCACCATCGACAGCGACTATTATTGTGCACTTTCGGATCGATTGACGGCTGAAATAGCAAAGAAACGGCTACATTTGCGAATGAAAAAAGTGTTGTTCCATCAGGACAATGCACCGTGTGACAAATCGATGAAAACGATGGCAAATTGAATGAATTGGGCTCCGAATTGCTTACCCACCCACCGTATTCTCCACATTCAGCCCCTAGCGACTTTCTCCTATTCTCAGATCTCAAGAGAATGCTTGCTGAAAAGAAATCTAAGTCCAATGATGAAGTAATCGCTAAAACTGAGGCCTATTTTGAAGAGAAAGAGGAATCGTACTATAAAAGTGGTATCGAAAAGTTGGAAAATCGCTATACTCGTTGTGTCGCCCTCGAAGGCAACTATGTTGAATGATAAAATCCAATTTTGTCAAACCTTTGTTGTTTTCTTACTTATCCCACAGACATATTGAATGACTTGGTACTCACAAGATTCAAGCTACACGTTATAGGTAAGAAGTTGGTAACTGATTAATGATGAAAATTTCACGGTATTATTTTCCATTGAATTTTGAATCAATCGATCATACCCTGCCCACATAAGAAATTACCGATACAGCGAGAAGACACATCCCACGTAGTCAAGTTCAAGTCATTTCTTTTTCATCATATTTCAAAAAGTTCCTTTGGTATGTCTTGAGGCGTGAATTGTTATGTGGGATGCGAATGTAGGCGTAAAGGACCACTAGGAAAAATATTTTTCTGATACAAAAATGATTCGCCCTATGTTTTTTCATCTGTTTCCAAAGCAAATAAGTATCTAATTCTTCGAACCTTGCACGATTCCTTTAATCGAGTCAATGTCGGGAATAGTGTGTATATACATATATATACATATATATTTGGATCAACCATGTGGTTCCTCGTACAACTTCATATTTATTTAAAACGGTAAATGGAGGATTCCCTTTTGTCATTCCAAGTATAAACCGATAACCTTGTTGAAAATTCTTCGATAAATATAAATACCTAATTTACTCTTAAAACTCACGTGTTCTCATTCCTCGGGGTGAAGGCAAAGCGTTAATGAAAGGCCTTTCGATGCGATGTAAAAGAGAATTCCAAAGGAACAATTGTATCTGCAAAGCTTTTGATCTCTTCGTATCACGTTTGTACAGATCCTCCTCGATAAACGCCACGTGATACACATTTTGAAACCACTATGAAAAATATCTCAATTCTCCAATCAATTTCACCGAAATAAATCTGATTCCAATTAGGGATGGAAGACTAGAGTTGAAAAAGTCTGTGTATATACACTGTAAAAAAATTTTGACTGAAAATTAAGAAAAAAGTGACTGTAATTTTTTACAGTCACTGAGTCTGAATATTCAGAAACATTTCTGTTCTGAATTTCAAGATACTTATTTCTGGATTTTCAAACGCATGTTTCTGAGTCATCAAACATATTCACATTAAATGCAAGATTCATGTTTCTTAATTTTTAGACATGCTGTTCTGAGTTATGAGAAACATTTTTCTGAATTGTCGAAAATATTTGTTGGAATTGTAAGAAATAGTCTTCTGAATTTTAAGATGTTTTCTCTCCATCGTAAGAAACATTTTTCTGAATTGTCGAAAATATTCGTGTGAATTGTAAGAAATAGTCTTCTGAATTTCAAGATATTTTCTCTCAATCGTAAGAAACATTTTTCTGAATTGTCGAAAATATTTGTTTGAATTGTAAGAAATAGTCTTCTGAATTCAAAGATATTTTCTCTCAATTGTAAGAAACATTTTTCTGAACTGTAAGGAATATTTTTCTCAATTTTGAGAGATGCGCATTGAATTCTAAGAGGATGCGATAGTTACCATGCGCGAGCACGTTTTTTCTACCAAATTACTGGAAACTGATTTCATGAAAAAAATCCGAAATTTCAGGGATGGTTCTTCGAGATTTTATCTATGTCACTAAAGAGCCAGAATTTTTAATTCCGGAGATTCTTTGGTAAACGTATAATATGCGGTCTACGGTAGTGGGTAGTAGACCGCATACCATATCATTACCGATTTTTTTTCCAAGAATAGTGACGTAGATGAAGTCTCGAAAACCCAAGTGGAATGTATCTGGAAATTATACACTTCCCAGATGAAAAAAATTGAAGACATTTATCTGGAACATTTATAACGTTTGTTTTGATAACATTATATAGGATTTTATGCATCTCTATAACTTCATCTTGTATGATGAAGGTATGGAAACCCACAAAATCTATCTATTTGATTATTACCAAAACAGTGTATTGAAGAATTATGGTAAGCAGCATTACAATTTTTTTAATGCATAGAACATATATCTCCAAAAAATGAAACGTAACTTTGAGTAAAAGAGAAATCAAATTAGCACGTATAAAATTATAAGAATGTATAAAGAATGATTAAAGAATGTGGTTTGAAAAACTATCTCAATTCCATTTAATTTTCCTTCAACTATTTGTGATAAGAGAGATAGAATTATGTCTTATGGGACCAAGTCTAATGCAAGTATGCAAGAATCAAGCGATGAGTATGTGAAACATGTACTAAATGCTCCAATGAAAAGTTCCACAAAGAATAACATTGAGTGATTCAACATGGAACAACTTATATAATTTCTACCAGATCCAACTGATGCCATCAATTTCTGTATTATGTTATAGTTTAGTAAAAATCAATGTTTTTGAGATTGATATTCTGATTTATTGAAAACCAAAATATAAATCATTTTCAAGAGATTGATTTTCACTGAATTATAACAAACTACAGAAATTAGTGCCATCAGTTTGATTTGGTAAAAATTATATAGGCAGGGTTGTATATTGCATCATGTAGGGTTACGCTTTGTGAAATGTTTCATCGATACCCTCAGTACAAGTCTTACATACTTATCGCTGGACTCTTACACCAATTAAATGTACATCGTAGAAGACATAACCATCTCTCTCATCACAAATAGTTAAAAAAAAGTACATGAAAAGAATATCGTTTCTATAGTTTTATGTACTTTTATTCAACTATTTGTGATGAGAGAGATAGTTTTGTCTTCTACGATGTACATTTAATTGGTGTAAGAGTCCAGCGATAAGTATGTAAGACTTGTACTGAGGGTATCGATGAAACATTTCACAAAGCGTAACCCATGATGCAATATACAACTCTGCCTATATAATTTTTACCAAATAAAACTAATGGCAGTAATGACTGTATTTTCTTATGCTTTAGTGAGAATCAATATTATTGAGATTGATTTTTGATTCCTTGAATACCAGAAAATATTGTTTCAAAGTGTTATGGAACTATAATATGTTATCCTTTCCATGTACTTCTTTTCAACTATTTGTGATGAAAGAGATGGTTTTGTCTTCTAAAACAAAAAGTTCAATTGATGAAAGAATCAAGCGATAAGTATGTAAGACTGGTACTGAGGGTATCGATGAAACATTTCACAAAGCGTAACCCTACATGATGCAATATACAACCCTGCCTATATAATTCTTACCAAATCAAACTGATGGAATTAATTTCTGTATTTTGTTATAATTCAGTGAAAAATCAATCTCTTGAAAATGATTTATTTTTTGGTTTTTGATAAATCAGAATATCAATCTCACAAACATTGATTTTCACTAAACTATAACATAATACAGAAATTAATGGCATCAATTGGATCTGGTAGAAATTATATAAGTTGTTCCATGTTAAATCACTCAATGTTATACTTTGTGAAACTTTTCATTGGAGCACTTATTACATGTTTGTATGTTTCACATACTCATCGCTTGTTCCTTGCCCTAATTAGACTTGGTCCCATAGCACACAATTCTATCTCTTTTATTACAAATAGTTGAAGACAAAGTAAATGGAAATAATGTAGTTTTTTAAACCACATTCTCTGAGTTTTAAACTAATCGCAGTAATTACCACATGTTCATGTGGTTCAGTGAATATAAATCTACTTGAAATTGATTTTATGATCCACGAAAAATCAGAACATCTGATTCAGAAATTGGATGTTTTTTTCATCATTTTCAATTCAAAAATCTCAATGTATCATCCTCCCTTTAATCATTTATTCATACCACCGTCATGAGATTTTCTGATTGTCATATTCAGAGACGATTTTTGTTCCAATGGCAAAGAGGTTAACTTCACATTTTTAACATTTTTTTTACCGAATCCCACAATACATTTCATGTCACATTATAAATAAATTTAGCTCAAATTACATTGCACAACGTGTAATTACTGTTGGTGCAGTAAGTATTTGTTCATTAAAATAAATGATATTGAATTTGATTTTGCAACTCACCTTTACTTACCGTTCATTGAGCGTCATACAAAATAATGCAAGCCGATTCACTGCGCACCGATTCTGCGCATGTTTTCAGTGTAAGTTTCTTAAATTATTCAGATTCTTAATTTTCAAAGTATTGGTGATGAACATGAAGAAACTTTCTCTAATTTTTTAGAAACGTTGGTATCTAAATATAATATTCTAGATATCAAATCTGAATTTTCAGAAAACCTCATCTAAATTTGCCTTTTAGAAACTCGACTCTGAAAATTCAGACACTCCAGTACCTGAATTTTCAGAACATTTTTTAAAGTGTAGGTTTTGTAGATACACAAAAAGCATGAATTATATGAAACAAATTATACAAGATAAGGGTTGTCGTAGATATGTAGAAAGTAAGCGTTTAGCGGATAATAGACAGGGTTGGAGAATTTCATCAAACCAGTCATAAGACTGATTACTTTATGATGATGATGATGAATTAGGGATTCCAAGAATATTGAAATTGTATAGAAATCTATAGAAACTCAATATATTTTGTATAAAATATGTCACTGTTCCATTCCTGATTTAAAAAAAAACTCATAAAAACTGGCCAATTCTACCTGTATCTTGTCACGAGTTAGTTGAATCAATTAAATCCTGACTTCCGCTGACTGACTTTCAATTGTAGTTGAACACGAATCTTTAATCTTGTTGCACGACAACATAAAACTTTTTATTGTTGCTTATTACGTTGAATTCTTGATGAAAATCTAATAATAAAATTCACATCAGCCCCCGAAGTACTCCAGAACGATTGAATTATAGGGAAACTATAGAAGCGCAGTAGATAGCTATACTGGCATATTCTCCGCAACATATTTTAGGAATAATCTTGTTTGAGTTATTTCAATTTGATACATTATTGTGATACACTTTCTGTTTTATTGGGAACAAAACAATAATGAAAACACGTGCAACATATTCGATTCGATTTATTCAAAAATCATGCCTTCTTTTTATTTCCATAACTGATTCCTAAAGTGTGTTTTATATCAATCAATCGATTGTTGAAAAAGGTGAACTTGTTCTCCAACTCACGGGACGAGGGAAGAATCATTCAATTTTCTTTCAGGTGATTCTGAATTTTGGTCTTTGAAAATCAAAGGACGGTAATACCTCAAAATAATTGTGCAATGAATGTTATTCTTGTCGCTCGAACTCTACCTGGATTCCAATGTTTAATTTCAATTGGTACTTTACTTTCCAAACATTCGGATTATTAAAAGCTCAAATCAAATTCTATTCGCCGAAAAGTACAGTTGAATGTGTCACGGTTGAAATAAATCATAAGGAATTTCAATGTGACTTCATGTATTGATTCACTCAATGTCAATATATTTTCGCTATGTGACGAACAGTAAAATGGATGGAATGATGAAAGAATTTTAATCTGATTTTGTTGGAATTTTAAGTACTAAAAATACAAAATATGAATGCCAAGTACGTGAAATATTTTTGCTTCGGAAAATTTTAATCTGTACCTATAATCTTAAATTTAGGAGAAAATTTTCCACTAAATTTAACATTCCTGTATTAAATTGATCAAAGTTCTTAAATTTTATATAATTCCTGAAATTTTTATTTTCCTTATTGAAATGTAAGAAAGTCATTATTAAATTCACAAATATATCTTTCAAATTAAGAATTATATTATGAAATTTAATAGATTTCTCTTCGGGAAAAGTTTTTACGTTCGAGTGATGTTAGTAGCAAAGTTATTTCATAAAACACTCACTTTGCGGGGAATTGAATATCCAATAGTGGGAAGAGATTTTACAGTAAAAATTGGAGAAACGATAAAAACTGAATGAATTCATAAACATTCGAGGGTCCGCGAATACCATGTACAAATGCAACTTTTTTTTTTCAATTTCGTTTGTTTATGCGACTCCCAATGAGCCTCTCCTGGGAATTGTGAATCACAAATATTAGTTCAGTCTTACGATTTTTATTTGGTTTGATCTAGTTTCGTCTGAAAAGTCAAGGACGTTTGGAATCTAAACTGTTAGTAGGTAACTTCGTGCGTCAAAACACATCACGAAATATCTCTGTAGGAATATTCGTTTCCTTCAAAAAGAGGAGAATACCATTACTCTTCGAATGTCGCTGAAAAGAAAAACGACGTCGCTCGGAGAAAAAGAAGAAGAAAAAGAAGTTCTCATGAACCACACGGTGAGACTCGAGTGCCTGATGCCTATTCGAAAAATTATCGGTCCCACGTGAGAGTAACTAAAAATATTTATTCGAAGAAAAAAGAATTATTGAGATACATATCAACGTCGATATCTTCCACGAGAAGATAGATCTTTAGTACAAATAAATCCTCAATTTTGCGATTTCGTTTCCTCGCCTCGGGGATGACGAATGATGGTCGTTAAATGATCATAGTACAACATAATTTGTCTCGTTTATTATTCATGGTATCCATATATTTGGAATATTGAATTTGTTCGACGGCATTTACGTGACAAATAACTTTACGATTAATACAACATTTTATCTGAAATGGCTAATACCGTCTGGGCAACGTGCCAAGGGTACGTGTCCATATGCGTGTTCATCGGGAATCGCAAAATGACGAATTTCAAAAAATTATTATCAATATTTCGTAAGATGAGCACCTCTTGTCTATTCTCATTGGCCATACCGATTCTTACGACTCTGTAAATCAAAATCCTGGCAAACTTTCTATTGTACGAATTAGTATCATCCACGCGTTACCGACTGTATATCACATTTTAGTACTGTTGTAACGTTCTGGATTTAATACACCATTTCAACCGACGTTAACAAAAAATTTAACTACGCCAACAAATATATTGCCTCGCGTGAGGTACGCACTTCGATTCGATACAATAATTCAAAATTCATCATAGTCCACGTGAAAAAGTCGTCGATTATTTATCGATCATCTCATTTCATTTAGATTCATTTAGTCTATATTCTCCCACAGGATATCCCATATCGCGACACGAGAAACCCTGGTTAAACGAACCGATTGATTCTCGCCAAATCTCGTTGAATCTCGCATAATGTTCTGACCAAATCCTATTCATCATTGGTAATCAGATTTAATCAGATTAGGGTGTTTTTTCAATGGAATTCTGATTGAATCTTGCACAATGTTCTGATCAAATCCCATTGAATTTTATTTTGTCGAATTCTATGGATTTCTTCTAATCAGGGAAAAGATTGAAAATTCCTGTTTTGTAACAGTCCATTCAAAAAGTCCGTAGGATGACACATGGATGGCGTTACTAGAATTTTTTCCATATGATTTTTATTTAGTACTAACCTTTAAACGATACGTGTGCAATTTTGATAGCAATCTGACTATTGATTCGTAAGTTATAGCATTCTGTGTGAAGCAATTTTTGTTGTTGAAACAAAGGAATTTCGAGTTTCGATAAAGCATTGCTTTTTGATGGAAGAAAATACAGTGGAAACGGAAGAATTGCTTGATACATATTATCCGAACCCCGCTCCATCAAGACAAATGGTAGAGAAGTGGATTGCTGAATTCAAACGTGGTCAGAGCCCGGGTTCTCGCATTCAGCCCGGGTTCCCACAACTCAGCCATCAAAAGTTAAAATTAAGGAGCATGCCAATATTGAGCCATGCTATTACCAATGATCGGCGCTGCATTGTAAACTAATTTTCATCCACACTAGACCACCCTGTGCGAAAAAACCAATAGAAACCGATAGGCGAAATCCTAATGGAATCAATGATATCCTATCGGTTTCTATGCGGTTATTGTCACAGGACCCAAGGGTTTCTATGAGATTCTAAGTGGAATCTGATGTTCCATGGGTTTCTATCAGCATGATCGGCAAAACCTGATTAATTCTGATAGAAATAAAATAGCCTATCGGTTTCTATGCGGTTATTGTCACAGTACCTATGGGAATCCATGGGAATCTATGGGACTTTTCGGACAGGGCAAAGTTTGTGGCAATATTCAACCACGTTTCGAATGATCCTCACTTCCGATAGAATCTATCGTGCCGTCAATGTTGAACCAAGGATGAGCCTAACAAGTGCCGAGCCTGGCGGAATTGTTAATCGATGGTAGGCTGACAATCGAAATTCGTTGAACAACGATATCGGTGCAACATTAAATTTATTGTTAACCCATTAGCGCCTGAACGGACACTTTTGGACACCAAATTTCAGAGATTCATTGTACAATGAATTTGGTCGGAGAAAAATTTTTGAGCCACTGTATCCAATTTTTGAAGGGCGTTCTTTCGAATGGTGATGTTCAGAAGTCCCTAAAATGAATTTTTGTGTGAAAATTGCAAATTAAAAAAAAAGCACTGTTTTTTTTAAAAAAAAATTTTTCAAGATCATGTTTTTGTTTGCTTTTGCATTTTTCTACATACTTAATACCGATAAATATCGCGTGCATGGAACCTCAACCAAAATTTATCGGCTTAAGATTAATAAAAAAAAATGTTTATCCATACAAAAAGGCGTCCGAAACAATAAATTTTACTTTTAATCTTCAGCAATTTTTTTCTCGATTTCTAAGGACTTTAGGACAAATTTCCCAAGAACAAAAACGTCTTACAATTGGTCAAAGAATACCCTCAAATTTTTTCAGACCCGTAAAAAAACATTTCTGATTTTCCGGGGAATGGAAAAATTGGCATTTTTGAAAAATTGTTGAAAAAATCTGAAAGAATTTGAGGGTTTTGTTTGACTGATTTTGAGACTTTTTTGTTCTCACAAAATTCCCCCGCAAGTCCATAGTTATTGAGAAAAAAATTGCTGAATGGTTTCTGAGATCACCAACTACAAATTCAACATTTCATTGTGTAATTATTAGTATGTAATAAATATCAAAATGGATTTTCTCAATAAATCTGTGATTTCATTTATTCATTTCAAATTCTGTTCAAATTGGAATGCGAATCAGTCGAACAATACCCTCCAATTTTTTCAGATTTTTTAAACAATTTTTCAAAAATACCAATTTTTCCATTTTCCGGAAAATGAAAAATGTTTTTTTACGGTTTTGAAAAAATTTGAGGGTATTCTTTGACCAATTGTAAGACGTTTTTGTTCTTAGGAAATTTTTTCTAAAGTCCTTAGGAATCGAGAAAAAAATTGCTGAAGATTAAAAGTAAAATTTATTGTTTCGGACGCCTTTTTGTATGGATAAACATTTTTTTTTATTAATCTTAAGCCGATAACTTTTGGTTGAGGTTCCATGCACGCGATATTTATCGGTATTAAGTATGTAGAAAAATGCAAAAGCAAACAAAAACATGATCTTGAAAAATTTTTTTTTAAAAAAAACAGTGCTTTTTTTTTAATTTGCAATTTTCACACGAAAAAACTCATTTTAGGGACTCCGAACATCACCATTCGAAAGAGCGACCTTCAAAACATAGCATACAATGGCTCAAGAATTTTTTTCCGACCAAGTTCATTGTACAATGAATCTCTGAACTTTGGTTTCCAAAAGTGTCTATTCAGGCTAATGGGTTAATCAAAATTGAATGCTTGCGTGTCAAAATTGCGCCAAGCTATATTCAATTGCCAGCATTGGCGGAACCTAAAAATTTTCATATGGGATAGCGTCAAGTCTCCATAAAATATGGTATTCCGTAAATGAAATTGAAACTAGCGGCGGATTGACCTAGCTCTCAATAGAATTGTTTTCTGAAATATTTAGTTAGCTAAATCGCTCATTCAAGAGCCACCCAATGATTTTTGGCTATTAAAAATATTCGAACCCAGTGCAATCAAAAGCTACATCAATCCAATAATTTTCATGTAAGAAGAGTTGAAAAAAATTTGAAAAATATCTAAAAGTGTTGCATAAGACATCTTAAACTTATCTCGAATATGTCACAAGACACGGAATGTTCATTAGGAACTTTGATTGTACGTTCGTACAGGTCAGGTACAAAAACAATCTTCAAGATCGAAGGGGTTGCTGGGAATTACGTAAACTCCACACGTACGGGTTATGGTAAGATTTTACGATAAAATTACACGTTCTCAGACACGAACAAATTATGAAGGTGTAATTATGTAAGATAACATGTTCGTGAATGGACTGATGACGTTATTAAAATGTATTATCGTAACACGTGCTGTGTTAGACAGACGCTAAAATTTAGGAGAGGGAAAAAAAGAACAAGGGCAAAACTGTGGCATGAACATTAGAAGATTAAATATTACGTGAACGAGAAATTAAAGGTGATACACGTGTCTTCGTGAAAAAGACCTTATGAATATATGTATATCATATATAATATCTTATGTATCGAATTAATTTTTTAATCTATATATTGTACGTATAAATTATATATGTATACTTTTAATGCACGTGAAAGACGTATTACATACATGACCGCTTGATTTTGTTTTCACCCTCTAGAAATGTTCTAATTGATATAAAAATAAACTTCGCTGAAGCTGAGCTCAATCGAACAATGCTTAAAGGTCATCCAAAGAGCTTTAAGGTACCAAAAATATCGCATTCCGTTATTTCCAACAATATTTTGAAAAGTTAGGGTTTTGTTGAAATTGTAATTACATTTCCTACATTGTCGATTCATAATGACAATTTTCCACATTAATTGAGTCTCATTAGAGGGTCTCATAAACGGTACAGTGGAACATCTCATATCGAGACGATGTTTTCATAATTAGTTTTTATGAAATTTTATGTTCCATGTCCGGAACTGCTCCCCCCCCCCCCTAGCGATTCCAAAGTGACCAATTCTTTTGGTTTACTTTCGGTTTTTACGACATAATGACTTATTTGTGACTGAAAACTAACGGTTGCTTTGAATAAATCTGCCATCAAAAGGCTACCAAAAAATGTGGTCCATTTTTGGAATCTTTTTGGTATTTTTGAGGTGAAACCCCAGAAAATCACCACAAAATAACCGAAACATCACCAAATTGAGATTGGTTGAATTTTCGTTGGATTTTGGTTCATTTTTTGTTGAAAAAAATGTCCTCAACGACCAACAAGTTACCAAAACCAAGATTTTTCATCAAAATGTAACCAAAATTCTCGGTCGCTCGTCGGTTCACCCAGACCCGCTAGGGCCTTAGATCTTTCAGTTGGTATTCGATCCCTTGGTGGAAAAATTTTGTTTAAGAAATTCATTGAAATTAAACAAAAATAATTCTTGTTCCACAAATTCTGATTTTTTTCAATAAAATTTGATGCATTTCCAGAAAATTGAACATTTTTCACGATAATTCCTTGACATGTTTGTTGAATCGTTTCGTTATACTTTGCTGAAACTTAATGAACACTCATTGAGTTTTTATGTGGAAATACTATGAAGTATAATGAATTTTAATAAAATCTAATGAATCACATCAATTTTCATTGAAATTATTGTTGAAATTTGCTGAAAAATTGAGGAATAATGAATGATCACGCGATGATGAAATATTTTGGATTTTATTGAAATACATTGGATGTTAGTGAAATTTGTGGAAATATGGTTTACTACGATCAGCAAATTTTGCTGACTAAGATAGATCAACACAAATGTTTGGAATGTGGAATGGCGTTGAAATGTAATGAATCTCGTTAAATTCGGATGAAATTCGTTGATGAATTTTGACCACAATAGTTGACAAACCATAATTTTCATCAAAATTTCTCACATTTTTCAAAGGTCTTCAACGAATTCCGACCAAATTCAACGAGATTCATTACATCTCAACGCCATCCCACATTTCGAATGCCTGGTTGATCCATCTTATTCACCAGAATTCATCGATCGTAATAAACCATGTTCCACAAAATTCAACAAATTTAATCAAATTTTAACAACACCAATCATATTTCAACGCATTTCTACCTTTCCTAATTCCTTGGCATCAATCATTTTCGCCAAAATTCATCAAAGCATTTCAATATTGTCCCACAAATTTTGTGGAAATGCAATGAAATTCAGTATATTCCAACACTATTCCACATTTTCAATACTCTGGTTTATCGATCTTCTTCTCTAAATACCGTTAATCATAGTCAATAAAATCTAACGAATTTTACAACGAATAGTATCGAACTTCAAGAATATGAATCATATTTCAATGTAATTCAACATTCCGTCATTCACGTCCATCAATCATTTTCACTACAATCCATTGATTTTTTTCAAGATTTTTCCACAAATTTCACTAACATCCAATGTATTTCAATAAAATTCAAAATATTTCATTACCGTGTGATCAGTCATTATTTTCAAATTTTCAACAAATTTCCACTAAATAGCAAATGGCAAATAGTTAGTTGACTTCTGTTGACAGACATGTTGAGTTTTGATGGATTCTGAGCAGCTTTGGCACAAATTTTACATGAAAAGTCAACGAAACTCAATAAATGTTAATATCATTCACGGGAAGATTTCAATCAATATCAATATACTCAATTGAAAGTTTATGACGAATTTTGTTGGAATTCGTTGAACTCTTTTGTTGAATTATTTTGTTATTCGTTGAATTTTGTTGATCTCTTCGGAAAAATTGTGCCAAATCTGAACGAAATTCAACAAAATTCAAGAAAAAAATCATAATATTCAACAAATTTCAACGAAATTTTTCCACTAAGGTCCGGCTTTATTCGGGCGCTCCTTGGAGAAGTCAAGAATTCAATGGAATGGTTATGATATTCATTCTCATTAATTCTTATTCAATGTGCAGAACTCCCCCTTATACACTGAAAAAAAAATTTCTTTGAGCCAATTAAATAGTTTATTTGTCTTTTCTCTATAAAATATTTATAGGAATAATGAAATATTCCATCGAATCAAATAAGGGAATGCTTGCCCCAAATAAATTGGTCTTCTAAATGAATAATTTATTAGCCACAAGTAATCAGTTTCTGCATCTAATTGAACATTCAATTTCTGCAAATCAATATTCTATGAAGAGAGGACAAATAAATATTTTTTCCAGTGTACAATTTCCGTAATGCACTGAAAAAAAAATTCCTTCCAACCAAATAAATAGTTTATTTGTCCTCTCTCCATAAAATATTTTTCAGGATCAATGAAATATTTAATCGAATCAAACAACGGAATGCTTGTCCCAAATCTATGTATGTATGGATGTAACTCTATTTATTTCCGGCGCCTGCTTACGTTGCTTGCAGGCGCCTCCATACAATCTCCTTACACTTCCTTCTTAAAACTACTTAAACTCTACCTTTACATTTTCGTCTTAACCTACTTCTAATTAATCACTCTCACATTCGCTACTCCACACAGCATTCCACACAAAAATTGAGAGAGAGAGAGAGAGAGAGCTATTCACACTTCAATCATCCTTCCGTCCTTCACACACATTCCCCGTAGCCTTCATCCCTTTTTTCCTCCAGCCTGCACATCCATGCCTTCCCATTTCCCTCCTCCCCTATCATTTCCCCCAACTGCCTACCATCACCTTTCATGCACGCTTCCAGAACCTGTTCCCACGTTTCCTCCTCCCACCCACACACCCCGCACTTCTTCTTTTCCTCATTTACCTTCCAATATCTTCCTCCTCTCATCTCATTTCCCAGTCTAAATCTTACTATTCTCCTTCCCCTTCCCATTCTCCCATCCTCTCTCAGATACTTTTGTAACCCCTCCACCATCACCTCCTGGTACCACCTATTATACTTGGACTTTGTTATCCTTTCCCATCTCTCTAACTCCTGCTCCTCCCTGTCCTTTTCCATCCACTCATCCTCTTCCCCCTCTCCTTCCTTCATTTCCCCCTCCAGTGCTTCCCTTCTCTCTTGCTCCCATCTCGACATTCCTCTTTCCCTCTCCATCTCCTTCCAACATCTCACCACCACCTTTCCCTCCCTTCTTTCTTTTAATTTCCTCTCAAACTCTATAGCCCTTTTCCTCAATCTTATTCTCATGTTATCTCTCTTCAACTCTTCCCTGATCATGTATCCCGGTGTCTCGCTATCTAGCCTCAGCATCCACCTCATGTACCTCTCTTGCATCCTTTCCACCTTGTCCGGTTCCTTCCATCCCCAAATTTCCGCTCCATATTCAGCCACACTCCCTACCAGCCTATCCCATAACCACATCCTTCTTTGTCAATCCCCCTTGAATATTCTCTCTCCAATTGCCCATACTACTCTCATCATTTCTCCCGCTTTCCTCACCCTATCCTTCACCTGCGCCTCTTGCTTTCCATTATTCCTAAAAACATACCCCAAATATCTAAACTCTTTTACCTCCTCTATCTCCTCTTCCCTCCCATTTCCACCTCCTGAGCCCTCTTTCCCCCTCCTCTCCCAAACCTCATAATCTTCGTCTTTCCCACATTTAACTCCAATCTCTTAATCCTAAAATACCTCCTCGATTCGCCCAACACCAACTGTACTTCTTCCTCCTTCATCAAGACTACTACGTCATCCGCATAACTCAGAGTCCATATTTTCATCCCATCCACTATCACCCCTCCTATTCAACTTTTCGCCATATCCTCCTCCATGTCCGCTATTAATATATTGAATAGCACCGGACTTGAAGGACAACCCTGTCTAATCCCTTTCGCCAGCCAGAATTCCTGTGACTCTCCCTCTTATACACTGAAAAAAAAATTTCTTTGAGCCAATTGAATAGTTTATTTGTTCTCTCTCCATAAAATATTTACAGGAATAATGAAATATTCCATCGAATCAAATAAGGGAATGCTTGCCCCAAATAAATTGGTCTTCTAAATGAATAATTTATTCGCCACAAGTAATCAGTTTTTGCATCTAATTGAATATTTAATCTCTACAAATGAATATTTCATGAAGGGAGGACAAATAAATATTTTTTCCAGTGTGCAACTGGATAGACCCTACCCATTTCATTGCCAAAACGGAAAATCTTCCTCGTATAAAACTCACATGGACTCGGATGCCAGTCCGTTCGGAACGATATTCAGTCGCCATTCAATTTCCCAAGTAGAGGTCAATAATTGACATTCATCTCCCAAAAGTGAGAATTGAAGATTTAATATTCATGAGAGGCAGAGATTTTCTCACCAACACGGATAACGTATGATTAAAAAAATAACGCTGTATACGAAGAACTTTTTCTCAAGAATATCAATCCGGAAAATGCGAAAGTGATAAACTATGAAAAGAGAAAACAATAATTATTTTTGGTCAAGTGACTTTCAGAAAATTTACAAACACTTGACGCTTCGTAAAATATTTTCATAATCTTTGAGAAACATTTTCTCGTATGTTTTCAAACAATTGGATCTTTCTGTAGATAAATTTCGAATTCTCGTACCCTATTCCTATTATGCATAATGTTATATTCAAATCCAACATTTCCAAGCAAATCTAATTATTCCTCTTCCTTTTGATCAGTCCCGAATGGAGTTTCGCTTCGATAACATGAAGAAATGACTGCATCGCAGATACAAATTTGAAACAGAGATATGATTAAAGGAAAATAAATTTATTCCTGGAAGTCATATTCGAAGCTTTTATTCAACTTTGTCTTCCATTCGATCGGTATCCTTGCATCTGGTACAGTTGGAACATTTCAATGCAATAAACTTTGTCTGACAATTTATTGTTCGGTAATGTTTTAGAAAATGTGTTCAAAAATATTGCAAGAACAATATACGGTAAGAATGTTTCTACGAATGTTGAAGAACAATGCATGAAAGAGGCTATTATTGTAGAATCGAAAACAGTTGAAACGATACGTAAATTGAATCTATTGAATAATCCAACTCGAGGAATGGGATAAATATATTTATTATTCATTTAAAATAAAATATACACACTGAGAAAAATTATCTACTATAAATTACTAGACTCGCTAGTATATTGAGGATATACTTGCATTTTAAGGTTATATACCAAACATTCTGATCAAAAGCATCAGATTTTCTATTATAAAAAGTCATTATCCTACCATTAACTCCCAGAAAGTCTGGTACTTTTGAAGAGAATGTTTGGTATATACCTTCAGAATGCAAGTATATCCGCAATATACTAGCGAGTCTAGTAATTTATAATAGACAATTTTTCTCCGTGCAGATATTTGTGATGGAGAAGAAAAGAAGAATCTGATCGATCAATTCGTGGTTCTTTGTACAAGCGAAAGACGAGATCTCGATGAAATCATCGTAGGCGTGATTTAAAATCGAAAAGGATAAATAAGAGACACTTCAGACTCGATGCCGTCGTCGCATTCAACGATCACGGTGACACGAATCAACATTGATTCCGTGGTCCAACGCCCCGGGGTCTATTTCCATACTACGTTATCCTATTTATATATCATCATACGGACAATGTTCCACTTCTATCAGTTCACGCTTTGGTGTAACGTCGGTTTCGGCAATATTTAACCACTCGACGCTATTGCATCTGTCCATGCACGTTTGCCTTGGTTCACGTATATATAACTGTGTATACTCGTTTATACGCATACTTAGGTACACTTATATACGTAACTTGGTAATATTCAGTGAAAAAACTGTACGTCCGTGTGATGGTAGATCTCGTTTTACGATGTTGTTCGAATTTGCCTCTGACGTCAAAGAAGCACGCTTTGGGATGTACGTACAACAGTTGGTTCATGTGTATAGAGCAGTTGCATTCACGTATACAACACAGTAAGTCTAGTGTTGTTCCACGGAGATCAGATTGATAGAACTCAAACTGAAAGGCCATTCACACGCGAAACAAGGTTCAATCGCCTTTCGCTATGACGTTATCGTACGATGCATTAACATTAAAAACCACGAATCATTGAATTTTAATGTTATTTTAAACGAAACTTTATTTGAGATATCATCACTTTTGTTTGAACCAGATACCGTGGTGCGAAGATTATGTATTTTCGTCGGGATGTCTCTCAAGGACGTAATAGTTGGATGGAATTGATTTTTATAATATATGATTTGCTATTAATATAAAATACAAATTTGTGATATGTCAGTTTTTAAATAAAAGAATTTTTCGATATTTTGTTGGATAATTCAGTGAGAGTATTTATTATTTGTATGCTCTTCTCTCTGGTCTTCATCAGCTCTGTTGAAAGTTTACTAGCCAAACACCTGCGATCACCGAACGCCGCTGTGGACGTTTCGAAGGACTATCGAAAAGATCACCAGCGTGATTACAGCCTTTATGTGTATCCTATAGCGTTAGAAAGAAAAATCACTTGACACGTCACTGGACATTCCTCGTTGAAGATCCGAATAGAGTCCGGAGATCAATTCCTGAGGCAGATTTCGAACTAGGTACATAAGGAAGCCAATCCGATTTTTGTATAGAAAACATTGGTATTACACCGATCCCGGAGAAATCTGACTGAAAGTCTCTCGTCAAGTTTGCAATGATATTGGATTGAATCGGGCAAAAGATTTTTTTACAGAGCAACGAGTTTGGGACTCTGCCATGCTCTGAAAACACTGACAAGAATATCTCAAGAGTACGGAAGAGTCTCAAACTTCGTATTTTGTAAACAGACTTTTGCCAGATCTTCCCTAATTTAATCCAATACGTTCGCTACCTTGACACCAGACCGTCAGCTTGATTCCTTCGAAATTGTTGACATATCAATTTTTCCTACGTGCGAAATCGAACGTAGGAAAGGAATTTTCATTATTCGACATATCAATCAGCCTTATATAGTATTAGGTGTTGGAATTAATTCGTAGCGTTGTACAAAAGCTGACGTAGGTAGTACAGTATTCCGTTGTTACCTACAATGATCTATTCACCGTGAGACAGCTATTATTGGACGTCATTTCTTTTACATAACCTTTTTTTGAATCGTAAATAACAACACTTCATAACTTATTTGAACATGTCAAAATTTATACCGAATAAAGTGTTTTTGTGGGGAGTCTTACTCCATTACTTCAATATGAACAAAAGTGCTGCTGAAGCCCATCGTATTTTAGTAGAAGTGTATGGTGAACATGGTCTAGCTGAGCAAACGTGTCGAAAATGATTTGCACGTTTCAAAGCTGGTGATTTCGACTTGGATGATAAGGAGTGCCTTGGCCAGCCAAAAAAATCTGAAGATACCGATTTGGAGACGTTGTTCGATGAAGACTCATGTCAAACCCTTCAAGAATTGTCGACATCATTGGGAGTTGACTTATCAACGGTAGGAAAACGTATGAAAAGTTTGGACATGATCCAGAAGGAAGGATGTTGGATCCCACATGAATTGAAACCAAGGGACATCGAGAGGCGTTTTTTGACATGTGAATTGCTGCTTCAACGGCAGGAAAGAAAAGATTTCTTGCATAGAATTGTCACTGGCGATGAGAAATGGATCCATTACGACAATCCGAAGCGCAGGAAGTCATGGGTTAAGCCCGGCCACCCATCACAATCAGTGGCAAAGCCAAATATCCATGGGTCTAAGCTCCTGCTCTGTATTTGGTGGGATCAGACGGGTGTGATTCATTATAGACTGTTGAAACCGAATGAAACCATAACTGAGGATCGTTACCGACTACAATTGATGCGCTTGAGCCGTGCATTGAAAGAAAAACGACCGGAATACTCCAAAAGACACAACAAAGTCATTTTGCTGCACGACAATGCTCGTCCGCACCTCGCAAAACCGGTGAAAACATACCTCGAAACACTTGAATGGGAAGTTCTACCCCACCTGCCGTATTCTCCAGATATTGCGCCATCTGATTACCATTTGTTCCGTTCGATGGCTCATAGCTTGTCCGAGCAAAAATTCACTTCTTACGAAGATTGCTAAAAATGGGTCGATTCGTGGATTGCATCCAAAGATGATGCGTTCTTCCGACACGGTATTCATTCCTTGCCCGAAAGATGGTCGAAAGTAGTCGAAAGCGATGGACGATACTTTGGTTAATGTATTCTTTGATTTTCATGCGAAATAAATAATCTTTTTTCATTAAAAAAACGCTACGAATTAATTCCAATTCCTAATACAATTCAACCAATCATTCGCTCAAGTTTATACAGCTAAAACGTCCACAAAATCGAATCCAAACAGCAAATATGGGGGAATTGGTTACTATTCAACCGCTAAATGTCTATCACATTTCGTATTTTTCTGCTATAGGAATTCACGAAAAAATTGTGGCGGTTTTACTTTCGAAGTAAGCTGGAATCGCCACAAGAGGATGAGAAGTGCTATTAGGAAGCTTTCAATGGAAGAATTTGCTGCTATGTAACTGCTTGCGATCTGCGATATGCCTTATTTTTCTGCTTCAAGGATTTTCGGTTTAGGAGTGAATTATTCTATATGTGAGAGGAAGGATACAGTATTTTGAAGTGAATTTGCGGGGAACTCTTTACATAAAAATTGACTTTTATTTGATTGCTAATTTTCTATTGCATTGCGGATTTTTCTGTTGTGAAAACCCCAGAGAAATTATGACGGTTCCCATATCGTGAGCAGTTAAATGACAATTGAGAGTTTTCGAATATTCACTGTGAAAAAATCTCCTCTGACAATTCAGAAAATGTGACTGTAATTCTTTACAGTCACTTTTTCCTCAATTTTCCGGAAAATTTTGCTGAAATTTGAGAAAATCAATTGAATTTTTAAAACACTTTCCGAAATTCAGTTGAAATTTCTTAAGAATCAGGAAAATTTATCTGAAAATTCAGAAGAAAGTGGCGGTAAAAAATTACAGTCATATTTTTTGAATTTTTAAAAGGAATTTTTTTATAGTATATACTTGTAATTTTCTTGCAGTGTTTTCAGTTCACTTCGAAGTTGGAACTACCACAATTCCTCCAGAATTTTCTGCAGCGGAAAAAATCCACAATAAGGTTGAAAATCAGCAGTTAAACAACAACTAATTCCTTAAAACTTTCTGTTTCGTTCCAGCGCTGTGGCTACAAGATTTATACAAGTATTTAACCCCTGGAAGAAATTTTCAAATAAACGTTCATTTGTTTTCCATCAAATGAATATTTATCAGAATCAATGGAATATTTATTTGTTCCCTATTAAATGTCCGAGCAATTGTTTTCTGCTGATGGACTTCAAATTATATTGTTGATTAGGTTCTCAAATGCGAATTTATCATCCAACATTATTGGTGAATTGTATCAACAAATTATCTAAAAAAACAGCAGTTTTTGCAATTGTTGAGGGGAATAAATCGTTTTTTCTCTCGATTCCCTGGAAGTTATGTCGATGATGATAGGGAAAGATCAAAATTTGTTATTCAATATTATTGACAGGTTTCGTTTATACAAAAAATCGATAATTAGGGAAAATGAATGGATGAAAAATAACTTGACGAAATGCCTAGAACGTTTCTGGACAAAAACTGGACTGAATTATCAAATTGCAATATTTTCATTCGTTATATCGAATTTGATGACATTTTTTATCCATCTTCGCTAATTTATCGATCAACGATGATGTATTTTCTGCAAATTGTTTTGACTCTGTTATTGTTACTTATCGATTAAACATATTTTGAAAGTTTTCCAAATTTTCCGTTGAATTCTGAATCACTCGAATAGAATATCTCAAAACAATCCGACGCAATATTTTATTTTCACCCTTGTTCACGTGTACGGACCAGTTGTTTTGTTAGCGAGGATTTCAATTTACCTACTTCGCATAGCGAGCGGATGATTATTCATTCCATGCGTACGTGTTTCCTTCTTGGAGCGAGGAAAAAAGAAAGAATTTATGAGAAGAAGCTGTAAAATTTTTATACCGACGTTTCGCAAATCAGCTCGCCGTCGCGTCGCTTGTTTCGACTGATTTCTCAAGTGGAAACCTTTATAACGCGTGCTCGTAACGTTAAATATTCTTTGTGGTCAGATTTCACAGTTCCACAGAGCACAAGTCTCTCACAGTCACGTGCCGTGGAAATATACGTACGATGATATATGCACGCGCGTAAGTACATGGATACAACTAAATCAAGGTGATGATTTTGCAATACCTGGAATAGATGATCTTGACATTGCCCTAATGGCCCGTTTCTCGTGTCGAGGTCACATACAATTGTCGTGACAGGTTCATAAAATCCCCTTAATTTGAAGACTAGACGCGACGAACTGTTATAGATCTTGGGATATTTTTGTTTTCTTGGTCAGTGGGAATCCAATTTATTTCTTTCATCTCAACGAGTACAGAGGTTTGGAGGGTAAAATACGTGACGACCCTTTTCGAGTGTTTCGATCGAAGGATTCGTGGTTAAATGATAACTGTATCGGTTATTAACGTTTCGAGATGATATTGGTATTTCTTAGCCAAAATGTGTATAACTTTAATAAAGATTTATATTATTTACCGAAATTGATGACTTATCGTTCTTTTCGCACAGCTCCACATCCGTAATGATACATTGAAAAAAAATGTTTCGTTATGGTAACAAAATTTTGGTGGCTTTAACAAAGAGTCTTTGTTGGGATTTGATCAACAAAATTCTTTGGTAGAAAAAACAAAAAATAGGTGAAATAATAATCACCCTAACAGCAAAATGCTGAACAAATATGCAACAAATTCTTGAAAATGTACAACAACAGTTTGAAGCAATTTGCAGAGGGAGGTTGCGTCGCCAAATGCGCCACAATATGCTGTAAATCTGGGATCTTAGCTTGAGTTGTTATTGTTATTCCCAGAAAGTTGCTCGGTTTCATGAAACTCTCAATCACATGCGTCGCAAATTCCCAGCAACTCTGCGTGAACTTGATAAACAACGTAAGAGCAACGGTTGTTTCAGCAACTTTTGTTATATGGGTAAAGTATTATCGATCTATTTAGATCGTTTCAAAACGACTCTGTACTGTGGAGACACGACTGATTTGTATTCACCACAGTGAACAGGATTGTTTGCGTATTACTGTTTTATAACACGAACTAGTCATGTAGACTACAGCCCTCAGGATTTTTATTGTATAGGATTTTCTCCGTGTACCTCGTAACGAGGAGGCAGAAGATCAAGGCGGAACAAGTAGGGAAGGATGTTTTGAGTCAGACAAGAGAACATTAAGTTTCACGGAACGTTCAATAGAGGTCTACTCAACGTCTCGACATTGGAAGATCCATTGAACATTCCATGAACGTGAATTCACAATTTGCCCTGGAAGGTTCTCCCATTAGTTATTTCATCACTCGACCTTTCTCTATGAATTTCAAGCATTTGGTAATGAATAATTCATTCCAAGAAGCGCTAATGTTAATGCTCAACGATTTCTATGGGAATAGAATGTGTATCCAATGATATCAAACAATTTTATCAAAAAACAAAGGCCCGATTCCAAAGTTCAGAACTGAGTTAAGAACCCATCATTCAAAATTGAGTAACCGATAGTCATTCAAGCCCTTTTATAATTCTTGGATTCATTATTTTCATTTTGACTCATGAATCGTCAAGAGTGCCATCTCATGAACCGCGGAATAAGTTTTTGTTTGTTTTAATCCGTCTCCATGAGACTAACTTTATTAAGAATATGAACATTATGAAGGATTTTCATTATTTTCCAGAGTAACGGTACCATAGAAATGGATGAAAATAACCGACACCTTCTCCCATCGATCACAAGATGTGACTTTTTTTACAATGCACGCGTTAGAAAATAACTAATTTCAGGATTATAAAGGGGCCTGAGTATAGCTACTGATTCATTAATTCTGAACGATGGGTTCTCATTGCAATGTTGAACTGCAAAAGTAAACCTTCATTTCGTGGAGTGACACGAGATATTTGAAAATCGATTCCAAGTGGCCATTGAATTGATTCAAAGTCCACCGCTCTGGAAAACATATTAATGAAAAAATGATTTGAGTTTGAATGTAATGAAATCCAAGTGCATTTCCCTTTGAATCTGTTTATGATTGATTTTCATTCTGAGGATTGAATGATAGAAAAAATAATGGGATTTAATGATCTGCAACATATTTTCCTTATTGAATTCCAATTATTTTGGACTTCAGAGATTTCAATAGGAAATGAGATGGAACTGACGAAAGCACACCTTATTTCCTATCATTTGCTTTTGTTCTCATAGGATTTAAGGGTCCCTTCCCACCCGGGAGAATATTGTTTTGGACTCAACCTTTTGATGTTTCATAAGACATTTCTTAGAGTTTATTTTCTTATGTTGTAGAATTCGTAAGTTAGAACTGTTGCTGGGTTCCGAGCCCATACAATTTATGTTTCGAAATAAACACAGTCGCAGAGTCGTACGTTTCTTGGATTATATCAGTAACGGAATCGTACAAATTGATTTTTGAGTTTATATAAGTGCACATTCAATAGAGGAGTTGAGATCAAACGAACTCAGTGCGTAGAATTAATTAATCTATGACGAGCTTCTTTCCAAGATTCCATCGTCTTCTAATATTAATCTTCAAAGTTATTGTACAGTGGAGGGATTTATATCATTATATAATTCTATGTGAATTTTTCATTATGCAAGATCATACAAATCCCATATGTGTTCAATGTTCATCATTTTCTATCAAATTATCCTGTTCATTTCAACTTTTCTTCTCATACTAATATCATAATCCATTCGATACCTTATTGGAAAAGAGAAAATACGAAATGCTGTACGTATGCTGTATCGATCAGTGAGACATTTTCGTAGAACAACTATATTTGCAATTGTTGGACGAGGAAGAGACGGGACGGTATACCTTTAATTGAGGATTCTACTTTGATCTATGTGAAGATTAATGCCGGTAGAAAAATGTTCGTATCATGAAGTTGAGCGAACTGCTTATAATTTTCATGGGCAGGGAAAAAACATTCTTTCAAAAATGATTTTGTTGAGTTTGTCACAGTAAATCTGAAATCTTCTTCAAAATTTAATTCTTCCGGAATCAAAGTGAAGGAGCTCTTGAATCGTTCCTCAGGAGAAATTAAGTCTCCTGCTCTCTGAATTCAAATCAGTGACATTTCAATATTACTGCAGTTCAAAGTCGACCACGAAATGGAAGCAGTGGAATGTAAGTGAAAAGTCGCTGGTTATGCAGTTGGAAGTTCTTCTGACTAATTGAATTAGTTAATATTCACTGATTGTGCATTGTACCAGGTCATTTAATATGTCCGTAGGATAAGCAAGGAAAGAACAAAAGTTTGGTAAAACTGGATTTTATCATTCAACATAGTTGCCTTCGAGGGCGATACAACGAGTATAGCGATTTCCAACTTTTCGATACCACACTGAGAACAATTTTTAGTTGTCACAATAAAGAATTCACTAAATTTTTCAGTGAAATACCGCATCAAATGAATTCTTTTAGTTGTAGCAACTAAAAAAAATAATTTCATGTAGACTCGGAAAAATGATGGAGCGAACTAAATCTTCAACTAAGTCCATATAGTTGCTACATCTATATTCATTCAGTCAACACTTTTAAGTTGTAGTAACAAAAATTTGATGGTTCAAATTTCTCATATTTTATTGTTACGTTGACTAAAAAAAATTGTCAGTTGTACTTCACTTGTTTATTTGTGACTACCGAAAAAAAATTAGTCAGAATAACTAAAATACTTTGTTTGGATGCACTATGCTTTATATTTGCTACTATTAAAAAAATTCAGTTGAGGTCATCAAATTTTATAGTCAGAATGACTAAATCCATTCATTTGGACGAACTGTTTTTCTATATTTGCTACACTCAAAAAAATGAATGAAAAAAATACCTTTTTCGTAAAGTGCGAGAGAAACGAAAATTTAAAATATGTGTTGATAAAATACGTCCTTGGGATTGCACCCTAGTATTGATGAATTTTCATTCAGTTGTTTTTCTGAAATATTATTGGATGAATTTGAAAAATCGTTAGGATTTAGAAAATTTGTCGTTCAATATTCCTCAACCATTACAGAATAGAAATTTATATCCAGAGTGTAATCCCAAGCATATATTTTATCATGACATATTTTAAGTTTTTATTTCTGACACATTTTACGAAAACATTGGAAAAAATCTGCATGCATTGGCCATTACTTGACGTGAATTTAAAATCCCACCAAAGAAAGTTAAGATGAGTACATTTTATTCTTCTCGTTTCATTGTATTTTCTTCAAATATACTCTGACACAATCATAAAAATAGAAAAACAATGTAATAATTCATACTTGTCATAGTGATAGGAACATAATGGTTCGCAAAAACCGCATACATACAAAATCAGTTACATATTACGTAAATCTCATCACTTACATTAGGATAAGGTACATATGCCATTTCATAATGAATTATATTTTCAAGATTATGCAACTCTAGACTGGCACTATAAGATCGTGCCACAGTATAAGCTTGGATATGATCATTTTTTCCGAATGTCTCAAATATATCAAATATATACTTTGAACCCAATGCAAAAAATGATTCGGAGCACAAGTCAACAGCAGAGGTGATCTTTTGGTACTCGTACTTTACTTTCTCAATAATCACATAGACGGCTTCTATCTTTTCAGCAGGATCTCCGACTGCGATGATGAAGGGTTGAGATGTGTTACTGTGTTTTTGCAATTCTTTCGTGCGGTCTTCTGAGCTTTTTTCCAAAACACTCATACGCTAAAACAGTTATATTACAAATATTAACCATCTTTCCATAGCATATATATCTTTTGGTTATAAAATTTTTCATACAGAAAATAAATAAGATGTTTTACACAAATTTACATCCATTATTCTTAAATATTCTTCTCGCTTACGTAAAAATTGATATTGTCAACCTAGAATGGGAATTATTGGATCTAGCCCTTCTGCCAGAATTGATAGGAATGTTTCACGATCAATTTGTTGTCCTAAATCAATATAATTTATATTCGACAAGGAGAACATATTTGAATTTCAAGGTCATCAGATTTTTCAACAACTTTATTTGAATATAAACTCTCTTGAATATAACCCAACACATGTATAATATATTTAGAACACAAACAAATATTCAGACAAATATTGTAAAGAGTTGAACGTTTGTTGGAAAAATTTATGAATAAACTTGTGAGAAAATGTACATTCTATGAACAGTCAGACATATTAAAAAATTTCAAAATCATCAAAATATATATGAAAGGCGAAAGAGGAGAACTCCAATAATCGTAATCAAAATTTCACTGTTCAAATAATATATGAATTATTTTTCCGTATTTTCAACAACAACCTTTGAGAATTCAAGGATGTAATCACTTTTTGTAAAATATTCAATAATTATGAAAGAATACAACTCACGTGTAAAATCATCCACTAAATGTTCCAGGCCCCATTCCTTCAACGGGTTGCTGACAAAAGCTTTTAGCCCTAGTAGAAATATAATCAGTTTTCCCTATTACTGATGAGGCACTGATGAGGAAACGCTGATCAGGAAAAACTGATCATTTACTTATTGGGAACTGGTTTGTCTAATATGATTATTCAAATTCATATGAAACTGATCGAATTCTGGCAAGTTATTGCCTTTATTCGCAAGAAATATTGATAGCGTAAATGTTCATAAAAAATATTCGGTTTAAAAAACATATTGATTGTTATTGAAGTGATATATTGCAATTGTGAAATTACACATATTTCCGATATGTCTTAACGAAAATTTAAAGTATTTCAAAGAAATTGAATCGAATTGGTTCAGATTATTTGATCCTGGGTTTGCTGTATCAAATCGATGAAACCTAACCTCAATGATTATGAAGAGTATATGCACATAACAAAGCTACCTCGGAAATTGTTAGATTTTGTAAGGTTATGGTATAAAAGGAGATGAGGTGTAATATGTATACTTATATTCTTTCTTGTTGTGAAATAATATAGTTTTGTTATTTATTATGAGTAAGTATAGTAGTAACTTGAATATTATCTCATGATTGTGGTGGAAACATCATACATATGGTTTGATATATATTTTGTCCTTGGCCGAAACTCCTACATTTTATCTAAGACAAAGTCTAGAAAAATTTTTCCTACGGGTTTTGCTGAAAATTTACTTTTTAATCCTTGGAAACATCTTGAACAAAAACATAAATTATTATTTGAGTGAAGAATCATCAATTTAGTGTTATAATTTCATATCTTCATCGACATAACCTGCATTTTTGTGGGTGATAAATGCTTCGTTAGTTACTCGCAAATAACTCATCAACTACCGATCAGTCCCTCATCAGTTACTCGCTCATTTCTGCTCAGTTTCTTCAATCAGTCTCTGATCAGTCAGAGCGTTACACCCCTTGTCGGAAACTTGTAAGTTTCCTGATCAGTCCCTGATCAGTGAAATGGAAAACTGATCAGTGCCTCATCATTTGCTACAGAAAATTTCTACTAGGGAGGATCCATCACAATTCCCTTTCACGCAAATTCAGCACTCGCATATACGATAAAACGTTGTAGATTCTCAACTTGTTGTCGTAATATTATCTGCAAGTTTCACTGAGAAAGAATAACCAAGAGTAACCATGCCGAGGAACACGTCAACGCGCACGAACAAGATTCCCCCAACAGCACATCCACTGACTTCCACGTCGTATCCCCGTGGATAAATGGTGGACGTGAATAGAACGTGGATGAACGGAGACTCCACGCGGAGGCAACGTAGAGGCAACGTAGAAATGTCCGGTGCTGTACGGGTCGGTAGTGTTTTGTTTGCATTGCCACGCTATGAACAACGAACCGCAAAGACTCTTGGGAACATTGGTACTGTAACCGACAAAATTTTTCGATGATATGCTCAAATCCCAATTTTCTTTTACACAATTTCAGCACTCGTATAGGATAAAACGTTTTAAGTTTTCAAATTAATGTTGTTTGTGTGTTTGACTAAGAAGAATAATCAAGAATAACCATGTCGAGTAACACGTGAACGCGTGCGAATAAGATCCGGTAGTGTTTTGTTCACAACGCCACGCTATGAAATAAATGAAACGACGAACTGCAATAACTCCTAGGAACGTTCGAATAGTGTACCCAGGGGGCATGAACTCCATTAGAGAATTTTCAGATTGATTTCAGTACGGAAGAAATTGATTTGTCAATTGTCTCTGAGAGAAATTAATTTTTTATACGCTGTCATATTTCAGTAAGTTTGTAGTCGTGACAACTGAACAATCCCTCCAGTGTGAAGTACAAAATAACATGAACTAATAGAATTAGTTGATGGTACTTATAAGTGTTAGTTTCAGAAACCAAACTATTTAACTGAAAAATGTTTCATTCCATCAACTAAAATTTTTATTTCTCATCATTGCAATATATTTCCGCATGCAAATAATCGTCTATAGTTACATAATTATAGTATCATTAACTAAAATCTACAACTGGATTATTTATAGTTGTGACAACTAATTTTTTTTTGTTGCTCTAATTTCTTCAACAGTATTCTGAAAGAAAAGAAAAATGGTTGCAGCAACTATTATGGAACAGCTAAAAATTTTTCAGTTGTACCGACCGATCATTTTTCTCAGTGCACTTTTATAGTACGATTTATCTTTGTCTTCAAAATAGGCCTCAGTTTCAGCGATTACTTCATCATTGGACTTAAATTTCTTTCCAGCGAGCATTCCCTTGAGATCTGAAAACAGGAAAAAGTCGCTGGGGGCTGAATCTGGAGAATACGGTGGGTGGGTAAGCAATTCGAAGCCCAATTCATTCAATTTTGCCATGGTTTTCATCGATTCGTGGCACGGTGCATTGTCTTGGTGAAACAACACTTCTATCTTTCGCACATGTGGCCGTTTCTTTGCGATTCCAGCCTTCAATCGATCCAAAAGGAAACAGTAATAGTCGTTGTCGATGGTGGTTCCTTTTTGGAGATAGTCGATGAATATTATTCCCTTCGTATCCCAAAATACAGACGCCATCACCTCACCGGCCGACTGTTGCGTCTTTGCTCGCTTTGGATTCGATTCGTCGACTGCTGTCCACTCAGCTGACTGTCTTTTGGATTCTGGCCATGTTTCATCCATTGTCACATATCGACGATACAATTCGATTTTATTGCGGTTTAACAGCGCCAAACACTCCTCTGAAGCATCAATTCGTTGTTGTTCTTGGTCGACTGTGAGCTCACGCGGCACCCACATTGCACAGAGCTTTTGCATACCCAATTGTTCATGTAAAATGGTAAAAATACTACCATCTGATATCTTGACAATGTTGGCTAGCTCCTGCACCTTCAATTTGCGATCGTTCATAACCAATTTGTGAATTGTTTTTATGTTTTCTGGAATAACAGCCTTATTTGGGCGTCCATTACGCTCTGCGTCATTTGTGCAGGTACTGTCACGTTGAAATTCAGCAATCCACTTCTCCACCATTTGTCTCGATGGAGCAGATCCTGGATAATGTTTATCAAGCCATTGTCTGGTTTCCACTGTATTTTTTTTTCATCAAAAAGCAATGCTTTATAAAAATTCGAAATCCATTTTTTTCCATTTCTCTTCAATAACAAAAGTTGCTCCACACAAAATGATATAACTCACGAATCAATAGTCAGGTTGCTATCAAAATTACACACGTATCGTTTGAAGGTTAGTACTGAATAAAAATCATATGGAAAAAATTCTAGTAATAACGCCATCTATGTGTCATCCTACGGACTTTTTGAATGGACTGTTATATGCACTGATTCGCAGTGGTCGACTTTCCACTGCCATCAGTGAGATTTCACTGTTTCATTCTGTAAATTTCTTGAAGTGAAAAATTCACTCTTGAAGATTGAGAATTCAGCAAGTCCAAGAAGAGTGAGATTCCACTCCTAAAAAGTGAATTTTCACTCTATAAGAGTGACATTTTAATTCGATGGAAGTGAAAATTCACTCTCTAGGAGTGGAATCTCACTCCAAGAAACTGAGAGAGTAAATTCGGAGAATGTCCCTTCAGTGGAGAACCCTACAGTTAACCCAGATGATCTGTTAAATAACAATATGAGAACATGCCGATGTATCAAACCAAATCCACTATCTTCAGGTGTATTCACTCACCCTTTTATTTGGCGTTGAAATTTTATATTCCAAAACAGAAAGAAAATTGAAACATTTCAAAGTCAGCTCTTCCCTCATTGATTTGGTCATTGATTGAACTATTTATAATTCTAACAAGTTGTTCTTTTTCTATTCTGCGAATAAGATGACTTATTGGAAACTTGTGCGCGTTCCTCGCTAACGTTGATTGAAAAATTCGATGGTACAAGATGTTTGAAAAGGACCAATCGATGTACAAGAACTTATAAATAGAAATCAGAAATCTTGAATCGGATGAAAATAGAAACCATTCACACACCTCACGAAAGGTAAGGGCCACCGCCACCACTAGCGTTTCCTCTGGGAGTGGTAGTGGTGGTGGTCGTCGTAGTAAGAGAACAAGAAAAAGATGAAGAAGAAGAAGAGGAGGACGTGCGTATACCACCTGCCAGTCGAATTCTACTGTGACCACGGCGCGTATTGATTGTGTATTTTTAGATCTTCTCGTACACGGCGACCCCTGTTGCACCGTCAAATATTAACCACTCGTTCCAAAAATAGATCCCGACTACGTCAACCCCTCATGATAAATGAAAAAATGAAGAATAAAAAATAAGACACCACTTGTGACAAGTTGGACACGATATATTTCTTTCCCTTAGATTTCATTCAACTGAAATAAGAATTGAGAAATGTATCTTGGTTTTTGCGACCTCACGAGGATGATAGATCATAGAAGTTTACTCCTGAAATTCGTTAACAAAGAGAGAAGAACTTTTTATTGCATTGTATTTATTCGGTGCAAATATAACGAAGTAATGGAAAACTACGCAGTTGTGTTCGCACAATACAAAAGTACATGCGTCATCTGATGGATAAACAAACGGGAAGCAACTTGAGAGAGCCTGAGTTCCCATAACACACACACACACACACACTTAATATATATATTTATACACATGTGGAAGAAAAAAAGATGAAACCTCCCATTATTGTTATTTCTCGTATATTTGACGATCGATTCCCAGAACAGCTTCACTCTCTTTTTTCCCCCTCGAGATGCTATTTTCTTACTTGAATCAACAATGGGAACTACATTAAAGAGAGAAAATATTTTGCCAGCGTTTTATGGGAGTCTATTAGAGAATGTACAACACTTCATTTTAGTTCGGCACTTGAGTGCACCGGATTCGAAATTTCGCAGAATCTTGCAAAATTGAAAATTCACTTGTTGATGATATTATACAATGAATCAACGGTAATTAAAATCAAATTAACGTATGGAAAAATATTTTTTTGAAGGCTTGAATCGCCAATGATGAATCTAAAATCGAAGTTTGAAACATAAAAAGGAATTGGCGACTGAAAAACGATGTACTCTTGTACCCCCTTTGCGTTTACACATCGTTTTTTCCTCATTGAACAGTTTCAACGCAAAGTTTTATGGAATTATGAATGGCCATTAATCCGGAAAAGATGAAACACAATTCACAATGTTTCCTCATCGTTCCTCTCCTCACCGGATTGTTCTGAAGGACTGTTCCGTTGCTACAATCTTCATTTACTCGGGATTGGAAGAGACGAAAGATTTTGGGAAGGTGGAACAAATCACCGTCAACGAAGCGACAAATGTCTTTGCTCTTGATTTTTCCTTGTCATTTCATGAAATCATTTCGTTTGCATAATTCTGATTCTCTAAGAACTCGTGAACGGTGTAAGAAATTAGGGGTAATCGGATGACGAATTCTCTTGGCAGTTAGTCATGTGCCACGTCATGCCACGTCATGCCACCAGTAGCTGGATTAAGATACATAAAGATATCCCATGTAAAAATTTAGCGATTCCGCCAATGTTGACTACGGGTAATGGTTTGGCAGCCAAGCGTAGGGGATCCATATTGGGCCAACGTTGATTGACAATGGAGGTAATATCGTGCCCGTGTCGGCAATACAAAGATGAAAAGTGTTAAAACAGTGTTGGCGCAAGTTGGTAAAAGTTTTGTATAGGCCAATCATGGCAGGATCATTGAATCAAGCTTACGCCAACATTGGCGACCTTTCACCACCGTTCCCCCGGGCTTCACAATCGATGCTCGTTAATTGCTGAAACGATGTTATCATTTCAGTCCTCAGTCAGGCTTTCTCCCAAGGCTCCGCCAATGCTCGTCGGGGCGGGGTCAGCCTTGGGCCACTGGCAAATTTTTACATGGGATTATATGTACACTGTAAAGAATATGGGAAATTTTGAATGATCTTGGAAGAATTTATTTTTCATCAAGCTTAGGGGAGTTTTTCTTCATTTTGAGGAACTATTCTGCTTTCTGAGTGTCAACCCTGCTGAAAATCCCAGGTGATCCAGACAAAAACTGACAAACTTTGTACCCGATTTGGTCTGAAATCACCAAATCGTAATATCCTGTCAAAAACTGTCTCAAATTCTTCCGGATGGTTTCGTTTGGAATTCACAGACTGTGATATCCAGTCCAAAACTGATGAAAATTCTCTTGCCAGGTTTCAACAGGATGTCATAATTTAGTGATTTTTAACAAAATCGGGTAGAAAGTTTGTCAGTTTTTGCCTGGATTACCTGGAAGAAAAACTGTTGAAAGCCCGACAACAATTTTCTGTTCGGTTCTGCCTGGCATTCTTAGCAGGCAAATCCTCCAAAAAGTGAGAGCTCTAGACCTGTCTACTGAATTACGGGAAAGAGTCATCATTCGTCAGAGTTGTTGGGGGAAAATTTCGCAATTATTCTGTAGAGTGTATATAGAATGTCCACACTAGGCTTTAGGCCCAAGCTTCAAACTCGTTTCTGCATACCATAAATTTGATTTAGTCAAATCGGATAACTAATCACTAATAATTGGATCCCCGAGGAAAAAATATTCGTACGTAACCTTCAGTAGCAATGATATATAACGAGGAAGAAAAGTTGAGTAAATTAAAACAACCGTAAGGACTTTTTATGTAGGACAGTTATTAATCATTTACACGGTAGAACAATGATACTCCAAAGTGGGAGTGTTCATGACGTCATTATCGATTGATGCCAGGTCGGTTATGACGTCACTGAGCGACGTAAGGAATTCTCGATGGTTTCCATGGTAACAATGCAGCCCGATTTCAGTAGATCGTTGGTGGACTTGTTTAAGACATCAACGATCTTTCTCAGTTTGCAACAGAGGTTCTCGATAAATCGTGTCTCATAGGACTTTTCTACGAACTTATACAAAAGAACTTACGTATTTGTTGTTCGAATGGGTATCCATTATAAAACCCACGTGCAATTTAACTTTGAAGTTTAATTTACACGTTCATTTTCTCAAGAGATCCATGCATAATCCATTCGCATTCGAAATAAGTTGCACTATTTTCGAATGATGTTCTTCCATTAATTTATTCTTGAAATAGAATCTCCTTTGTTTATATTTAGAAATCCAATTAGAGCGAGTGGCATATTCCAATGAAAATGCTTCAGCCACGTGAGAAAGTTTGCATCGAAGATAATCGTATACCTCGATACGCTCTCGTATAATTTTGGATTGGCTTTAACGATGAATAGGGAAAACGATTATTTCCTGTTGTCATAAAATCTTTGTTTGTTGTTATTTTGGATTCGATATAACACGATTTGGTAGACGTTCACTTCTCAAACTTACATCTACTCCTTGGAAATCCATTTCGAGTCTTTTATTCGTATCAGTATTACCGTATCTAGTGTATACATCATTTACGATATTCGATCTTGACTTTGATGCAGAATTTGTAAATAGTCGATTTTAGATTTTATTTACGCATAAACTTTCAATTTGTTGTCGAATTTCACTTCGTTATAGTGTAATCGTGAGTAAAGGGGATAATAGGGAGAACAAAATTCGTTCAAGTTTTTTTCCATGATAAATGCCTACATATGAATTTTCTACCATTTACATTGTGTAATTTATCTTCCTATTGTCTTCGTTGAGAGCAAAATGTTTACATTTTTCAAGATTATATACAGAAACTTTATCTTATTCTTATCCGAGAACAAAAGTACATAAAATCTTTGTACAAGTTGAATGAGTACAAATGAGAAATAGATTGTTAGGGTTTTTTTGTATTCTGAAGTAGAACTGGTAAATGGAAGAAAAGAGAAGATAACAAGTCAAGGCACCGATTTCTGGTCATTAAAAGTGAAAGAATCGAATAGAACGAATTGCCAACGGCTCACGGTTGTTTGATGTGCAAATGGAGATGATGCTTGAAAAATCATTTGGATTCCATTGTTTTTACAATTATTCACAATTTATTTGTCGTCTCAAGATGAAAAAACCCTCAAGGAAAATCATCTTGACCTTGCACATGGAGAAAAATGAAGGTCGAAAATATAGTAATCTTCGATAAAAATTTGAGAATTTCCTTAAAATCTGAGAGGTTTTCCTTGAATGCATAATAAAGATAAAACGGTCCACTTTTTTGTGGAATTTTATTCGAAAAACAAATGAAAATTATCAATACTTAATGAAGAATAGAGAAACATATGACCTTTCCAAAAGTCGCATACGAAATTTCACAAAGTGAATAGTAGGATATTGAAATTTTGTTACTATTTTCGTAAAATTTCACGCGCGACTTTTGGAAAGTTCATATGTTTCTCTATTCTTTATTAAGTATTGATAATTTTTCATTATTCTTCGAATACAATTCCACTGAGAAGTGGACCGTTTTGTCTTTATTATGCATTTAAGTAAAACTCTCAGGTTTTAAGAAATATTCTCAAATTTTTATCAAGGGGCCCATGTGGAAATTGCCGGAGTTGACAAATCGCCCAGTACTGGAAAGGTTGTATTTGCCAGACTTCGGCAAAAACAACTGTGCCTGTTCAGAATCATTACCTTTTTTCAACTGTCGCCGAACATTCGCAAAATTTCAGCCGATATTGGCTCGCGTGGACAGACGGTATAGGGTCAGTATCGAATGAATACTGTCTGGACAATACCCAGGATTTTGAGAAACGGTACCGCGCCAGTATTCAGCCAGAGTCGGTATTATCATTCCATATGTACAACAGACGGCAATATGCCAGTAATGATATGACTCTGGCTGACTACAAAATCGATAGTCGATTGATGTTGCAATTATGATCTTGGCAACTCGGCTGTTGTGGTCAGCCGGAGTCGCGCCAGTATTGAGCCAGAGTTGGTATTATGATTCAATATGTTCGATAGATGACATGGTACCAGTATTGGTGGGACTCTGGTTGACTACGGAATCGGTAGTCGATTGACATTAAAATCACGATCTTGGCAACTTGATTTTTGTAGTGAGCCGGAGTCGCGCCAGTATCAAGACAGAGTTCGTATGATCATTCAATACATTCGATAGAGAACAATGAACCAGTATTGGTAGAATCTTGTTTCACTACTGAGTCTATGGTAAATTGCGTGACTTCAAGGGAATTGGTGCAATAAATGGGAATTCAAGTGGTCCGTTGTCAACTCGGAGATTAGCTGATGTGATAGAGACTCTGTTTCTCACTCGCAGGTCCCGGGTTCAATCCTTGTCCAGTGAACTTTCATGAAACCACTTCCAAAGCGTCTTTCTCAGATAACGGTGATGAGAAAAATAGATTCACAAAGTTTTGAAAGTTCAAATTCAATGTATTTTTTTTCTTTTACTTGAAATATAACTCCGGGGATCTCTAATTACCAGCACTGTGCCAGTACTGGGTCGGGTCTAAATTCCTACGTAGGATGTATTATTTTGACCCTCTACCACTCCTCATCTAGTCCTGGCCGAACAACTGATTCTGTTGTAATGCCAGAGTTCCACCATAGTAGGCACACACCAAATATCGCTACCGACGTGGTGGTAAATGTTTTACTGGTCCTTATGTAAAATGATGTTATCATTCCGACTCCTTGCCAGTACCGTCCAAACCACTGGCCCCATAAGGGCAAGGTTGGATTTGCCAGTACTGGCAACTCTGGCAACAGTACCGTGCCAGTAGCGGCCCGTGTGTACATTTCCACATGGGAATCCTCTAGAAAACTGTCATGATTTTGAAGCGGGGATCCAAAGGGATTCTGGGTTCTTTGAAATATGATGATTGCAGCCAGAAACTTTCATCTTTTCGATCAGTCCACGCTGTAGGATACTGGATTCGCCAATACTGTCAGGAACTATCACATTTTGGATTTAGTGATCGGATAACCGTCCTTTCAGATTCTGACTCAAATTTCAACTGTTTCCAACAGGCGTTGCTCATAAATAGAAATGCCAGTCAAAAACGCTCAATGAAAATCTTTGACCGGATCTAAGCGGTGCAAGCCATTTCCAAACGTAGTCAAATACTAACTAAACATTTTTTGAGTGTTCCAATGCGGCTATGCGGAGTCAAAAACCGCTCTAATACTGTCAGAAAATTTTGTTGACTGTTTCTGACAGCAATTTTCAGCAGGGAAACCAAATGACAGATGACAGTCGAACAACGCGTCAATATACAGGACGAATGTACCAAATTAACAACAAAAAGAATGTTGACGAACCCGTTAGCCGCACTTTTTAAATTATCAATTCCCGGTACTTTTTTGACAGAATGTAAGTACGATTATTATCAATTTGAACATTCCACGCATGGTAATGTTAATCGAATGCCACAGTAGATATATAATTCAAAACAAAGTAAATATCATTTGCTACATCGTTAAATTTTTCCAAATTGAGGTCCTTCATTTTCATCAATATCTACTACTACTACAGTATCTAATTGATATCTATATCTATTATAGTCGATGTATTTCAAAGCTTGGACATCGGATATTTTAGTATTAGGGGAGTATTTCATTCTGTCTTCGTCACATTCTTCGCATTTTTCTTTGATAATATTATTTTCAAAGTTTTCGGAAATCGATACATAAATCATTTTTAATTGGTCTCGAATAGCTATAGTGACTAATAAATTTTTGGTAGAAGATGCCGTCACTGCAAGCATTCTTATTCACGCAGAAAACAGATGTGTTGAAAAGTCCCATAATTTATTGAGGATCAGCGCCAGTCTGTGACAGATAGAGTTTTGACATGAATTTGCTTTTAAAAACTCCCATAATTAGATGTATTTCTTCTACAAGAAATTATGGTACTTTTGAAGCTATATTGAAGTAAATAATTCCATTCATCACAGACTGGCGCTGATCCTCATGAAATTATGAGACTTTTAAAAATATATTTTTCTGCGTGTATCATTATTTTCTAACTCACATCTGATGCACCAAAAGTGAACTAAAGATCCATTTTGAAGCATAAGTTCGTTATAATGAGTCATAAGGTGCGATTTAAAGGTTGAATTTACTATTAAGTCGCAATAACAGTAGTAAACCTGCTGCTGAAACAGGATTTTTTCCTGTTACTGCAACATGACTGCCTCCTGTTGCAGCAACAGTAAATTTTTTTCCGTGTATACTTTTCATTAACGTTTCGGTTACTCTCCAACATAACCTTTGTTTACTCTTCCTTTCCGCTTCCATTTTCACCAGGGCCATAAGTCGTCATGTTCGTTAGTGTTGTGATTGATGCTTGTTTCGAAATTTTTCGTGGTAAATTAAACCAAGATCGTACGATTACGTCTCTTGTGGCTAGTCTGGTCCCTCGTTGGTATGTTTTCATAGTAATTTTAAATACAATACCCTCTCCGTGTAGAAGTGTATGATATTCAGGCCCTATACTTGTGAGAATACAATGGGAAAATAAGTTTTTCTGGTCGATGATGCAGTTGGATCGATTTGTTCAGAGAACCGATGGTCGAAAAATCACTTACTCTTCATTGTAATCACTTCTACTATTTATTCGACTGGAGTGAGGTTTCCACAGTGTTTATACATTTAACTAGGTCGGTTGTAGCATAAATTGTTGAATTTCCACGCAGTGGTGAAACAGATTTCAAGCACGTGTGGTTGAGAATCGAACTCCCTTTTGTCTTTAACCATTATTGTACCATCGTTGTTGTGAAATTATTTAAATGTTAATTGCCTACAGGGTCACTACTACATGTAGTTTTACCTTGAATTCAGGGCCGGATTCTATTATCCATGGTGAACCGAATTCACTCACTGTTGAATCAACTTCTTCAGTATTACATATAACTTATATAAGAACTATATTGAAAAATTACGGAGTTTCAGATTGTGGGGGCCCTCATTATGTGGGAATCCCGGGGTAAACACCCGTTGGTCCGAATTCAAAAATTCCGAAAAATTTTTGGTAACATCTCATCTCATTCGCACATGACTCGAAACATCCAGTTATGTTTCGGGATCACCTCAACCGGAATTTCAGAATTCGAGCTAACGACGCTTCGGACTAACGGGCTTTTTAACCAACGGGTATTTACCGATCCCGGGGCTGAAGCCTCTAAAACCTCGCTCTGAATTCGGCCCTGTTTGAATTTTTCATAGGGAGAAGGTTTCATGAATTTTTTTCTCTTCCTCATACAGGATGTCCAAAAATAACACTCCACCTCTTTCAAGGAGTAATTCCTGACGCAGACGGCAAAAAGTGCTACGCGATTTCTATAATGTTGCAGGGAATTTGATGAATAAATGATTGAAACCTTAAAATATCCAAGCAATTTCCGAATAAAGGTGATGAAAATTCTGATGTTTGCAGCACGTTGCTGCGCATTTCACGATGCAACTGTCCAGTAGTTCTCAGCAACTAGTTGCTCAGGGGTGTTGAGAATTTGCTGTAAATCACTCTAGACACTTTCTCTTTTAGTAAAATATTTGCAAATGCTAAGTTTTGAAATCATGAACAAAACAAATACACCATCCAGGTGGCTAGTACATCGGTTACTCGAATAATCAATGAGTATAATTACGTAGCATCCATTTAATTGATTGAAGTATGCTCCGAAACTAAGCATTTTACATCTTTTTGCCTCAAGAATCATCCTTTGGAAGGAGCAGAATGTTTTCTGGGAGACCCTGTACATGAATAAGACTCTACCTATCGTGCGTTGATAGAAATAAATGATGAACATGCAGTTTGTGGAAGAAACTCTTAAATTTATCATCATTCAAAATATTCTGAACATTGGGGCACAATGTACTCGTATTGAGAATAGAATCTCAACAAATGTGAAAATACTTTATGATATTGGTAGCTTTTTAAACTGCAAAATCGTAAATAACATAAGATTTCATATAACCTGTTGCAATATATTTCGAATAATTCGTATCATCTTGTGTTGAATTTTAATTTCGTGCCCAACAATCATAATTGCTCATAAAAAGATGTTCAATATCTGGTGTATAATCTCCTCACTGACGCGGTGGAATCTGTAACACAATGATCAGAATAATTAGAGCTACTTTCGAGATGCGAAATACGATGGAAAACAATAAAATTATTATGTAATTGAAATATGTTGTGAAATTCCCACCCATAGCTCGTGTAACACAACAAAGGGAAAAATTGACCATGGGCGCTAGGTTGCCGCAAGGCTCACCAAGATGGGCCGAGCCTAGGCTACCAGGCATGGCGCAACTCTGAAATGATAACATCATTTCAGCCTCAGCCCATTTGTTTCCACAATCAAGACCCAACACTGGAAACAGGGTTGTGATAGCATATGCCGTCAATGGCAGACCATACAAAAATTTGTTCGCCAAGGATGAGCCAACGCTGTAGCAATCTTGCGGCAGGGTTGCGCCCATCTCATGCCAATGGTCACTTTTATTCTTTATTGTAATTGAAAATAAAATAAAAATCCATTCTATTATTTCGATTGAACGAAATGAATGTTGGAGAATTTCAACATGTAATTTTTCTGATTAGTTTAAACTGATGAATGACGTAAATCCGGTGGTCCTGGCGTAGAAGTAGGCGGTTCTGGAAACAGATGAAGAATTATTTCTGTCATGGAATCTTCAAAGGAGACTTATATATTGATTGAATGCTTGGTTCGCCACTCGCAGGAAACAAGCATCACTCTGGTGAGAGTTATTGTAATTTGCTGTTTGAGAAGGAAGTTTCACTCTTAGCCAAGCTATTACTCAAGTCGAGTCAAGCTAACGCCTAAACTGAGCGAGGCCATCGCCCAAGCTGAGCCAAGCTATTGCCCAAGCTGGACCAAGCTACGACCCATGCTTGGTGCAACATGAGAATCCATTGTCATTCAGAGTTGCCTAATGCTTGGAGCAGTGTCCCGCCAAGCCCTAGAGAGCCTCTGTTGAAAGCATGCTTTTTCCTTCAAGCAATATTGGTTGAAGGATGGGCCAAGCGTGGCGCAGCCAATGATCAATGATGGATCAATGGAGTCGATTTATGACTTCCCATATTGGTACAATGTTTAGACCATTGTCAACCATCCTTGTCCCTACATAGCTTGCCCAGCTTTGACTGGCAGCCTTGCGTCTAGCTATATTCCGTCGTCAGCATTGGCGGAGCCTGGAGATTTTTATATGGGAATGGACCAAGTTTGGGCCAAGACTGACGCAACAGCTCAGCTCAGCTTGCGGTAATGCATAGAATATGTTTACTATGGTGTCATCACCTCGATTTGCCACCAATAACAATGCTTTATGCGGAAACACCTTGACAACATGATTTTTCTATCTGAGTATTTCTTTCATCTGTGTTCATGTACAGCATATTTCAATTTCATAAATTTCATCCCATACACCACATGAAATTCACTTCGTTGGTAGTCTAAAGATGTTAGATGGAGTTGATATGTGCTTCAACTGAACAGGACAGTATTGAATACTGGTCCTTCGCATTTGAATATTTTTTGAAATTCATGCTCACAAAAGACTATCCAAACAATATATCGGGTATCCTGATGAAAAAGACCCCTTGAATCCTATCAGAAAAAAATTAGGTAATAGGGAATGAGGTGTGATTTTGTCAGTCACCCCATTATTTCCTATTAACATTTATGGAGTTCGAAATAATTGGAATTCAATAGGAAAATATGTGGGAGCTCATTGAATCCCATTAGCTATTTCATCACTCGAGCTTTCTCTATGAAATATGAATTTTGAGCATTTGATAATGTATAATTCATTCCAAGAAACGCCAATGTTAATGCTCAACGATTCCTATGGAAATAGAATGTGTATCCAATGATATCAAACAATTTTCTCAAAAAACAAAGGTCCGATTTCAAAGTTCAGAACTGTGATGGGAACTCATTCAAAATTGAGTAACTGATAGTCATATTCAAGCCCTTTTATAATTCTTGGATTCATTATTTTCATTTTGACACATGAATCGTCAAAAGTGCCATCTCATGAACCGCGGAACAAGCTTTTGTTTGTTTTCATCCGTTTCCATGGGACTAACTTTATTAAGAATATGAACATTATGAAGGATTTTCATTATTTTTAAGAGTAACGGTACCATGGAAATGGATGAAAATAACCGACACCTTCTCCCATCGATCACAAGATGTCACTTTTTTTACAATGCACGCGTTAGAAAGTAACTAATTTCAGGATTATAAAGGGATCTGAGTATAGCTACTGATTTATTAATTCTGAACGATGGGTTCTCATCGCAATGTTGAACATTTGATGCGACACGAGATATTTGGAAATCGATTCCAAGTGGCCATTGAATTGATTCTAAGTACAACGCTTTGGAAAACATATGAATGAAAAAATTATTAGAGTTTGAATGTAATGAAATCCAAGTGCATTTCCCTTTGAATCCGTTGATGATCGATTTTTATTCTAAGGATTGAATGATGAAAAAAATAATGGGATTTAATGATCTCCAACATATTTTTCTTATTGAATTCCAATTATTTTGGACTCCAAAAATTTCAACAGGAAATGAGATGGAACTGACAGAAGTACGCCTCATTTCTTACACTGAGGGAAAAAATTTTTGGGAACAATAAAATATTTAGTTGAATAGTCGCCATAAAATACCCAATTGATTTGAATAAACTTTCATTGACTTGATTAAATATTCATTCAATCAAACAAATATTTAATATGCTATGAAATATTTCATCAATTGAAACAATTATTTAATTGAGTCAATGAAGGTTTATTCACATCAATTAAGTATTATGTGGCGACTATTCAACTAAATGTTTTATTGTTCCCGGAAATTTTTTGTCTCAGTGCACTATTTGTTTTCGTTCTAATAGGATTCAAAGGGGGCTTTTTCACCGGGGTATGTGATTTTTTAAGGGCCAACTATGTATTTTCATAATAAATGTACCTTTAGCTGAAAAACACATGGAATTTGGAGATCGGTGCACGTCAACAAATACATAACGACTGGTACGGTCAGCTTTATTTCTATCAAAGAAATCCATCATATCGTTTTTTCCGCACTGTTCTACATCACTCGGATAAGGATCGGCGGTGACCCAAGACGTTGTGCAGAAAATACATTCCTTTTTCATCGATTCTATGAAGTAGTAGATAGCTGCCATATGACTGCATAATGCCTTCGCATGTTTTTTTCCTAAATTGGAAAATGACATTGATATATAACGATCGGGCTTCTCATCGTATGCAATGAAAAAATAATGTCTTCAAAATATTTTAACACCTTGTGAAATGTCTTTCAAAAATTACTTATAATAGAATTTCATAAGCAACGAAGCGGTAGTGAAACATGCAGTTCCATCTCACCTGCAAACCTTCTCTTATATACACTATCGTCTTCACATTGGGGTTGAATGAATCCTCCCGCCATGTAATACCGAGTTCCAGCTTGAAAAAAACAAGTAATATAAGTTTAGTATCGTTCCAATTTTGCAACAATTTGGCTGTGATATTTTTGTAACGGCAGTCATGTTTTTCGGCTGTTATAACCCAGTAAACACAACAACATTGATCGTTTTCCGGTCAATCGATGGCATATCGATTATTGATACAGTGGGCCGGCATTTAGGTCGACTCGTGTAGGAGACTGCAGCCGATTGAGGTTCCGTTGCTTCGATGGATTGCTATCGATGTTCGGAATCGCAACACTGAGAAAGAAGCAACGTGGTCACAGCAACCATTCTCGCATGGTTGAGGACTTATGGTTGCAATCACCTGAAATCTGATTATAATGACCAGGAAAACAAGACAAGATCGCGTGAATCTGGGTGTGGCAATTAGACTGAATGGTTAAAGCCAAAAACAATCGAGTTGCCTGGTTATGCGAACGAGGTTTTCCTCTGAGTCAAACATCACCATTTTGAATGCAATATCATTCAATTCAATTATTATTATTCGATGTCTGGATATTTCAACGTTTTTATAAGAAAAAAACATCGAAACATCGATCGCGTCGATGTTCCATCATTGTCTCACATAGCACAAATGTCTCAGTAACATCTCCAGAATATTCTGCAACATTCTGGAAATATAATTGAAACATTTGTGCCATGTGGGGTACTATTCTGGATCATCCAAGTTACATTTTGTTAATTGATTTTACAGTTTTCGATATTTAAGCGAACGGTACCTGAGGTATCCGACGTTGTACCAATAGCGAGTTCGTGATCTAATTTTCGATTAGTGAACATAGCTTGCCACCAAATGCCGGATTCATTAACCTTTAATCCCAAATTCCATTGGCTGAAAGCACGCGCTGCTGGATCCAGTGTTATAATTCCCGTAATCTTGCGTTTATTGGGGGTAGTTAAACGAGCACACATATGAGATCCAAAACCGTGACAGAGTAAATGCAGTTCGGCGCTTTTCTTTTCAAGAAGCTTTTGAAGAAGCCTGGGCACGTGAAATGATAAACCGCACAATGTGTCAATATCTGTACGTAATCCAACATGAAGATAATCAACTTCTAAACCGTACACTAAGGCGAATTTATACCCAGTAATATTTTCAAAGCGTTGTTCTTCCGTAGGAAAGGTTCCGAAAAAAAAACATTAGATCTAATGGGATTTACGTAGATCTCCTCGGATCTAAATTTTGGCGATAATCTCTACAAAATCTTTTGATATTCACTTACATTCAAATATTTCCATCTTGCAACAGATCCAAAAGATGTACGGAGATATAAAAAGATATCCAAAGATCTCCAGAGTTCTTTTAGAGTCTTCCTATACTTTCTTGGATTCTTTCCAAAATTGGAATCTTCAGATGTAGGTAGGTATTAAAAAGAGTTTTTGCCAAAATTTAGATTTGAAGAAATCTATATAGATTCCATCAGATCTAATCTCTTTTCTCGGGTTGTTTCAGAACCCCTTTCACGTCTGATTCCGTTGACTGAGCGTTCATTGTTAACATAGCAACCGCGATATCAATAAAATATTAATAATCATAAGATTACGGTTTGAGGAGTAAAGTGAGAGCAGTGATTTTGAACGAACTTATTGATCTTGTAAGCTGTGGTTAACATATCTACAGCCGCTTTATTGTAACTGAAGCCGTCGGTAGGATCCGGTCTCCAGAGTACCGATATCACCATGGATCCTGAAACCTAAACCATATTTCATCATTTTCATCAGCGTCTCTGCGAGCCGTAAACCCAACTATCCTGCACAATGAAAATATAAAAACTCACTCCCATTCTCAACCCAGCAAACATAACTGCAAGCGTTTCAAAGGGTCAGTAATGGCTATCCACTGGCATTGCAGGGCCATCAACGGCCTATTGAAACGCCACTAATCACTGTTTGTAGGGGATATCAGTTCCTCTTTACGTAAAAAATTACGTGAAAAATCACGTCATTTTTTTCTTCTAGAAACCAATTTATGTCTTTGTGGGATCTCAAAAATTTTGTCTGCGGAGAACTTTTATGTTTAAAAAACTCACATGTTTGTACAAGGCATCTGATAGAGAAAGAAATTGCTCTTCCGTTGAATACGAAAGGAATCCGGGAATAATCAGGTAAATTTTATTTGGTTCAGTTCCAATGTTCAGCTGTGGTTTCATCATCAAATTTTCCCAGGTTTCAGTGACATTTCCTTCTCGCGTTATTATTTTGAACATCAGGCTTTCATTAGAGTTCCAGGTCTTCCAACTGTTTTCCTCTCTTATTAACTTAGCTATCTCAGCATCGTAAGTAGGAGGTTCTGTATGTCAACAAATATAACTTGCTGTAGATTTGTTGAATTTATCAGATCAGCGATTCATCCCGGACGATATAGACCTGACTTTTTCCAGGTAAATGTTCAAAATTTTGGAATTGAAAGCAACAATTGAAATCTCAATAAATTTTTTGAGGGACTGCCTTAGTAGAAATGCTCCAATCATTGACGAGTTTTGTAACGCTTAACTAGCAAAATGCTTGCGAGTACCTCATCAGAACCCTACGAGACACTTGCGAGCGTCTGGTTTTTCGCGTCAGTTTTCTGGTTGTTCTGGTTTTTTTTTCCGAACGAAAACAGGTAGAAATTTTTTCAGTTTTTGACCGATTTTCCTGGGACAAAGGCCGTTCAAAGCCTGACAAACATTTTTTGTCCGGATCTGCCTGGCATCTTCAGCAGGGATTGACCATTTTTTTTCGAGACTTACGCGAAAGTGTGAGCATTCATTCAAAATATCTCTCTGTACAGTATTTCTTCAACCGCTCGAGGAGCATCTTTTCACACTTTTCACATTTTCGCGTAGTGCGCACCAAAGAAAAAGGGATCTGTAAATGAGAGGAAGAATCCCTTCGAATCAGAAAAGATATTCCACTTTTTTTTTCTTCTTCAATTGGAAATATCCCTCTACGATTTTGAAAAAATGAATATCGAACAAATGAAAATTCTTCCACTAATCTTCTCAAATGGACAGGAATACTTTTGATACCTTATATTAGAGGAGAAGTTGCGTCAAAATGAGAGGGTTCTCTTCTCTTGATATGAATCATTTTTGGGCGCGTCTTGAAAAAATTGGCTAGCGCCACGCCGTTTGGAAGTGGGTACTAGCACGGTGATACGAGGTAAATTGTTTATTTCTATTGGAAGACGCTTTGATAAAATCAAAATATCGCTTTGTATAGTAAATCCGCATGCGCTAGAGCTTGATGTTCAGCGCGCTTTTTTGATTTCATCAAAACATTTCTGGATAGTTTGGAATGAAGGATTTGACTAGTGTTACGTCCGTTAGTGTCACATCATTAGAATTCTTTTTGTTTGTATCCCGACAAACGCCAAGAGATGAATGTGCTTTTAGTATATTGAATACCAATTATTTCCCTGATGGATGAATGAATTGAAGGTCTGATGAAAATTAAAATACATTACCTGGTTGCCTCGCCCTGGGATTCGGATTCTTAACTGGAACTTTCAAAATATACGCTTATCAATATTGGGAAATTTCATAAACAGAATTTTATGACAGAACTGTCCCAAAAGTTGTCATAATGAAATAAAAAAAAAATTCTATCTCCATATTGTCGGTTTACGAATGCTGCGGTTCATTGATAGTACGTCGAACAAAATGTCATAGTACAAAGTCTCATTCTTCTTATTGAGCTAGGGATATTAAAAAATCTTGACCGCAATTGCTTTCAGCGGTAGTAAAACAGCTGCTCTCGGTAAACATCCGCTAGCAGAAATTTAACTGAAGCATGGCCCTGATAAGGCTGCCATAGGAGAGTCATGAATACGAAAAACTTTCTATCAACTTATCAAATTCAAATATGACATCCTATCCAGGACCTCAGAACAATGTAACGCAAACTGGTTGGAAGATCCCAGTCTGGTTTTCCGTCACAGTGATTCTGGTATGGTGTTATATCCCTCTCTTGCGTTATAGTTTTTTCAGGGTCTTATTGAATTTCAATATTATAATTAATTTTTCAATATTTCACCATACACGGAGAGAAATTTGTAGTCAAATTTACTATGTCAGTATTGTTTCCGAGGAACAGACTGACTTTCCAATGAATTTCACAAGGCTATATTTCCATCAATGCTATATAAATTGTTACTTCTACTACAAGCACATAGCAATTTTTCAATCATCTCAATGTAATCAATATCAAAATAAATTTCACAGGAAACTCGTCACAAATTGGAAATGGAACCTTTGCTGATTTCACAATTTCCATGAAAGGTTTTACCATGTTGTAATATAAAATTACTATGTTTCATGGCGAAAGTGAATATTTGAAAATATTATTTCAAATTCGTTCAAATCTTACGATACGAACATTGTAATTCGCATAGAGGGCATAGTAAATTCCACGATATGAAAAAGAATACAGTAGTACTGCGCCGACGCGAGCCGGCAGTTGAGTTGACGCGAATTCTGTAAAAGATTGAGTTACAATTTAAGAAAAAGTTCATGTTTCTCAATTCAAGTGATCTCCAGTGATGAAGTTTCGTTCTGAAGAAAACACAGAAAATTGAACTTTAGATTCAAATCTTCCAAATTAAAAATCTACTCAGAATCAATTGAAGGTTATGCTCGCTGAAGAATGTCCAAGAGTCCTGGAACACCTCTATATGCATGCGTATGTAATTATTAAAACAGTTTTTCATTAATGTATACAATCATATATCGTATATGTATATGTTTATGTATGCTAGATGTCCCAAAAAAATTCCAAAACCTTTCAAGGCGTGATTTCTCAGAAAAATATTCAAAGACAGTTTTCCCTCTGAACGAAATCCTTAGTTTCAGAGCTGATTTCAATCAATCATGTAGGAGCATTTTCAGAAATTATTTTATTGAAAAAGGAAAAAAGAATCTCAGTTTTGTCTCAGGAATTACTCCTTGGACGGTTCAGAATATTTTCTTGGACGCCCTGTACATACATTCATATTATACATACATACAATTCTGAAATATCCCAAACGATTAGACACATAGTACTGTGAAGCATTTAAGGGGGTCATTAGAATTAGACAAGCCAAAAAGACGTATTAAAAACATTTTTTTCATCAGGAAATTCTTATTCAATTAAACTGGAAGTTTGTAAGTTTGTTAACATAATATCAAAATATATAAATAAATATTTTCTGTAATTTTTTATCGCAAAATAGGATAGCTTAAGGTGATACCAGGAACTTCTGCAGATGCAACCAGAAGCATTGATTAGAAAAGGACACGACAAAAACTATTCTGACAAACTACTCGAAAACGTAGAAACGAAATGGAAATATCGCTCTGTACAGACCTTCTTTAATCAATCAAGATGGTCTGTAAACAGTAATATTTGCCTCTTATTGCTTTATCTTCGAATAATTTCTCAGAAAAGATTTGGCTCGGGTTGCATCGTCAGGGCTTGTATCCCCTTAAAGATCACTCATAAAAAAATCTGCGGGCACTCTTGAGATCGGAGTTTTTATTTGAAACTTTCCACCGAAAAAACTTTTGTGAAAAATAGAGACAATTGGTCGGTAAACCTAAGAAAACTGGAAAATTTCTTTTTCGATCACCAATTTTGTCGAAAGACCTCCGCCAATCTTTGGACTTTCACTATTTTTCATTCTGTTCACGTTTAACGACAAATTATAAATATTTTTCACAACAGTTTTCTTGGTGGCATGTTTCAAACAAAAACTCCGACCTCCAGAGTTCCCGCAAATTTTTTTTATAGATTGTCTTTGAGCTATCCTATAACCGCAATTTTGAGATGAAAAATTACCAAACAAAATTTATTTATATACTTCAATATTATTTTAATAAACCTACAAAGTTCCATTTTAATTGAATGAAAACTTCCTGTAGAAAGAAAATTTTTTTATAGGCGTCTTCTTGGCTCGTCTAATTTTATTGAACCCCTAAAAAAATTTTTTTCATATACGAGGTGTGTTCAAAAAGTAAGGTGACTTTGTATTTTTAAGAAAAAATATTTATGTTGTCCCCTTCAAAGTAATCCCCCTCAGATACAATACACTTATGCCAACGGTTTTTCCAATCCTCAAAGCACTTCTCATAAGCACTTTTCGGTATAGCCTTGAGCTCTTCCAGCGATGCAGTCTTTCTCTCTTCAATCGTTGCAAATCTCCGTCCTTTCATAGGTCTCTTTAGTTTTGGGAACAAGAAAAAGTCACATGGGGCCAAATCCGGTGAATATGGTGGCTGAGGCATGATTGTGGTGTTGTTTTTGGCCTAAAAATCTCTCACAAGCAAAGATGAATTATTTTTCCACAATTCTGGACGTTTTCTTCGTATTGCTTCTCGCAAGCGGCGCATAACTTCAAGATAATACTGTTTATTGACCGTACGACCATATGGTAAGAACTCCTGATGCACCACGCCATGGTAATCGAAGAAAACAGTGAGCAAAACTTTGACATTTGATCGAACTTGGCGTGCTTTTTTCGGTCTTGGCTCATCTGGGGTCTTCCATTGGGACGATTGGACTTTGGTTTCGACATCATAACCATATACCCATGATTCGTCACCAGTTATGACCCTTTTGAGTAAATCTGGGTCGTCGTTGACGTCATTCAACAGTTCTTGAGCGATGCTCATGCGACGGTTCTTTTGGTCAAAATTTAGCAATTTCGGAACAAACTTCGCTGACACACGTCTCATGCCCAAAACGTTAGAAAAAATTTCATGGCACGAGCCAAGCGATAAACCAACATCCTCAGCAACTTCCCTGATAGTGATTCGACGATTTTCCAAAACAATTTTCTTCACTGCTTGAACGTTTTCATCAGTTGTTGACGTGCTTGGGCGTCCAGAGCGAGGCTCGTCATTGGCATCTTCCCGGCCATCTTGGAAGAGTTTGTACCACTTGTAAACATTTTTTTTACTCAGAACAGTTTCACCGTATGCTACTGTCAACATTTTAAGTGTTTCGGAGCACTTCATTTTATTTTTTACACAAAATTTGATGCAAATCCTTTGATCCATATTTTTCGATAGCAAGAAATCGCCGAGCACGCAAAACACTTATAACCTTCACGCCTCTCACAACCAAACAAAAAATGCTATACACTTGAAACTTGGTACAGATGTTCGGGAAGAGTGTGCCAACATAACAAAACAAAAAAATCGATAATCGAAAGTACGTTGCCCGCGAAATTTGAAAAGTCACCTTACTTTTCGAACACACCTCGTATATCAGAAAAATTTACTATGTTAGATTGTCATGAATTACGTTAACTATCACGATGCAATTTAATACGTTGACTATTCTGTTCTACTTTGAAACATTGTAATTTGTTCTATGTTTAGAACTTATTTCAATCGAGTCTAAATTCACTATGTTCCACAGTGAATTCAACTGTAACAACAGTCTGTTCCTCCGAAACTAGAAAACATAGTAAATTTGTGAGGAATCCTCAAATAAATATAACTACAAATTTCTCTCCGTGTACCAACTCCAGACCAAAAACTTCACTCTCGAGTTGCTTCCGTGTTATCGCGTTACTATAGAAATAACACAGCCACACAAAAACAAAGTTTCTGACCTGGGGGCCTTACTAGGTGTACTGTACGTTTTTGGGGTCACTGAATCCGAATCCGGGGTCAGTTTTATCCCAGCACGTCTGGGTTCGGCCATCACCTCCAAAAACGCCCTCAAATTTGCTATATCCGTTCAAATCACAACCCCTATGACTCCGAAACTTTATAATCCGATAATACAATAATCCAATGGTTGTAACATTACGTTGGGTTACGGCATGTACATATGCAGTCACAGTTCTGGCATTCCCAGATGTTTTTCGGTATACCCTTCCCTGCGTCTGCATCCAGGGTACCTCCTCGCGGTGACGGCGGGCAACGGAGCATGCCCGTTATCCGGCGGAATCCCTGGATTACGGCTTGCATGCGGTCATGGCAGACGCACGAAAGTGTATTACGATGCAGAGGAATCTCGGAGCCTCAGTATCGGCGGCTGATCAGAGTGAAAAAGCGAGCCCGCAGGCGTCGTCATCATGCGACCGCAGCTGTACATTGATTGGTGACTTGGCCGCTGTGGAGTCCAATGTTACAAGAAAACAGAAAACAGGGATCTTGCCAGAGCATGCTTGTGAATCGGAGCACAATGTGTTCTGTTGTGTATGCTCAAAACTTGAAGTTAGTTCTTTGCGAAAAGTCATCGATGATCGTATTCGAAAGATTTACAAGGATATTTTCGGTTTTGATACGGATGGATCTAGAATTGGGAAATGGGCTCCCAATGTCATTTGTAACTCTGGTCGGAAGATATTTGATGGCTGTAGTCAACACAAAGATAGACAGGGCGTCAAGTTCTCCAGACCTGCAATTTGGGGTCGTCCTTCGAGTAGTGAGGAATGTTTTTACTGCTGCAATATAATAAGAGGGTGCAGCAGTAAAAACAAAAGCAAAATTGTTTACTATAGTGTTTCATCTGTCAAAGCTCCAGTATCCACATCAATAGATGAATGTTACGGACGTCGACGAAGTAATGGATATGGAGGTTGAATCGGAATATGACGCTGCTGTTGAGACAGACAGTGATATGGAGAATGACACGTGTCCTAAGAAACCGCGATTGATATCGCAAGGGATTTAGGATTACCGAAGGATGGCTCAGAATTCCTAGCATCCGTCTTAAGAGAAAGGAATCTACTCGAACCAAGAACAAAGTCACCTTGTATAGAAACAGAGGGATGAAATTTCGGCAATTTTACACCAAAGATGAAGAGCACTCTCTTGTTTACTGCACAAATATACATGGTCTGATGAATGAACTGAAGCTGGACTGTTATGATCCCAAGGAATGGAGACTTTTCATTGATTCATCTGTGCGGAGTATAGAAGCAGTCTTACTCCATAACACGAACGTTTATGCTCCGATTCCCGTAGCCCATTCTACCGTTATGCAAGAAAAATTTTCAGAACATGAGAATTCTACTGGAAAAAATTGATTGCGAAACGCATAAATGGCAAATTTGCGGAGATTTCAAGGATTTAACAATTTTACTCGGACAACAGTCAGGATTCACCAAATTCCCATGTTACCTATGCTTGTGGGATAGTCGCGATCGTGGAAATCATTATGTGAAGAAAAATTGGCAGTCCAGAAAATCCCTTACCCCTGGTTCTTGGAATGATATCCACAAGGCGTTAGTTGATACAAGCAAAATCTTACTCCCACCCCTTCATATCAAGCTTGGTCTGATGAAGCAATTTGTCAAAGCTCTCGACAAATCTGGATTCTGCTTCGCTTATCTCGCAAGAAAATTTCCGAAACTGTCTAATGCAAAGTTGAAAGAAGGTGTCTTTGTTGGTCCTCAGATCAGAACGATGTTTCGAGATACTGCTTTTGCTGGCACGATGAATGTGAAAGAAAAAAACGCTTAGCTCAGTTTCAAGGCAGTTGCTCAGAATTTCTTGGGTAAAAAAAAGAGCCCTCATTATAAGAAATTGGTTGCACAAATTATCTCAAACTTTGAAAAGCTTGGATGCAACATGGTTATGAAAACTGATTTCCTCGATTCTCATCTCGACAAATTTCCTGAGAACCTCGGGGATTTCAGTGAAGAACAGGGAGAACGATTCCACCAAGATCTCAAGGTCATGTAAACGCGCTATCATATAGCGACATAAAGATGATGGCTGATTTTTGTTGGACTCTGCGAAGAGAATCAGATGGAAGTTTGAAACGGAAGCGCACTCCATTGCACAGATCTTTCGAATACAAGAGAACACGATACAGTTCAGGAAAGGAGGGTGATTGAAGTGACTGTTATTATTTACATCAATTTGATGGTTATTGGGTTATTCTATTATACTATCATGAGGATTTAGAGATATAGGATTTGTGATTTAACGAATAGGGTGAATTTGAGGGTGTTTTTCGAGGTTATGGCCGAACCCAGACGCGCTGGGATGAAACTGACCCCGGATTCGGATTCAGCGACCCCAAATACGTATAGTACACATAGTGAGACCCCCAGGTCAGAAACTCTTTTTATGGTGTGGCTGTGTAATCAACAGAATTGTGTACATGGGTCTAGTGGACCCGAGCGTTTTCTCAAATTTGTGTTGATTTGCACCGCGCGGGTTTTTTGCTACCGCAAACATGGGTGGAGAAAAACGTACGTGTGATTGGATTCTATTTTCATTCATCTGAGTATGCAACTTACAGTTTGGTGTTTCGATTTTAACCCCATTGAAGGGGATCAACCACTATCGTAAAGAATTACAGCACATTTCGTCAGCCGGGTCCAGTGGACCCATGTATATAGTACGAAGGGTGACAAAATATGTATACAGTTCTAGGGTCAATGGATTGACTTTCACCTCTTTCCATAGTTCTTCTTTTCTCATCTCAAGATAATATTCTTTTCGTGTATGCAGTATGAGTTTTCTCAAGATTTTGGGTAAAAATCAGTCCACCCAAAGAATTTTTTTAATTGGCAAAAGTAGTGGTCATTGTATTCATACCACAGAATGGATCCAATTTTCCAGTCGTCAACTGCCAGGACGCTTTTGTGATACCATCCTTCGTTCGAGCAGTGATTCCCATCTCTGGACCATATTCCATCTCTGTTTCTTCGTCTACTTCTGTTTGTTCGCTTCCTTCTGCTGCCTTTAATTTTGCTTCTTCAACTTCTTTGACGTATGATACGCTTGGGAATTTGCAATTTGATGACTCCATTTTATTGATCACCGATTCGATGTAGTATTCACAAGCTAAGAAATGATTGCATAACGCTGATGCGAGATCTGCAAATGAATCCAATAAATCTTGTTCAAATCAATATTGTTCGTATCATTCGTGATTTCATACTACTATCAGAAACTGCGATGATCGCGGAAACATCAATGGATATCATTGGAGCATCAATTATTGGCGGGGGACAAGTTTTCATTACAGCCCATGTGGAAATTGCTAAAGTTGTCGAAAAGCGCAGTACTGGTAAGATTGTATTTGCCGTGGTTCAGCAAACACAACGATTTCTATTCAGGAGCATTACTGTTCTTCAACTGGCACCAATCGTTGAACGGATTTCGAAATGTATTGGTTTTCGTAGACAGACAGTCTTGCGCCAGTATTTGATTTTTAACACTGAGCAAAGACCCAAGTTCCAGGAAAACGGAACTGAGCCAGTATCGAACAAGAGTTGGTCACATTGTAGGGTGATATGGAAGTACAATGCCGGGTCAGTATTTATACAACATTGTCTCACTACGAAATCGGTTGAGGATTGGAGTTAAAATTAACTTTATCGCGATACCGCTGTTTTAGTATGACAAGACCGCCCCAATACAGAACCAGAGTCGTCAACAATGCAACATAGCATGAAAATATGACATTGTGCCAGTATTGGTACGGCATTGTCCCACCACGGAATCGCTGGTGAACCGTTGTTCTACGCAGAAAGACCGGGTCTATTGATATTTAGAAAAATGACTGCCAATTTAGGGAAAACGAGGATTGCTGAAAAAAATTCTTAGTGAGTCTACTAAAAATTCGTAATCGATGTATTAACAATTGATAGTTTTACTGTGAAAAACACCAATGAAACTATCAATCGTTAATATTTTGCGTACGAACTTTCGATAGACTACTATGAATATTTTTCAGCGATCCTCTTTTTCCTTGAATTGACAGTCATTTTTCCAAACGGTGATAAATTCTTTCTAAATATTAATAGAACTGGTCTTTCCGTGTATCAAATTTTAAGTTAACATGACTGTTTTGACGAGACGAGACGAAACAACGCCAGTACTGAACCAGTGTTGACTATACTTTGGAATACATTGAGATCCGATACTCTAACAATGTCGATAGAACATTGTCTCACCACGGAATCGGTAGTCGATCGGAGTTGAAATCAACTTTATCGCGATACCAATTTTTTGGTGTGAGAAGACTGCCCTCGTACAGAATCAGACTCCGTACAAAGGAGTCTTCGATAATGATAATCCGAAATATATATGTTCAAGGTTCCAAAAGTGTATTTTCATCATATTAATTTGTTTTCAATTCGGTTACCGGTACTGTGCCAGTATTGGGTCGGAATCGAATTTCCACATAGGATGTCATCATTGTGACTTTATATTGCTCATTCCGTTGTGGCAAAATAACTGGTCCTTTTGAGATGCCAGAGATCCGCCATGAATGGCCAAAAGAGAACATTAGCACCGTCAGTCTAACTGGCTCTGTAATGGTAAGTTAGAAACGCCAATATTGCCAAATTCAAAAACCCCGATTATTGGGTCTTGCGAAAGACATTGTTATCATTCCGTCCATTTTTCTGTACTGCTGGAACAACTAGCGAATTTGAAATTGCCAGTACTGGCAATTCCAGCAACAGTACTGCGCCAGTAGTGGGCCATTTGGCAATTTTCACATGGGTAAATAAGAAGGGTTAGATTTTAGCCTCTAACTTGAGCTTCATCGCATTGGTCTCGAATATATCCTCTGCTTCTGATACTATACTGTAAAAAATGTTCACCGGTGAAAATTCCAGTGAATGCACTGGAAGTTATTAACCTGTGCATGTACCGGAAAATTTTAGCACATTTGTACTGCAAAAATTCAGTACAAATGTTATGGAATTTCAGCATCAAAACTGGAAATTTTCTGAGCCCGAGTACTGGAATTTTTCATTACACGAACTGAACTTTTCCAGGACATGTACTGGAAAATTAATGCTGAAAATATTCATGAAAATTAAAAAAAAATTGCTTACACAAAGTGATTTTGCACGGTTCTTGTGTTTCAAGATGATTGAGAAACTTGTTCGTTCATGTGGATGGACAGAAACTCATGTCTACCTAACGGGATTTGAACCTACACTTTTCTACCTGCCTACCAACTGAAACCTAAGACCTGACCGATGAGCTATAGCGCGACATGTTGGAGGCCAGCTTGGGCCACTACACTGTGAAAACTGATATCTTATTCTAAGATACTCTTGTAGTGACTTTTCAAACATTTCAAAACACAAAACTACGTTTTCATTCAAGGCATGACGTGTTTGATTGGCAAATAAAAATGTTCCAAAGCTGTATGTAGAAACATAACCTCGAATGACTATATAACGTCGACGTCAAAGTGAAGAGCAGGAACAATGTATTCCAAATGTATATTGTGCCATTTTGAAGCAAAACTAAACGAGATTGCAATAAACCTTATGATTAAAAATCATCAATATAATCCATCTCTTCAAGTTAAATGTGATGAACAACACTTCTATCATCTGCTTTGAAAACAAACATATTGGAACGTCAGTGTCGCGGAATAAGATACTGATGTTTTCCATCTAAAACAGTCAAGTGTTTGATTTGAATTATTAAACATATGGTGTCTTATTTCAAGACATATCTTCAACGGCAATTTTTGCAGTGCACGTATGCTTCATATCTAGAATACACAAAGGAATAAAACCTCATATCACTTGTATTTGCTACAATTATTCGAAATCCCAATCAGGAAACTTTTAATATGAAGACTTGACATTTTTCCTGCCAGAAATGACAAAGTCCAATAGAAGTGGAAAATGTCAGTGCAACAGTGATTAAATTCCAGCATAACTGGGAAATTCCGTTGCATAGCAACTGGAAAATTCTATCACACGACCTGAAAATTGCAGTTCAAAACCTGTATAATTGAATTGCATAGCAACTGGAAAATTCCATCACAAAACCTGAAAATTGCAGTTCAAAAAGTGTGGTCTAAATTGGCTGCGTCTTGATTTGAGAACTGACTGAAATCCAGCTGTTTCTATTGTGCCAGCGATTGTTTCTTGTGCCTACTTTACACTGAAAGCAGGTTACTTTTGGCTACGTCTTAAATCCAGTTATGTCACAATCTGAATTCATCACTCGATTTTTTTGAGTGTTACGTACCTTCGATGTATGCCGATATTTCGTGTAATTTCGCACTCAATTGGTATTTGATAGCTCCAAATCGATCATAAGTGGAATTACGTTCACACGCTGGATGATTCCACCCGGAATTGGGATAAAAATCATCGGATCCTTGAAATACAACAATGAATTAAGATATGGAATATTCATTGATGAATTGAACCTCAGGGGTGAAACTGATATAGCAAAGGTGGGAACAAACGCCAGGACAAATTGAAGGTAATTCCAATCAATATCGAGTTGAGAAAGTGTGGGTCCCAACAGATATTTCCACAGTATCCAATAAGATTTCTTATACCTTGATTTGCCAGGCGAAAACAAGATGCGGGTATAACAATTTCACAATTTTTGTTCCTAAAAACTACGCACGTACAGCTTCATCCCCGTGAATTGAACTATGTTTTTCACATTCTCATGGAGAGGACCAAATTCATCCGATTTAGCTGAAATTGAATAATGCTTCAAATAGAATGCACAAAAGTCTTATAAAGTGACCATGGTGAAAAAAATTTCTCATAAAACTTGTAAAATTTTCAGCCGAGAGTTTCCTGTGGATATTTTAATGAGGATATTTTTTAGATCATGAGAACTGTTACGATGCATACGATGTAAACACCATGTGTTCCCTGCTTGAAAAATCTCAATGAATCGATTGATTCTCATTGATTCCGATGCAGAAACCGATTGGAACCAATTAAACATTGATTCTCAATGAGTTTGAATCAGTTTTCTCTATCGGAATCAATGAGAATCAATCGGTTCGATGAGATTCTTTGAGCAAGCCCGTATGGAAATATTTCGCTGAAAAATGTCTAAAACTATGAAAAATCTCTGAAAAAAAATGAAAAAATTCTGAGAAACTCTGATAAACTCTGAGAATCTCTGAAATTTTGATGAGAAATCTAATATTTTTGGGACATTCTTCACAGACTTTTTTCAGACTTTGTTCAGAGTTTCTCAGAGTTTTTTCATTCTTTTTCAGAGAAATAGTAACGAAATTGCACTCTGAAAAAACTCTGACAAAACTCTGATGGATTGCTAACATTTTTCTGACTTTTAGAAAAAAATTAAAAAATTTTCAAACACTTTTTCACACATGATATTTGAATACGGCATATGAATGTATTTATTGAATTTCAGGATTTTTCAATAATCAGAAAAATGTCAACAATTTATTAGAGTTTTGTCAGAGTTTTTTCAGAGTGCAATTTCGTTATTATGTCTCTGAAAAAGTATGAAAAAACTCTGAGAAACTCTGAAAAAAGTCTGAAAAAAGCCTGTGAAGAATGTCCCAAAAATATTAGATTTCTCATCAAAATTTCAGAGATTCTCAGAGTTTCTCAGAGTTTCTCAGAGTTTTTTCATTTTTTTTCAGAGATTTGTCATAGTTTTGCAGACATTTTTCAGCGAAATATTTCCATACGGGAGGTTACTATTCCCCAAATAGCACACAGACTCCAAAAGCATTTGAAAAAAGTTCTTGAGACCTCTTGAGGAAGCTTTCCGAATTCTTTAGGAACGAGAGTGCTGTGTGGGTCGGTGTCTCGAAAATTTTGATGTCCGTGTGGTGGCCAATCCCGCAAATTTCAATCCTAACCTCATTTTCCATTGCATGTTCACATGCTCATTGCTGCAGTGTTGTCGATGTGGGGAATCTCTTGTTTCCTTATAGATCATTTTAATTAATGCAAGATTGCGATTAGCCCTGTGAAGCAAAAATTGCTGTGCAACTGTTGTTTCAGTTTGATTTCACGTCTCATACCCGAAGAGAACATGAAGCTTCAGCGAACGTTCAAATTAGATCTGTATAGATCGGGTCGAAGGTTCATGAAAGCTAACTTTCAGATTCACAAACGTTTGACGAAGGTTCTACGCACGTTGAAATGTCCACCTCGAAATACTATCAGGGGACATAGATGAAACGTTCGTTGAAGGTTCATCGAAGGTTTGACGAAGCTTCACAAAAATATCTATACTTGATTGATTTATAATAATTTATGTTTATTAATTGATTGATTTTTCATATAAATTGATCAAAATTAATACAAGTATAGATATTGTTGTGGAGCTTCGTCAAACGAACGTTCCATCTATGTTTCTTGACAGTATTTCGAGGTGGACATTTCAATGTTTGTAGAACCTTTGTCAAACGTTTGTGAATCTAAAAGTTACCCTACAAACAATGATTACGGGCGTTCCAATGGGCCGCTGATGGTCCTGCGATGCCGGGGAAGAACCTTCACTGGCCCTTTGAAACACCACCCAAATAGGCACAAAGATATCTTTTTGAATTCTAAAAGATATCTTCCAAAAGTGCAAGAAGTCTTGAAGAATTTTCTAAAAGATATCCTTTCGCATTCGAAAAGATGTCTTATGCAACATGAATAGATTTCTAAAAGATGTCTCGGAGACTTCCGTAAGATATCTTCAAGAAGAAATTAAGAAATCTAAAAGAGCTCTTCAAGATTTCTTAAAGACGTCTTGTAAAATTCATAAAAATGTCTTAGAAGAAGCTTGAATTGATTCACGAAAAAAAATTCTAACCTCTCCTTTTTCCTCCCCCCTCAAAAGTTAATATACACAACTTGGGCCAGGTCTAATTTAATCGTATGAACCAAGCTTCAAAATACTCATAATACATATATCATGAGACATTGAGCCATGCTTGGCATTGCATTCTGGCCCAATATTGAGTACCAAGTTTATACTCCTGACTACTCCAAAATTTCGCTCTTCCAGCCCCGTACGGGGCCCAAGCAGCAACAGAATTTCAAAGTATATACGGAGTACAAACGTTCGTAGAATGTACGGATGAGATACGAAGAACATATAATGAATGTTCATAGAATGTTCGAATGAGACTGTTTTAAATGTACTTAGAACGTACGCAGTACATTCGAAATCTACGATATACATTCAATCGACGTTCAATCAACGTGCTGTCGTATATTCGGTTACATACGTTCGATAAATATGCATAGCACCTATAGAACGGGCTCATTCGAATGGACATAGAACATATTTCGAATATTCGAAGAACGTTCATAGTATATTCTGGTGCTGCTTGGGGTGTCGTAGTCTGGCGTACTTCTGCATTAAACCACGTATATTTTTCTACGTTATTTCACAACTTTTTATGCAATGCAGGTAAGCCTAATTCCGCGTACTTATTCGTACTTTTTGGCGTACTTTGGGGTAGATATATTTCCACGAGGGATTTCTTAATTTCTTCTTGAAGATATCTTTGAAAAGTCTCCGAGAGATCTTTTAGAAATCTATTCATGTTGCATAAGACATCTTTTCGAATACGAAAAGATATCTGTCGGGAAATTCCTCAAGACTTCTTGTACTTTTGGAAGATACCTTTCGGAATCACAAAAGATATCTTCGTGCCTATTTGGGCAGTTTGCTGCATGTTCCTACGCATTTGGCGACGCACCCTCTTAGAACTTTGCTGTCTAGGACTGATTTCGTTGGAATGTCAGATTTACCGGCAACTTTGCATTTTTGTCTGTGCATTCGAAACAATCATCAAATACAAATTTTAGTCAAGTAAACCGTTTAGTTCCTCTCCATGATAAGAATGACGCTAGGCTAATAGCTCAAAGTTCTTCGAACCTATGATGTCGGCAGTTCCAAACATGTCCTTGTTAGTGTGAATGATGTCTACGTAATGCGCATCTACATAATCAAGATTGATGTCCCAATCTTTGAAACAAGCGGGAGAAGGATCCAAACCGGTAATTCTTGAAACTTGCCACGTAGAATTTTTTGCCTTCAATTCTTTTGCAATGAATCCACAAAGATGAGCTCCTAATCCGTGACCCACCAAATGGAGTGATCTGAGTGCTCTCTTATTAGTCTTCGCGAAGCTTTTCAGCAGTCTTAAGGATTGATAAAGAATAGAGGAAAGCAGGTGATCAATCAAAACATAAATTATTAATACATGTGGAAAAAAATTTATTCATTCAGCGCTTGATGCGGGATTGAATAATAAACACGCTGGCTCGAGCCAGCTCGATCGAGTTTCATATACTCGATATTTGGAATTCATGTGCATTCATTATTTATTATTATTTCATATTCTCATCACAATTCTATATAGATGCTCCTTGTTAGAGCTCCGATGGACATGAGACCTATGAGATCATCGAATATCCTAGTGGCAATCATTTTTCTTCAACAGACCCTTCCAAGCCCATGTAACACAGAATATTCTGAGAATATTCTCACAACATCCGTGAAATGTACCCGCACAGCACCACAGTCCTAAAAGAGCTCATAAAGAATTATTATTGAACTGATTGTGTTCTTCATGAATTCTTTAGGAATTCTTCTGGGACTGTGGTGCTGTGAGGGTACTTGATCGAATATTCTCACAATAAGCGTAGAAAATTCGGGAATGTTCATAGAAGATTCTTAGAACATTTGAATGAGACTGTTTCGAATATTCTAGAAACGTTCGTACAATACGCGTATAAAGTCTGTGGGGAGATTGATGAGCAGCGCATGCGCAAGTATCGTGATGACATGAATTCAGTAATGGCGGATAATGTTGTTGACAAGCTACAGACTCTTGGATAATATATTATTTTGATTTGTATTTGGGGAATAATAAATTGATGAAAGGTGCATTTTAATATCGCAAATGTTCTCTGAGAGTGCCATCTGTGAAAAATAATCCTCAAAAGTGTAATAAAATATTGAGAAATGCCGTATATATTTTTATTGCCCTAGCGGATTCAAAATGACCGAAATAAATTGCTCAGTTTTTCGTCATTTTTGGGTTCGGTCAGAAACTGGCGATTTTCAGGTGAGAAAGTGGTCATAAAGAGGTTTTTCACTGGACGGTGACTGAATCGTAACCATATCATTAATTAAGGCTAGTTTGTGAATTTTTTGGACCGAAAACGTACCCAAAATGGACCTCAACTTGAGTAGCAAATCGGTCGTGGTGAAGTCGTTCAAATGCACAAACCTGAAAATGACCAGAGAAACCAAACACGTATGGAGAACAATGATGAACGAATATTGGTCGTGTGGAGTCAAAATAACCGGAAATTAACTGAAATACATCACCTGACGGTCCATTGAGATTTGGGATGACATTGGTGATTTTGAGGTCGGTTACCAAGAATGACCGGAAATCTCTAATGAGAATTCGAAGCGAGAATCTACATCAACCGGTCATTTTTCGGTGATTCTTGGGTCTGATCAAAATTGAGTCTTCCAAAGGTGAAAAAGCGGACATATCGAGGTTTTCAACCAATACTACATGACTACATCATGACCACTTTTCATTTGGTCTTTGGTTAGGTGTTTTGACCGAGAACTGAACTCAAGCAAGACACAGTATGTAAGTTTTACACGGGTCATAGTCGAGTCAATCGAGCACACGGACCTGAGAATGACCGAAAAAAAGTACAATGTATGTACAACGCTGACGGACAAATGTCGGTCACGCGGAGCCCAAATAACCGGACATTGACTGTAATACATTGTTTAATGGTCCAATGAGATTTGGGACGACTTTGGTGATTTTGAGGTCAATTACCGAAAATGACCGGAAATCTCTGATGGGAATTCGAAGTGAGAATCTTCACATAATTCGGTCATTTTCCGGTGATTATCAGGTCTGATCAAAATTGAGTCATCAAAAGGTGAAAAAGCGGACGTATCGAGCTGCTTCGCCGATAGATGACCATCGTGACCTCTGTTCATTGGATCCTTGGTCAAGTGTTTTGACCAAGAACTGACCTCAAGCAGTACCCAGTATGTCAGTTCTACGTGGATCATAGTCGAGTCAATCGACCACATGGACTTGTTAATGACCGAAAAAAGATTACAACGCATGCACAACGCTGACGGACGAATGTTGGTCGTGCGGAGCCCAAATTACCGGAAATTGACTGAAATACATCGTCTGACGGTCCAATGAGATTTGGGATGACTTTGGTGATTTTGAGGTCGATTACCATAAATGACCGGATATCTCGCATGCAAAGATTCTCCTTTCGATGAAACCAACCGAAATTTGACCCCATAAATTCGTGGGTCATTTTGCATAATTTTTGTTTGAAAAATCACAAAAATTTGACCAGCACTGGCACTTTGTATGCAATGGTTTATTTACGGTTGGTTTGTTGAGAATGACTGGAATATGACCCAATCGAATTCTCCATCCAATGGTGCGTTTCCAGTCATTTCGATGGAACAAACCGAAATTCGACCGCATGAATTCACGGGTCATTTTGCATAATTTTAGGTTGAAAAATCACCGCAATATGAGCAGTAACAGCGTTCCTTGTGCAATGGTCTATTTCTGGTTGATTCCTGGGAAATGATCAAAATATGACCTAATGAAATCCATGCTCATATTTTGCAATTCAAAGGAAAATGAGTCATTCTTTGTCCGGTTTTCAGTCGAAAAAATTCACAAACTGACGTCATATTTCGGTCTATTTGAATCCGCTAGGGTGCCTGTTGCGATCATAAGTATTTCATTCATCCATGTGAATCCATAATATTACTAACAATTCATGATTACAGATGTTTAATGATCAAAAAAATTGTTTGTGAAGTAATTTTCGGTGACATGCAGAAGTTTATATTGACGGGAATGTTTATTTTAAGAGCAATCTTTCCTAATATTCCCACAGAGCACCTCGGTCCCAGAAGAATTCTCAAAGAATTCTTGAAGAACATAATCAGTTTAATAAGAATTCTTTATGAATTTTGTGGGAACCATGGTGCTGTGTGGGTTCTGAAAATATTTGAAACAATCTCATTCGAACATTCTGAGACTGTTCGTAGAATATATTCGCACGTTATAAGAATCTCCATAGAATATTCGAATATTCTCAACGTATATTCTTAGAACATTCTCAGAACGTGCGTGTGCTA
>JAFFJZ010000274.1:0-23718 GCA_018340375.1 Gonatopus flavifemur | reverse complement strand
TTTGTTCAATCACTCGATCCGTTGACACGGATTCGAATGCAATAGCTTTCTTTCCGCAAATCCAACTTGAGACGCAATCAGTCAAGTCGTCGTATATGCTGATCAAAACGGTAATACTTCAAACCTGCCATTTCGGACAAAACCAAAGGACTCGATGAAAAATTGCAATTCCTCATCAAAACGCATTCATTTCATTTCCGCTGATTCAGTTGCATTCCTTCTCCGACGATACGGAAAGTTTCGTACAATTTTTATTCCCGCCTCAAATCTTACTTCTGCCATCCGGAACGAATCGCAATGATTCGCATCTAAATTCTTTCCGTTTCATTCCGTCATTTTTAGCAGGGTTCTCATAGTTCCAAATTGATTCATTATGAAATCTTTCTCAACTGAAGTGTTGTGTGGGATATCATGTTGAATGCAACTTCAAATATCTCGCAAACTAAGTGATAAAATGTTTTCTGCTTTGAAGCTCAAACTGTAATGAGTTGAAAAAATATTGATGGAATTTTGAAATTTTTCTACTGAAATCCTAACTATAGGCCTCACTTGAACTGAACCATGATATAACATACACGTTAATGAGAATCGCCTAAAATGAAGATCCAAGCGAAAATAATCATGCAAATGCCCCCTGTAATTTGTATTGGAAAGAATCTTTAATAGAAAAATATTTTCTCCTATTTTGTCCCGAATCACGTTTATTGAGCCAGGGTGTCAGCGGTTATGGAATTTCAACGGAATGGAGTCAGTACATTAGTTTGTTTGGAAAGAAGAACCAATAAACAAACGACAAATTCAGATTCAAACACCTGATTGAACTAATAAAAGAGGCAGGCATGACCTTTTGTACTCGGAATGCACACTGGGAGTACTTTTTCTTAATGTAAAATGTCTTTATGCCTTCATGTAAAGGATAAAAAAAGTACTCCCCAGTGAAAGTATTCAGAATTTAAAAGTGCCATCCCTGCTAAAGGATTAACTTTCGCACTTCTCTATGAATAATCATCATCATCATAAGAAAGTAATCAATCTCACAGCCGGTTTGATGTAATCCTCAATCCTATATCTATTACCGCCAAACATTTAATTTCTACATATCTACGACAGCTCTTGTCTTATATAATTTGTTTCATTTAACTTAATCTAAGTCTACCTTCACAAGTTTACATTATGTCCCTTTCCACTATTGTTTCCAATAAACTATCATGTCGTCATGTATATCCTATCAAATGAATAATGATCGACCTAGTGAAATGGCTTGTGCTAAAAGTGTGAGATCAATTCGAGATCAGAATAAAATCGGTCTTAGACTCCTGCCACCCCCCTAAGTTTGCTGCCTGGGCAGCCATACACAAATCACCCTGCCTGACACTTGGCCTGGTCAGAATATTTACATTTGGAGTATGCAATATTCTGAAACATCTCAAAAGATTGTCAGAATGTTTGCAGGATGTCTCATGTCACCATCTTTGCCAACATTCTGGAAGATATTCTGGAGATATTGCTGTGATCATTTCAGCGAGATTCTGTACGGGAAAAAATGTAACAATGACATATATTAAAAAAGCTCACAAAATGTTACTTTGGGTTGAAAAAAAGTTCTTCAGAGTTTACATCTACAAATGTTGAGATGAGCTTAGTCAGAATCACTTTACGTGCCAAGAAAAATTGCTTCGAAGTCAATTATCATTAGAAAGTTCCGCCAGTGGAGGATTGAACCCGGATTCTGCAGAAGGTAGAGGTCAGGGCTTCTATGACATCAGCGAATCTCCGGAATGACGACACCACTCTCCAAAGTGCCATTGTATTGTAATCATCGTGATGGGAGTTTGAAGAATTTCCGGTTCAGTGAAATATAGACCAATCGATTTAGAATCTTCTGACATGTAAAAATGATAGGTAGGTCGTGTTGGAGAGAGGGATTTTTTGACCCACCTCGACTTTGAAATTTTATGAAGTGCTGAGATAAGACAGATGGAAAAACTTCGAAAATTCTTTGCCGTGGATATAAACTGATCGATTCAGGAATCTTTTGAAATGAAGAGTGAATAGGTCGTAGGAGGGCGCTTCTTTCGAACTTGAATTGTAAATTTTCCCATTTCTGGATCAGGTGTATAAAATTCATTTTGTTTCATAAAATATTGCTACTATTATATTCTTGGAATATTTCATTTCGCGACAAATTTAGCACCATTCTTCTTCATCGATTTCCAGAACATTACAGATCATCATTGTGTGCAGTGTTCCAATTGGAAGATTCTCAGAACATTTTTAACAAAATATCGTTATCTGCAATATCTACAGTATCTTGTATAAACATTTCACACAGAATGTTTTGAGCGAGGCATTAGTAATATTATAGAGATATCACTGGGACACATTGGGTGCTGTGTGGGTTGTACAGACCCAGATAGCACACAAGAATCCTCATTGAATTCCTGAAAAAGAACTCTTGAAGAGCTCGTTTAGAATACAAAGAGTTCTTAAAGAAGTTTCGAAAAGCATTCGATTCATCAGACATTTGCGATTTTCATTAGAATTCTCAAAGAAGAAGTCTCATGAGAATTTCAACAGAACTCGCCAATGTCTGACAGGTGGAGTTCTTCTCAAAACTCTTCGAGGAACTCTTTGTATTCTAAAGAGGAAACTCTTGAAAGAAGTTTCTTTTCTTCAGAATTCATTTGGGATTCTTGGCTGCTGTCTGAGGATATACTATGATACACTGGAAAAATACCTTTTCGGCTTATATTAACAGTTGATAGATATTTATTTAAAATCGAGACATAATGAATTCCTAACTTCATAGCTCAGATATTAAATTCAATTGAAAACTGAGTACAATGCGATTGAATTTGATACATGATTAATGAATTCACTAGAATTCATTATCGAATATATATAATTGTGTTGAATACAAGTAACAGATCCAGTACTGAGATATGGTGTATGTGATTCCATTTGAAATGAATATTTATTAACTATTAATACAGTTTTTTTCAACGTAGAGAGATTCAACGGATACCCGTTGTTATGGAATTTCTGAGAACACTTTTCTCGACAATGTTCAGGGAATATGAAAATAATTTCGAGATTCTCAATTTGGAAAATAAGAAATAATATGAGAAGTCAAAGAAAAATGGAGGAAGAATGAAGAAAGAATTTCCCCAAAATTTGGACAATTTATGCGGCATAATGCGATAAATGGATCATGCTGCATTTGATTTGTGATCATGCGATATTATGCTGCTTCAAAATGGCGTATGAATGGTTCCAAACATAATAAAATATCAATATCTTCTTCTTTTAACCGCACTTTTTGAAAAATTGTACGTTATGCGATCGCATAAAGTTGACATCTCTAGTTGTCAAGATTCATAAAGGAGCATGGGTTCCAAGGGTAATGGAGGTGCTGAATCCGAATCTGACGTCAAAAAATGAATTCAGATGACGGATCCAATATAGCAGACGTGGATTCAATCAGTTTTCGCATTTATGTACAGATATGAAACATGGTCAGACAGCACAAAGCTCTGAAGGTAACATATATGTCATCTTTGAGAGCTAGTTGCTCTAAAATATAACATGCGAAAGTCTGGATACACCTGATAATTCCTGAACAGGTGGAGATAATGGGATAATTTTTTTAATTCAGCAGAGAACAGAATCTACCATACTGGGAGGGTGAGAAGTCCTCAATCTTGAAGGGGGCAATGGGCGGGCAGGGGCAAAAATCTCGACTGAGGTGGGGAGGCTTGCGATAGCTCATTTTATGGGGATCTTCAGCCCTAATACAGCCGTTCTTTGTTTTTTTGAAATCGGTCAATTTTTCGTCGAATTAGGACCACTTGTTCTGGGAGCAGTCAGAGCCGGTGTAAACCTTCCTAACTCCCCATCGGATGAAGATCTTTGGATGTTACTTTCGAATCAATTGGGGGCGCATGATGTATCATTCTAGAAGTGGATTCCGAAAACAATCGGAAATGATGAATAATAAATTGATCCTTATCCTTTCTTCTTTATCCTCCTCTCCACCTCTTCCTCTACCAGCTTCTTCATCTCCTCTTTCTGCATCTCGAACGCCTTGTGTCCCTTTCGACTATTCTCCACTTTTCACACTTCCCTCCTCATAAACCTTCACCAACACTTTACTCTGTCTCTCCACCTACACTTTCCACAATTCTTCCACAAATACCTTTTTTCCACTTTCCTAAACTCCCTCTTCTGGCACTTTCTCTCCGCTCGTTATTCACCACGTCAGATCACCATCGCCATTTTACCGGAAGTCTCACGAATTCAATCTATTGTTCATAATTTTTTTTTGTTTATTCCTGAAATGTAACGTGAATCGTGTTTTTTGTGTCCAGCTCAGTCAATTTTATTGTTTCAAATTATGGATACAAAAGTGTCAAATATACGCACAAATGAGGTTATTCAGTCACTCGTTACAGGCACGCGGATTGAATTATATCATTACATGTAATATAAATATTATTATATGTATTTCCTTTCATAAATGGGGTGAAATTCCTCAAGTGTTCCACCAAAAAATCTTTTTCTCCGATTCCCTTGTAACCGCGCGAAATCATAGTTCTCGTGGACCTCTTTCGACTCTGTGAAAGGCAAGGGCCCGATTCACATGCTTGCTATGAAATCAGGGATCCAACCTTTTCCATTTTACTCTGTCCACGAATTTTCATTAATTTCTAACTCCTTCTGTATTTATTCTATGGACATTCAGTCTAGGCGTATCGTATTGCTTTTTTCTAAATTTATTATTATTTTTTCTAAATGGCTTCCTTCAAGATTTTGGTTTTTAAACATATTTTTGCATTTCCCGGGCAACGCGACCATGTTGATTTTTTTGAAACCAAGCTCAAAAGAAAGCTTGACTTTATACCCTACCAAATCCCGTTGGAATAAAAATGGGGTGAAGATAATTGAAAAAGGAATAACAAATTGTACAAGAGATGGAGGTTCGGTACACCCTTACACTGAGAAAAAAAATTCTTTGAATCAATGAAATTGATTTCATTGATTCCCATTTCATTGCATTAAATGAATGTCTTTTTGACTCTAAAATAATTTCATAACCATCAAAAGTCGTTTCATTCATACTATCAAATCAGCTCATTGAAATTTATTTTTTGAAATTAAAAACGCACTCTATTGGCTGAATAACTAATTATTCTTGTCAATATCATCTTTCATCCGATTTATAACTCTCATTTGATTAATTCCAAAGTGAAAATCAATGAAATACAACTTCAATTTTATAACGTGAAGTTTCGTATGGAAATCGAGGTTGATTATACTTAGTATTTGAAATTCTTAACAATCAAGGGTTTGGCATAATAATTGTTTTCTTCGCCAGAATAATTATTGACCCAAAGTGAAAATATATTCCATAAAATGAATAGACATGGCGTACAAATGATGAACTTCTTCCATCATGAGAAAAACAACGCGAGATCAGGTTAATAACATAATTATTATATTCAAGAACATGAAGTTATAGAACCAAAAATACTGTTATTCATGAACCGGTACAGTTGAGAGTATAATAATCTCATTCATTTCAATACAAGTGGTTTTGTTCAGATAATTAAATCAAATCATACACTGAATAGTTGTGAATTTTAATTCCGAGAGTTCTATTTTTCCAACAGAAAACTGAATTCATGATCACAATGAGATATTTTTTCAGTTCAAACTTCAGAGCAATTTCTTTGGATAAAATCTATTTGATCGAACAGATTTCATATGAACAATGATAGTTTGGATAGTTTTGAAATCAATAAAATGAAGTATTATAACCCATGATTTGGGAATCCAAATCGAATGAAATATTTTATTCATGCTTATAATTACACCATTTAATATTTTCATTTATGATTGAAGAAGGGTTCTAGTCAATAAACTGCCAACCTGATTATCCTCGTCAATACTACGTTTGATGAGGTCAAAATTATACATCCTGCAAAACTCCAGTGCTTTTTGCAAATAAACGTTTCATCGAGTCCATAAAATGGATAGATCGATCGAATTTATGAATTCATTGAAACAAAGGAATATGTTGTTGAAATAAAAATGTATTCAATTCACTCCGATGAATTGCGTTTACTTCTCAGAAGGTGGCAATACTTTCTCACAAACTGTATTCTTGCAGGAAATTTTGCATATAAAGAACTAATTCACCGTAAACCCATAGTAAGTAATGTTCCGTCTTAATAAATATTCCTTTCAGGTTCCGGCATCGAACATCATCAACGGATATGACTTGATCGCAGAGAAAAACAGTTTCTTCGAACTTCTGATCGAATAATCCAATTGCTTCAAATGAATTACAGATCACACAGGAACTAAGAAGGTCGGCTCGCCCTCGCGCGAATGCTCTGACTCTTGCTTATTTCTTTTTATTCTGGAAATTTTGTAAAATATCATTCATCAATCAAAATGAATTTCATTGATTCGAAAAAAGATTCATTGTTTCGGATGGAGATAGGAAAAAAGGGAATAGAGAGATAGTGGAAGGATCAAATATCACGTACGAATTCGCCCTCGTCGATCGGGGGTCGAAGCAGCTCTAGTTGCCAGGCAGTGTACAGGCAGAGATTCGACTGGCATGTCAATGTGTTAGCGCATACAATCAATAGAAACATTGATTCATACATGTGTGCGTGATACATAGTAGCGAAGAAGAAAGATTTACATGTCAACGCAAAAGTATATGGTTAGAGAAGGACATGCGAAAAACGTATAAAACATAAGTGAAGAATTATTAATGAAAGGTAAGAAGGAAAAAATGTTGTTGTTGGACGGAACATTTCCGTGAGTAATTTCAACATTTATATTTATTTATGTCAATAAGTTCTCTGAAGGATTAGAAAATCTCTTTGTACATTCTATGAAATAGTTTCCTAGATAGGGAAAAATATTCATTGTTTCAAATATTGATTTATTTACTGAAAATTTTCATCTCATATTCATGAAAACATTTTATTCCAAATGCAAGGAATATCCATATTATTTATATTGATATTTTCCTATTTTAAAACTTTTTTCATCCAAATAATCAAATATTTTATTGAAGGGAGAAATTATCATTTTGGCACTGCAGTTGACTATCACAGTGTTATGAATGGCTCCTGCCTATCAAATGCATAATTCATTGAATCAAATTATATTTCATGAATTCGAAAATCAAAATTTTCCATCCAATAACTTTTTCATCAATCCTAAGTACCTCATATTTCAATTAATGATCCCACCACTTCCATGTGAATCACATATTACATGAAGTTGATGCAATAACTCCACAGATACCATTGGATGCATTCATTCCTTAGACTCAAAGAAAATTCATTGGTTCAAAACATTTTTTTTCTCAGTGTACCTTATGCGTTCTCATACGTTTGTTGTGATTAGATGGGCAAAAGTATCTGTAGAATTAAATATTCTGCTCCAATTTTTTATAATTCGTACGAAAATCAGTGAAGTTCAATTGATATATCCATTATCTGGGTACAATTATTGATAAGATATTTATGTACTCACGGTTTTATTTGTTTGATAAGAACAATTTTCCCGGGCGATTTCAGAATTATTGGGTTTTCCAAGGGTTAAAAAAAATTTCCAGAAAATTCCTGAATTCCCAAGGTTAATCGACACCCTGGGCGCTTTTAAGCGTATCTCAATGATGGCCGAATGTATCTCAATGGAATGCTTGTTTCAGAATCCTGATTTTAACCAGCCAAATCGGGACCGTTTTTCCCACGGATCCTTTTGGAGGGAAAAATGTATCGACCAAGATCGTTGCCAAACCATCGACCGAGAGGAAAGAGAATTCCAAAAAAACCAAATTGGTACCAGGACTATTGCCGCAATTGAAACCATCCATAGAGGAAGAAAAAGAACAGATAGAAAATGAATTAGAACTCTTGTTGAATCAAAGTCCTCGATCGAAACTCATTTCACGTCGTACCAATACTTTCGAAATTCAGAGAAGACGAGTTCCTTGCGACGAAGTTGTACCCACCGATCCAACGTTTTACAATCGCAGTATGATAAATCGATACAAACACGGTATATCCTTCCCTCCGTACGAAGGTTTTGATTTTAACAATCAAAGAAAAGTCGTTCCGGAAAGAAGCGAATGCTCTACAACCAGTTCCTATTCAAACGGAAACGTCAACCCATTTCGATTCGTGCAACTGATAGTAGATCAACAAACAGGAACTTGAACGAATGCCCGAAATTGAAGACAAAAGATACCAATCTTAATATGGAGACCTCGTTATAATTTTTGAAAAGCATTTGAAAAGTATGTCAAAAAGGGTTATCATAAGTAATGCCAAATTAATAGCTCGTACTTGACTGTTATTAATACTCTAAATTCATAAATTGATACTTTTACATTGTAATTATATAATATTAGTGACAGTGAGGTTTTGTTGAAACTCTTTGAATGATTTTGAACAGGTATGAAAGATTCGTTTCAGAGTATGAAGCATCCAAAAGGGATGAATCAACAAAAACCTACAGATATGCATAGTATACATAAACATAAAATCCTTGTCTTTCCGTATTTCATGAACTTGATCGTTAAACACAAATCAATTGAGGATCCAGATGCAAGGACCGACGATACGCTCGAAGAGTGATAGAAGTATTGTCCAAGCCATGACGTCACACGTCGAAATCAAAAGTTGGAATTTCGGAAATTGAAAAATACTGGGTGATAGGTATTGAAAAATCAATCCGAGTCTCCGTTTACGATTTTTTTTCTATGATCGATAGTTTTCGAGGAAAAAAACTACCTATTATTTCACACCAAAAATCAATGTTTTTGAACATTCAACTCATTCTAACTCAGGCATTTTTCAATGTATCAAAATAAATCTCATGAATTCTGATTCGTGAGACTTTTTCGAAGACGAAAATGTTGAAAAAATGTGTAAAAATTAATAACAAATTGATGAATTTTTAATCCGAAGTAAAACCACGCTTTCAGCTCCGCACTGAAAAAGTGGTGGAGGAAATATGAGCTACAAAGAATTTCCAGCGACAAAGTTGTTCGTTGGGATATAAAGAAATTTTCTGAAAATTTTCAGATCGATTGAACTAATAGTTTGCAAAATACAGCGATTTTTGTATGAGCGCGCAACGGAAATTTTTCATGATTTTGCGTCGTTTATCGAGTGAAGTGAATAATTGATGATCTTTGCTAGTTTATAAAATACGAAACTATGATGTTACGAAAAATAGGTGTTTTTTTTATAATATATATATACAGTCCGCTCTCTCAACAGTGCCACTCTGAATAGTGCCGATTCTCCTCATTCGTGCTCGAACACTACCCCCACCATCCATCACGCTATCGTGTGGCATCACATTTGAAACCGTTTCTCGCAATAGTGCCACCCGCAAATATGATCAAGAACTCTTCATAACTTATGTTCAATTACTCTGATCCATGTTCCATCATGGCAAATGTGTCGAGATGAAGAATAGAAAATTGGTGTGATTACTTTGGAATTAATCAAGAAGGAATAACCGAAAAATGATACAAATGAATTCAAACATCAAGTATGTATACAGGAATGTGAAAGAGAGTAATTTTGCATACACAAGCGTGTGGCCCTATTGCGAGGGTGGCTTACAAATGTTGAGAACATACGCGTACGCCAATGGTGGGGGTACATGAGTTCTAAGAAAAATACTCCCCTACTCTCCCATCACCGGCACTGTTGAGAGAGCGGACTGTATACATATATATATATATATATATATATATAAAGTTACATTATGTGAAAATATACAATACATACATGATATCAATATTTTGCTTTACATTACGATCACAAGGGATCTTTTTTATTCGAATACTTTCACCATAAAACCAATATTTAGCACGTGGAGTCGATTTGGGCAAATAAATGGTTTGTAACAAAATTGGATACGGAATTGTTCACAAAATAGTATGATATTCAGATTCGTGAATCCCAAACACATACACCTGCTTGAGAAATAAAGTTGTAAGAATTGTTCTCATATTGACTCCAATGTAACAATACTATTCAAATAAACAGTTGAGAAAAAGAGAAAATGTTTTATAGAAAATCTCTTCGTCACAAAATAAAAAACCGTATTTTTTTCTGAGCAATTTTCCTTCAGAATCAACAGTCTGTCCATAAAAAAGTTATGAACAATGAAATTGTTTATAGGAAGAACTGTATTGCGAAAGGTGCGAGAATAGTTCGATAATTGGATTCTCCGACCTCAAAAACATGAACCCACGTTGAGAAATCAAAGGAGTACAATCTTTTGTACGGACTCCGACTTCAGTTGACAAACTACGCAAGATCATGAAAAATTTCCATTGCGCGCTCATACAAAAATCGCTGTATTTTGCAAACTATTAGTTCAATCGATCTGAAAATTTTCAGAACATTTCTTTATATCCTAACGAACAACTTTGTCGCTGGAAATTCTTTGTAGCTCATATTTCCTTCACCACTTTTTCAGTGCGGAGCATGAAAAGCGTGGTTTTTACTTCAGATTAAAAATTCATCAATTTGTTATTAATTTTTACACATTTTTTCAACATTTTCGTCTTCGAAAAAGTCTCACGAATCAGAATTCATGAGATTTATTTTGATACATTGAAAAATGCCTGAGTTAGAATGAGTTGAATGTTCAAAAACATTGATTTTTGGTCTGAAATAATAGGTAGTTTTTTTCTCTCGAAAACTCTCGATCATAGGAAAAAAATCGTAAACGGAGACTCGGATTGATTTTTCAATACCTATCACCCAGTATTTTTCAATTTCCGAAATTCCAACTTTTGATTTTGACGTGTGACGTCATGGCTTGGACAATACTTCTATCACTCTTCGAGCGTATCGTCGGTTCTTGCATCCGACTCTCAATTTTTCTTCAGAACGTGGACAGCAATCTTCCTGATTTGATGATATAATTGTGTATTTTGTTATAAGTGTAAGAGCAATTAAGCTTCGAAGCCTTAAGCTTCCAATGCGTATTTGTGTACGTCAAATGAAAGTTATCCAACGTATTACTTTACTTATTCCGTCGATGAATTTGTATTTGAATAACTATACAATCGTTGTTCCACGATTTTTCCTTTTTTCGGTATATAAATTATAGAATTATTGCCTTAAGCTCCGAATAACGCTTAATGGTAATGTTCAAAATAATTATAATTGTACGTTGAATGAAAGTTTTTATGAAGAACAGAGGCATCGTAATGCCTTAGCCTTAAATTTATATAGCATTTATATATATTACGATACGCATAAGTTATGTTGCGCGATGAGAGATATATTTACATCTAGACCTATTGTCAAAGATTAATTTTTCTACAGACTCTAATATATATTAAGTAAAAAATTCAATTGCCAAGAACAGATCTCTTTCACGACTCGCTCTATTTTGTTATACAAAAATTTAGAAACGCGATACAGAAAAAATATCCACAATATGTTCTTTTTTTTTCTTTTCATTCTCGCTTCGGTGACTTCGCAAGAGCTGAATGAAAATTCCATTTATTTTTTCTCAGGGAAATCCGCTGATGCGCGCGTACGCTCTTTTTCCGACTTATTGTAACCGGTTTGCCAAAAAAAGAGGGGAAAAAAGATTCACCTTTTCTACAAGGATGAAACAAAAAATGATACGGCGAAGTGCTTCGATTATAAAATAACAAACTATTTTTGCATAGTTTTATATAGATTTATAAATGAGGAGATTAAAAAATTCCGATCCGATGTGTGCATGTTAAAAAAAATACTCGCAAGTAAATTTTGTACGTCCGTGGTTTTTTTTATGGTGAGATTTCTTTGATTATGACAATCAAGTCAATTGGGTCGGAAAACGATTGGGCGATTGTAGAGGCATATTAGTTGCGCTCTTCAATATCATTTCATTTGGCCAAAATGATGATCTTTGAGAATTATTGTAAACTATTACATTGTGCAACAACTCTTATGAGAATTGTACAAAATGCTAAAACTGCACAATATTTTTTTTATCCGCACAATACTTGAATCCAAGGGTGAATGCAGTACTCAAGTAAAAATGACGAGCAATTGTAGATTTAAAATAAAATTGAAATTATTCTGCTTGTGATATTAAGAAATATAACGCGTATAACACGACTCAAATCGTATGACCGATATTGACTCGTGATGGGATATATTGTATAATAGACGAAACGTATTTTTAGAAAGGATATAGTATTATTTCTCCTTTTGTCGAAATGAGAGTACATAAGTATTCGAGCTTGGTAAAAGAGAAAGTGTTCTTTCGATCATTAAATAAATCGTAAGTGCTAAATGAAAGATAATTGTGTGTAAAATTCTGTGTCTACGATTCTTAAGATTTTAACGATAAAGGAAAAACATGGCAGTCGGTTTAAAATGATATACATATACATATTATATAAATATATATATTGCGTGATGTTAAATTATTGAAACAGGCAGTCAGTAAAAGTATGTAATAAACGTTAATATTGAAGTCAAATGTTTCGTTTCTTTCTATGCTTTCATACAATTTTCTGCACCCCAAGCAGCAAATTTGTAACAAAAGTTAATGAAAAAGTCCTGAACTGGATAGAAAATATTTCAGAATTATGTATAACTTATACATAAATTATATTGAGTTGTATATAATTATGAAAAATTTTGTGACTGTGAAGCTGGCATCTCACAAAAACACACCAGTTGCGGTGGCATCCCCTATAGTTCTGAAGTTTTTGATGGATTAGAACTATACTTGATACCTGAAAAGTAGTGATGGGAATTTCGAGAAGAATCGATTCTTTTTTATAGAAATTATATCGAATTTTTATCAAGATGTTATATAAATCCATAAAAACTAGATACACCTTCTATAAGAAAGAATCGATTCTCCTCAAAATTCCCATCACTATGGAAAAGTCCACTTATTTTGTTCATGACTCGAAAACTAGTTCTAACGGTATTGGTCTGTAATTTCTCATTCAAACGAAATCAGCGGCATTCGCGGAACACGGGGTGTCGGTTTTTATACGCATATCCCAGAATCGAGTAACATCCGTTTCTATCAGTCGATCCAAACATCTGCTAAACCCGAAAATCTACGAAACTGCCGAGTTGTCCGGTTTTTATCGCGATCACGGAACTAGCTTCTATCATTCGCATTTCTCCGGTATGTTCTGCAGCCAAAATCCAATAATTTCCCGTCTGCACAAACTTTTTGGAGGCTCAGTTTTTGATATGTAAAGATTTGAAAATTTCTTTCAAATCCAAATTACTCGAAAGCTACATACTCGAGTTCAACACCTCTGTTGAAGTTGGGAAACGGTGGTTTTCTAGAAAAAAAGTGAGCTTCCTTGGTTAAAAAATCCTATTCATTCCCATTGGATATGCAGATTTCCGATTCACATCCAATTGGTGTGAATCGGAAATCTGCACGTTCGAATGGGAATTGATGAGTTCCTCAAACCAGGGTATCCATCGCTTTTCAATTTGAAGCTATAGCGTTTTGAAATTTTTGAGCTCCTAGGCAATTAGCATTTAGCCCCCTTGAATTCTTATAGTTCCGAAACAAACAATGGTCTGACAGTTCAATTTCTTTCCCAGGAATCCGCCGTTTTCCGAATTGCCGAATGGGGTCTAGGTCAAGTATGTTTCATACAATGTTTCTGAGTAATTGAGGTTTGAAAAAAAATTTTCGAATGCTCATATCTCAGAAACTAAGCCTCTAAAAAATTTGTCTAAACGAGAAATTATTGCACTTGGGCTGCAGAATATGCCACAGAAATACGAATGATCAATTCTGGGACCCCCGGTACATCTTATATCATCTACGTACATAATTCCCTTCACAAGAAGAGTGAATTATAAAGGAAATATGGATTTCAATGAATTCATCCAATCCATTGAAGTCAACATAGCCAGCAGTTAATATTTCATCACATCCGATTTAATACATTGGCAGTCTCGATATAAATGTAATTTTTTGAATACGTCATCACTTCCATCGCTGATTCCAGGTAATAATGTATGCCTTTGATAATTAATAAATTTTGATCCACAAAGGGCTTATAGTGTCTTTGTGAGAATGTAAATTGCACACGGAAAAGAATGACCACGTAAGAATTACATGGAAAGTGAGGTTATAACTACAGTGTGGATTTCATGTAGAATTTACTGCAGAGTCCTGTTGGATTCACATTGTTATCATGGTTACCATGGCAACACGCCTGCTGTTCACTTCAGTAGCAATGTACACATAACATTGGTCCCAATGTGAATTTCACTCCAATTGCATGCACTTCAGCAGTTATGTCAAAATAACAACAACCAATGCAAAATCCACACGTCATTTTTTTTCGTGCACATTCGCAGACATTTGCAGTTTCCAACAACGTTTTCAAAAAGTTTTATGAATGTTTCAGAACCTTCTCAGAACATTTCACATGTACTGGAAAACGTTGTCTGAACGTTCTCAAAACATCCGCGTGCTGTCTGGGTAAAATCTCATTTCATATTCATCCCACTATATACCACTCAATTAACAGTCATTTGCATGGAGTAGTCATTTTGGTGTCCCCCAAGTATTTTGATCAACGCATACCCTCTTTAATGAAAATTAACATATAGCTGTCAAGTTATCTATCAAAAAATTTGGTCTCACACAATTGATTGCTAACTGTTCACAAATTTCGTACGAACCATAAATAATGATGATGAAGTTCATACATATATACTAGGGTGTATCAAAAAAAAATTTTTGTTTAGTAAGGGGTCTCACACTTTTGATTTCAACCCCAAACTGAATCTCCTGTAACCTGGGGTCCACAGCATCAGTTTTAGAGGTCGCTCAATCGGGTTTTGTGTTTCCGATTTTATCACCGATATGATGAATTTCGGTGTTAGTGAATAATTAACGTGATAACGCTGTTGGTGCCATAACTGATGATATTATTTGCTGGTGTAGAAGGAATTGCTTGGGAATTGACACACTGAAGCAACCTCCCCCCTCCTCTACTCCCCTCATTCTCTTTTCTCCTTCAGACAATTTTCTTGAGGAATGATTACAAGTCGAAAAATAAAAAATTTGGGAATACTCAAATACATTCGTTTCATGTGATCTGAACATATATCTTCAATGGATAAATTCCTATATGAATAAACAAACGAATAAGTGAATGAATTACAAAATGAATCATGAATGGATAAATGAATAAACAACTGAATGAATGGATAAATGAGTGAATGGATAAATAAATATATAACACATCGTTCAATAAGTCCCGAGACTAACCCAGAGATGGTGCTAGTAGTACCAAACTGGCCACGTTTTCTCAGAGTGCGAACCTTCACATGAAACGTGTAAAAATTTCACGTCGATCGGACCACAAACAGCAGAGTTATCGAGGTTACAGTAAAGTCACTATGTAATTTGTTTGAAAATGGAAAAAGCGAGTTTCGCGTGTTGATAAAACATTGTTTTTTAATGGGTAAAAACACCGTAAAAGCCCAGCAATGGCTTGGAAAAGGTTACCCGGACTCCTCCCCATCCAAACCCACGATTTGTCGTTGGTATGCTGAGTTTGAACGTGGTCGTACGGACATAAACGATGCGGCACGTTCGGGTAGGCCATCGGAAGCCGTTACACCGGAAAATGTGAGTGGAGTATTAAAAATCGTTATGAAAAATCGCAAAGTGAAGGTCCGTGAGATTGCAGAAATGACACAGATATTATCTGGAAGCGTATTTACAATCCTTCATGAAAAATTGAGCATGAAAAAGGTTTTTTCCAAGTGGGTGCCGCGATTGCTTTCAGTGGAACAAAATAGCAACGAGTCGACGATTCAGAGAGCTGTTTATCGCTATTTACTCGCAATAAGAAGGATTTCCTGCGTCGATAAGTGACCATGGATGAGACATGGATACATCATTTCACTCCAGAGTTGAATTGGCAATCATCTGAGTGGCGCATGGCTGGCGAAAGCCGCCCAAAGCGTCCGAAAACGCAGCAGTCTGCTGGCAAAGCCATTGCGTCTGTTTTTTGGGATAGCATGGCGTGATTTTCATTGACTACCGGGAAAAAGGTGAATCGATCAACAGTGATTATTATATCGACTTGTTGTTACGTTTGAAGGAGTAAATCGTAGCAAAACGACCGCACATGAAGAAGAAAAAAATCCTTTTTCACCAAGACAATGCACCATGCCACAAGTCCATGAAAACAATGGCAAAACTCAAGAACGTGGGCTTTGATTTGCTTTCCCACCCCCCGTATTCGCCAGATTCAGCCCCCAGCGACTACTGGCTCTTTGCTGATCTCAAAAACATGCTCCAGGGGAAGAAATTTGGCTCGAATGAGGAGGTCATTGCCGAAACTGAAGCCTATTTTGAAGCAAAGGATAAATCCTTCCATAAACATGGTATAGAAATGTTCGAAAAGCGTTGGAAAGATTGTATCACTCTAGAAGGAGATTATGTTGATGAATAAAAATGATTTTTGAAAAAAAATTTTGTTTTCGTTGTTAGTCTCGGGACTTATTAAACGACGTGTTATATGAGGCATTCCATACCAATTCGACCACTTTTGACCTCGACCTCTTTCGATCTGACTGTAAGTTTTCCATGCTCTTCTGTCTTATGGAAAACGGTCCTCAGAATTATTTCAGGTTATTTTACCCGAGCAAAAAAAAATTATGAATTTTTGGAAGAAGTAGCTTCTTTTTTTTCAAATTGCCACATCTTTGTCAAAAATTAATCAATCGGGACGTACTTTTTCAACATTTTTGTCATTAAATGTACTTTTTAAAAAAAAGAGGAAGTTCAGATAATGAGCTGCATAAAATTTTTGAGTTTTCTAAAGGAATTGTTAATTTTCCGAATCTTGACATTCTTTATTTTATTCCCTCTTATTTTCTCAGAAGAAACTTCAATCAATTCTGCGGTGACCTCCGCTCATCCCAGAGTGAGCCGAACTTTTGTTCAATTTGTTTTGTCTGAGTTGAAAAAATTTTTCAAAATTTTCTTTTCGGAAACTTTGTTTATATTGAAAATAAATGCAAGTGAATGATTTCTCGGTATGGCATACCTCATCCATAATTCAAACTTATAACTGATGACTAGCAACCTACGTTCGACATGTTTACCATTCAATATATTCGTATAAAGTATCAGACGTAATTCCTGGTCATCAGTTGCAATTTTGAACTATAAATTGAGTATATTTTCCCGAAAAATCATTTACTTGCATTCATTTCTTATATGAAACAAAATTTCTGGGAAAAGAATTGTGAAGAATTGAAGAATTTGTTTTCAATTGAAAAAATGAATAGAAGAAAAATTTGGTGCACCCTAGGATTGACGGGGATCACCAAAGAATTGATTGAAGTTTCTTTGAGAGGAGGAAAGAATATAGAAAATAAAAAAAGGTGACATTCGGAAAATTGACAATTTTTCTGAAAAAAACTGGAACATTTTATACAGGTCATTATCTAAACGCTCTCTCGTAGTCCTTTTGGAAAGTGCATTGAATTGCGACAAATTTGAGGACAACAGGCCGATTGATCAATTTTCACGAAGATATGGCAACTTAAAAAAAAGGAGCCACTTTTTTCAAAACTTCATCACTTTTTCTCACCGTGTAAAAAAATCTGAAAAAATTCTGAGGGACATTTCCCATGAGCCAGAGAAGCGTGGGAAACCTTCAGTCAAATCAAAAGAGGTTTAGGTCGAAAGTGGTCGATTTGAAATGGAATCCTCCATATGTATGCGGCATTCTTTATCAAATCGTCCACCCTGCAAATTTCAATTTTGAAGGTAGAAATCTCAAAGACCGATCAAAATTTTCGTTAAAGTGTCTGTTTCTTGATGCCGTATGGTATTTTCCAAACATGACGACGAGTTCACCAATATGGCGGCTAAAACGAGGGGTGAATCTGACGATGATGATCAAAATCGGCCATAGGTGTATGAGACATATGTGATAGATAGTTCTGTTGATTGCAACATGTCATCTGAGCATTCCGCATTGAATCCATATGGTTAGAATATTGAGATTGCAAATGGCGAATCAAATATGTCGGTCGGAAAAATTCTAAATCACCTGAATTTGTGACAGCATCTTCACACTGAGGTTTCTGGGGTCGCTGATTAAAAATCTGGACTCGGATTCCCTGAACTGCAAGAGGCGAATCCAATATGATGGTCGTAGAAATTCTCAATTGTTCGAATTCGTGAGAAAGTCGTCATGCTGAGGTTTCAATGGTCGCCAATTCCGAATCCAAGCTTAGATTTCCAATATTCCAAATGGTTAAACCGATATGGTGGTGGGAATAATTCAAGATCACTTGGATTGAGGTAAAATCGTTGTACCAGTTTTTTTGGAGCCGCTGACTGCCCATTCATTCATTTATGTTTTGCCTTATTCATTTACTCGTTTGTTCATTCATATAAGAATTTATTCATCGAAGTTATACATTCAGTTCAGAAAGAATGGAAGTATGTAATTCAGTTTTCCCAAATTCTTAATTCCCCGGCTCTGAATTATTCCTCACGAAAAATGAGGAGAGGAGAAAAGGTCGTGAGGGAGTGGAGGAGGGGGGAGGTGGCTCCAGGGCGTCAATTCTCAAGCTAGTCCTTCCATGGCAGCAAATAATATTACCAGTTATGGAACCAACAGCATTATCACGTCATCATTAATTATTCACTAAAACCGTTTTTCATCATATCGGTGATAAAATCGGAAACACAAAACCCGATTGAGCGACCTCTAATTCTGAAGCTACGGACCCCAGGTTGCAGGAGGTTCAATTTGTATGTATGTATGTATGTACTTTATTTATATTCCACCGGCACCCTTCTACATTACTCTAAAGAGCGCCTCCATCTTCCACCTCCTACACCTCCAATTCTCCTCATACATGAATCAACTGAAAAATCCAAATGAACCAAAATATAAAAAAAAAACCAATACACTTTACATAATCTCCACCGAATCTGCTCACTACCAGAAGATAAAAATAGACTTGAACGACAATGTCAACCTGTCCAACTTCACCATTCTTTCCTTCCTCCCTTCTTGCGATGGACTCCTCCTCTCTTCTCATACTCCCATCTTCTTTCTTCCCGCTCTTCCCTCTGGCCGTTCCTCCTCCTACGTGCTCTCTCTTCTTCCCTCTCCCGTTCTCCATCTCTGTATCTCCTTCCTCATCAGTTCCTCGTCAATATAGATTCCAAATCTCTTCAGTACATCCCTTGTCTTTTATCTTCTCTACTACCTCATCAACGATGTTCTTATCCAGAATTCGACAATCATCATCGGTTAGAATACATCAGACTGAGAAATCTAGTCATCTTCCTAATGAGAAAATATAAAAAGGAATTTTTTGAGATGCGACTTTCCCAAACTGAGGGATCGAGGCAGTTGTGGAGAGAACTCAGAAGCTTGAAAATAATCAAAGATAGGAAATCTCACACTAGCACAGTTAACAAGTTCTCACTAGAAGACCTCCAGCAGTATTTTTCTTCGGTTTATAATAGTGCCCCATCGGATAGACCTAGTCTGCTTGATGGTTTTCATACATTTGATGATTCACTATCTTATTTCCCGTACGCCACACATGCTGATTTGCGACCAGACTTACGTTTCTCACAATCTTCCATTTTTGGCCCTGATGAACTACCTAGTAGATTTCTCTCCTATTGTGTCCCCTCCATCTCGACTGCACTTCTCGATATCATAAATTACTCATTCACTAATTGTGAATTCCCTCAAGTTTGGAAATACCCATATATTACTCCTGTACCGAAAACGAAAAATCCAGCGAATGTCACTGAAATTCGTCCAATTTCTATACTATGCGAGTGCAGTAAAATCTTAGAAAAACTTGTACACCATTATCTTCTCACTTACTTGAGGAAGAATCAGTTGCTAGACTCTTATCAATTTGGTTTCGCTAAGCATAATTCTACACAAACAGCACTCATCAATATTATTGATGATATTCGTAAGGGAGTTGATCAGCGTATGATAACGATACTTGTGTGTTTTGACTTTTCTAAAGCATTTGACACTGTTGATCATGCGTTGCTGATTAAAAAACTTGCAAAATTTAAGATATCTAGATCTGTATTGTGCTGGTTCTGGAGTTATCTAGCTGGAAAGTATCAAGCGGTCAAAACTCCAGCAGGGATTACTAGCTGGGTCCCAGTACACTCAGGTGTGCCCCAAGGTTCAGTGTTGGGACCGCTGTTATTCGCTCTTTATCTGAAAGATATCAATGAGTCCATACAGTTTTGTAGAATATGTAAATATGCAGATGATTTACAAATATATTTCCATTGTCTTCCTCATTTATTGAGTGATACTATTGTGTTGATTAATCTTGGAATAAAACGCATTGTTGAGTGTTGCAGTAATAACTCTTTGAAATTAAATCCCAATAAAACACAATGCATGATCCTTGGATCTTCTACGTACATCAATTCGCTCGAAATTGACAACCTACCTAAAATCTGTGTCGGGGATCTGTCGATTCCCTATGTCAATCGAATCAAAACGTTGGGTGTCACTCTTTCTTCAGCGTTGAATTTGAGTGAACATGTGTTAGATCTACGGAGAGAAGTTCATCGTGCCCTATATCAGTTAGGACTGAATGGCCACCTTCTCTCAATCAACATGAAAGCTAAATTGGTATCTAGTCTAATTATCCCTTATTTTGACCATTGCTGTCTTGTTTTCACGGATATAACGGAGACAGAGAATCTGAAACTACAACGCTCCTTTAATGCTTGCGTCCGTTTCATTTTCAATGTTAAGCGAGATGAACCATAACTCCCTATTTTCTGAGGTTACGTTGGTTGAAGTTGAAGGAACGACGTGAATACTTTCTTGGTTCATCTGTATATCAGATGTTGCGAACACGATTACCGTCATCTCTCTATAATCGTTTCGAATTCACCTATCAACACTCAACCTTCGATACTAGATCTGATCGTAACGCTCTAGTTATCCCCCTCCATCGTACCTCAACGTATGGGAAATCATTTACGATTTCGGCTGCAAGACTTTGGAACTCACTCCCAACCCACATTCGGAATCAGTCAACTCTTGCTTCCTTCAAAGAGATCTACATCATCTTCTCATCAGTGGACACTCATGATTGGGTCAATAACTCGAATGATGATTTTATGTTCGAATTATGAATGGTAGTATGGAAAGGAATGAATTATTTAGATCTAGAGAGCATGTGAAGTGAATTTATTAGCTTTTAATTAGTTTTATGAGTTCTTTTTATTGTTGCTAGTTATTTAGAACCGCTGTAAAATACTATACTGTATTTGCCCCATAGGTTTTCCTAGGGCATAATAATAATTATCCATCCATCCATCCATCCATCCATCCATGGATCAAGGTCGAAGCGTGGGGTTTCACTTTAACTTTGATAACTTTGGTCTGAGAAACGACTCGTTTGAGGCTTTTCCGTGAAAATCCATAGAAAATGGTTTTTTGACCTTCAAATGACCTGATATGTTAACATATTCGGACGTAAAATTTTCCGCTCTTTCCATTTCTGAGGTCGAACGTAGGGTTTTCCATTTGAAAAAACATACTTTGACCATCAATTATGCTCGAAATTGACCTCAAGGTCAAGTTCAAGGTCACCATCTTATGGCCCCCTTCGAACCCTACAACTTTTACCTGAACAATTTTTCCCCCCTCCATTCCCTAAAGAGTTATTCAGCTGTCCTGTTTCAAATGGGACGCCCTGTATATATATATATGTACTGTGAGAAAGAATACGTTGAAATGTAACATCAATTATTTTCACTTTTACCTTGAAAGTACAATTATAAATTGAAGATATTCGGAATTCGGGCAACGTATGTATGTTCTTCGATTTTCATAATCATCATTTTCTCTCTAACATCTTCAAATTCCATCGTTATACGAGTGGTATCATCATCTACAATTCTCAATATGTTGTAACGTGAGCGTTACAAGAGCTTAGAGACAGAAGGAGGACGCCAACGAGGAGGCAGAGGTGGAAGAAGCGGCGAGACTCGTCAATGAGCCAAGGCGACGATAAGGGCCAGTCTCCTGTTAGTACTCAATACGTGCTCTAGTCCTTGAGGAATCATACAGTGCCACGAGTGGCTACCACGGATTACCGCAGGTAATTTCCATAAGTGAGTTTGACTCCAAACTTTTCTGTAACCGGACGACCCGAATTCAACCCGCACCATCCATCCTCTGCGAGGACCCCAACCGAGGGACGCCCCCAACTTCATATACGAGGAAGAAAAGCCGGCCGAGAAACGAGACGTAACGACACACACTTTCACACAGCACACTTCTTAGTGGTAAGCTATAATTATTGTAAATTACACATCTAGAAATCTTTGAATATATGCACACACATATTTATTTCAACGTATATCGCATTCTATCTGTTCTCTTCACCCACCCCCCCTCCTCTACGAGATCCTCCTCCTCGTCACCCCATTATAATGTGTGGTGCGTCAAACGTGATCTCCGTATCAATTTTTCGTACCTCAATGAAACATTGTTTATTCAAGCTCGAAATATCTATTATCCCAAGAACTTCACCTGTTATCAATTGTACCACAGAATCGTTGGTTCTTTCATGTGATATGTATTTAGCACTGTGATATACATCCCCTTTATAAATACAAAGATCATATATTACAGTACCATCTGATGTTGGTTGCCCTTTGCCGAGTAGTGCAACATCGTCTATTGTCTTCGTCAAAGATTTGTGACACGAATTTGAAAATAATTGATCAAAATATTGCTTCCATATTTCCGAATTCCCGAATGTTTGATCTCTCTGCAACATATATCCATCTTTATGTACAAATTTTGCGGCAATTTCATCCAATACACTCTTTGGCCCACAGATTTGTTGCTACAAATGGTAGTTGGCACTTTCATAGCGAAACGCGGAAGTAGCCCATAATGATCCAGACATTCGCACTGATTGCACGATGTGAAGTAAGCGATGAACGTTGAACGTTACATACTCTCCTATGTATATATGCTCGAAGTCTCTCACAAAATCTTGTAAATTGGCTCCGCACTGGTTCAATTCATCTTGGTTAATGCAGCGTTTCAATAGTGTATAAATACTTCCTACTAGAAGGGACAGATGTTTCGAAACCTCATCTTGTATCACGCCATTGAAACAAAGCAAACTATGAAACAATAACCAAGATAACCACTCTGAAGCCTCCCACTTACATTTGTCGGTTCAAAGTCTTGGTAATCGTTGAATTTTCCGTACTGGCGTTGAATCTTCCAATCTTGCATTATTCTCAGTTCTTTGGACTGCATTCAGATGAATTGGAGAATTTACGATGGTCCAAATGTCCCACATTGTTCCGTAACCCACAACGCTAAAGCGTGCATGAATTCGTATGGAAATCCCCATACTAAATCGAGATGTGGTAACTGTTTCAAAATAGTTTCTCCCTTGACCCCTTTCACAGATTTCTGCAATTTCACACATCCTGTAATGTCACCCGTATGTGATTCGTGAGTTCTAATTCTCTCAAATGGACTGTTCTACGAGAATCGTATAGTTCCATGCAAATATTTGCCATGAGCGTAACACCAGCTACAACCATAATAAGCATCACATTGGAAGCGATTTTGTACAATAGGCCTCG
>JAFFJZ010000273.1:0-23811 GCA_018340375.1 Gonatopus flavifemur | reverse complement strand
TCCACATAAAGCATTATTCTTAATACTTAAAACGAGAATGGTACCGCCAATAAGACATAATGTTACATTTATGCATCATTACAAGCTAGACAGAGATTTATGACAGTATGTTAACGGCACATTATATTTACAAATATTTAGGGGCATGTAGTTTTCTATCTGGGATGTCAATCATTCAGTTATTCTAAGAATTCTATTCCACGTTCACAGATTCTAAAATTCTTTCAGTTGTTTTACTATCTGCCATGCAACTCTAGATCTAATGTCTCTAATTGACATAAATCACTACTTGCCATTACATTTCAGTATACTTTCACAAAAATGTTGCCTATTTACGAAATATCTCAGATATATTACAGATAACTATTATTAGTAAATATCTTAAATGTTCTGGAATGACATGAAATGATTATGGAAATATTGCGTTTCTGAATGTGGTTGAGTGGGTTTGCAATATTTCTGAAAGACTTTAAACACTCGCTGTGACATACAGCAATATCACAAGAAATCTTCAATGTTTCAGATATTAGATTTATGCAATCTTAGCAGCCAAATCTTCAGTGCTGCTATGAGTAGGTACATAGGCTTGACATTTAGATTATAAAAATTTCACAAAATTCATCCTGTAAACCATTGATTCAAAATTACATTAAATAGGAATAGACTACTCTAGAAAGTATACTTTGTTCCAAATTTATTTTTTCATGTATATCGATAAACTGTAGATGATCGTTTATTAGACAAATTTTCAATTAGTATAGACGAATCTCATCCACTCTATTAATTTGGATATACCTATCAAGTATCCTCTGAAAAAATATGAAATATATATTTTCAAGTTTTCTCATATGAAAAAATAATTCAAACACTTGAATAGTTTCATTGTGCTCAGTTCTTGTTCGGATGCGCGTCTTTAGATCTCTTCATCCACTTTGGTCTTGTATGGATAATTTGACTAGAAGAACAAGACAAAATTCATTGAATTCTGGAAAGGAGCCCCTTGAATTTCAACTATCGGGGCTCCTATCAGTTTTTGATCGGTCATAACACGTCGTAATAAATATAGGCTATTCTCACTCATCCATACTCGACAATATGTACAACATTTTGGTCTCAAGTGAATTACCCAAAGGTCGGTGTAGGTTAGGATCGTTAGGTGAATTAGGTTTCGATTGTAGGCGACAGGTGGGATTCAGGTTCAAATCTCTTCTGTACTTCAAAAATTTTATCTTTGCAAGTTCAAAAAGAGATTTGATGTGCGTCTTTCCGATGATGTAGCTGATTCCTAAACGGCAATCAAGATCCCCACACTAACCTGAGCGACGAAATTAATTTTTGAATGAAAATAATTTTTTCGATTTCATAAAAGTTACCGATATTTTGCAACGGTAATTTTTCTTACAGGTAATTTTTAATTATCATTTTGCATATTGGAAAAGAAACCGACGTTTGTATATTAATGTGCGCATACATATTTCCATTCATGTGTTTCAAATATTCATCCCTATCAGATTCATCATTTGAATCAGTCCATGATTTTCTCGTATGTGAATGAAATTACATTTCATTCATATTTATCCTCATAGTACGAATACATATCGAACATAATATTATCAAATCATTTTTGCTAATTTTTAAATATCTCACTGTAGTCACCGTGGTATAGAGGACATATGGTCACGTGGTATACATAGGACATATGGTCACGTGGTATATAGGAAATATGGTCACGTGATATACTTGGTATATATATGTATATATATACATATATGCAGAGTGATTCAAAATTCGCAAGCCTCTAATTTTTGGGAGTAGATTCTGATGAGAAATTCTAAACCGATTTGTCCTTTTGCACAATGCTCTCCGACGCATAATTTCCAAGATATACCATTGAGTAAATTGACTTATTATGAGGTGGATCCATCGGCTCATTCAGGAGCACTGCAGTAACAGAACAAGAGAGTGAAGGTGTTTTGCAGAGGGCGCTTCATACGATCAGCTGATCGGTATAATCGATACGATTTACCAACATACAAATTGGTATTAAATTTTCTGCTAGTAGAACGATTGAATTAGATCGACACTGTGGAAAAGTTGATTATTGTCATGAATTCTTATCAGATGATACTTGTAGGTGAAAGTTGTAATTTCAGTAATGATTTTTATTACGCAGACAAATCATAAAATAGTGTTGTTTCTGTTGGGGATGGGAGTTCAAGTGGGAGGAAAAGAAATTATGACTATCGTTTTTAATCAGATTTTTCATTGTAAAGAAAGCATGAATTTTCATTCATCCGATGCAGTTTGAACAGTTTGATTAGTAAGTTTAACTTTTGAGAAGATTGGATTGATCCTGTATTCTGATTGAGTCAGGGAATCTGATGTTAATATTCTAGATCAGTCTGCTCGTGCATTCGAATGATTCTTCTGAAAAATCATATTTCGACTTATCCCAACAATGATGGATTATTCAATTCTATCTTTTTACGTCATTCGGTGATTATAAAAGTTTATCGAACGATTGATACGTAGAGAGTTGGAGTAAGTTTATTAACGTCGATAAATGCTATATCGAATGATGTAAAGAAGATTCGAATAAATTATTAACGTTGTTCAATCAGTTTGGGATGAGTCGACACGTTTATTTGAAGAGTCATTGAAGCAGGATGATCTGTGCGATTCTCGACTATCGAAATACGGGGTCGAATCAATCTTGTGTTAAACTTGCTAATCAAGCCGTTCAAACTTATCGAATGAATAATGTTTTCTTTATGAAAATGATTAAACAGTGAATTATGCACTGCTCATATCTGCTCTTCTGAAAACTATTTGTCTGTATTTCTGCTGCGTGATAAATTCATGACAAATCAATTTTTCTGATGTCATTGAATTCTGAAAATTGCCGGTGCTGTTAATCGTATCGATATACCATCCTTCCTCTTGTTATATTATGACGCTGAATGATTCATAGATCAATCAACTTGGTGGTATATCTCGAGTGCGTCTGGCAACGACCAGTGCGAATCTTAAATTTCGTCAGAATCTCCAAATTGTATAATACTCATGGTTCCGGAACAGCTCCTTGTGCTGGGACTCGTAGTCTTACTTTCGCATTATGCCTTGTTGCCTGTTTATGTTGGACCAGGGTGCCGTACGCGCTTAATCTATCAAGTTGTATATTTCATCTTCCACATTGCGATAGCGTTGGGTGTATCTAGAAATTTACCACAAATGCGTTCTCTATATATGTTGAGGGTCCCGCAAGCTCTTTACACACATACAAGTGCTGAATATACGAGTGTTCAAAGTAAGGTGACACTGATTTCGCAGGCAGCATGCTCGATTATCGATTTTTGTTTGTTATGTTTGCTCTTCAGACATCTCTGTACCAGAGTTTCTAGGTGTACCAGCGTTTTTGTTTGATTTGAGCAGAGATTGCAAGATGCCGTGTTAATCCAAGTTATGGCTTCATCTTCACGGTACCAGGTGGCGTTAGTGTCTGGGATTGCACCGTCACGTTACTCATATGTGAGCAGAAAGAGTCCATAGGCTACTACACACACCTTTGGAATTTACACAGATATACGTGTGATAGATACTCTTATAGGTATACTTATATATAATAGTTTTCTATTTCAGATGTATTCCAATTTCACAGTTTTAAAGTATGCTGTAACATTAACAAAATCTGACCTAATTAAAATCAATAATAATTGGAATGGATAAGTTACAATTCAATTCAGTATAAAATGAATAAAAACCAGCCTACAAATACTTATTTCATTTATAATTTTACAAAATTTCATCATACGTTAAACATCTCAACAATGTAGTTACTCTCAACTAAAGCCATTCATTCATATCAACATTCTATAAATCAGTAAATAAAGTATTTAGAAATAGAAAAAAATTATTATTAAATTAAAAATAAATATATTATGATAAATTGAAGTAGATTTGCTTGAATTACATCGGCTTGGCCCAATATTCAAGATGTGTTTGTAATAGTTGTGTTTGGGCAGGTGAAGATTAGAAAGCTATGTATCACTTTATATGTAGGAAGTTGGTTTCATAGTCATTCTAGGTATGCTGTACAATTACAGTACCAGAAGTATTTTGTGTTTCTGTTGCATTATTAGTATATGGACATTTAGTGGACTTTGATTTATCAAAGGGTTTGTATAAAGCTAGCGTGTTGCAGACTGTGTGCTTAAAACCATATCAACATTTGTAATAATATTTTGAAAACAGCACGCTTCGGATATTTGGGATTATTTGCGAGAGAACCTGGAAACTTCTTGAACATTTCAGATCGGATGTGTATAAATCAATGAGAAGGTTTATTTAAGGCTGACTTTTGAATTCCTGACGATTTGATAAGGTTCTGGACGAAATGTCGCACTCCGAATGCGTTCGAAACGTAGATGGAACGTTCGGCACAGAAGGTTCAATCAGTTTGACGACATAAATATCTATACTTATATTAATTTTGATCAATTTATGTGAAAAGAAATCAATTACAATATAAAATTATTATAAATTAATCAGCCTTACTAGATATTTTGTGAAATATAAACTGATAGATATAAATAATTATTCATCTCTCTTCTAGAAAGTATTCAACGGTTCATTTCAACATTCGTAATGCTGTATTCATGTTTGTGAATAAGAATTGGCTTTCGCGATCCCGTCTATACCGAATCCATCCTTCGCTGCATCATATATTCTTCGAAGTATCAATAGTCACGAGTAATGTAAAAACATTATTGATATATATCGCTCTGCCACACAAATTTTCCAAGAAAACGATTGGAATTTCATTTATGTTTACCATATTACAAACACGTGCAGTTTTTAAAAGTATTCAATGTACGTATTTTACCTGCTTCAGGTTTCAAATAAATCCTTCTTAGAAAGTACTTATGATGTTCGTTGAGGAATATACTTTATTCGCGGCCTGCATCAATGTTATGATATCACGACTTTTTACAATCATTATCAAACAGTGATGAGTTTTACCAGCTGGATATTTGAAGTTCGGGTTGATGATATCACAGCAAGGCGTGAGACTGTTGCAATCGGGGTATATCGCTATCGCAGGCTGTATTTTCTCCAAGGTAATTTGCAGATGGACAGTATACTATAATCTTTATTACACATTGTGTTTAATTCGTTTTCTCTGAACATTTGATTTCTAAGTAAGAAATTGAGATAGAAAAAGAGGTGGAAAAAACTTACAAAGATACTGAAAACATTTCCATCTCTTAGTTTCTAGACTATTGTAACTTTAATGGTCACATACATTATGAAAAATTTACAGTTTTGGTAAAATAGCATTATAGACCATCAGAAAGTTTTAACTTTAGTATGATGTTGGCTTTAATGTAATACATTTGATTTATTATACTATTCATGTAGATGTTTTCACGGTATTCTCTGTAAGTTTTGATCATATTTTCTACTCTCAAATTCCTTACTTGGAGTGATAGTGTTGGAAGTAATCAAACACTAATGTGTGGTGTTAATATCATGACTCACATTAAAAATTGCAGAAAATCAGTATCGCCTTGAGTATTTGGCATGTTTTAATATACTTTTGATTGCTGCAGTCTACTTGGAGGAGATTTATGATATCACAAACTTTTTTGGCAATCTGTTCACACCCAGCGGGGTGTGTAGTCTCACGATGGATGTAGACAGTTTTACAGCAGTTTGTGTTATCCTCTTTATTAAACTAGGACTGTTACAATAATCTCTTCTCTGCTAACCTGATACTCTCTTATAGAGACTTTGTGATTTTTGCAACGTGGGTCACATGTATTAAAATGTTTCTGCCCAGCATATTTGATTTCGTTCAGACATTATGATCTCTAAGTAATTTGGAATCGAGAAAGGAGTGGAAGGTACAGGCACTGGATATGCTTTCCAGCAGAAGGCATGAGCAGTTCTCAGTGTAAAGTCCTCTAGATATCAAGTGTGCCCATGAACGTGAAGTTTGGTGTGTAATGCATCGTCCATGAGTGATCAGTTGCACCTAAAATTGTGTAAAATTATATTATTTCGTTTGTAAATATTATCTCATTCTAATATATATATATATATATATATATATATATATATATATATATAACTTAATAGAACCAATTTATCTGTACCAGTTCTCTTTAACTAGTGCAGTTACAGCCTGACTTGGATTTTGGAAAGAAAGAGAGTCCAGGTTTACATAAGCATATAGTTAAGGTGTTGATTGAATTGAGATCTGGAAAAAAGTTGAAAAGACATTGAACAAAGAATTAGAAAAAAAAAAATCCACATGGTTGCATTAGATTCGCCATGATCCATACATCACTCCCATAAGTATAAGATTCAATAAAGTGGAATTCTTTGATCAACCTAAATATCCAAAGTTTTGAATAGAGGCAATCCCGTTCATCGATTACAAAAGTCTTGGTAGAAATCCCAGTAAGCTATACGTTGTGTTGAGAAATGTGTGTGAGATTGGCACTTTTGTACCAAAATTGGTCTGTTAGAACAAGAGGTGTTTAAATATGTACTATTCTTCCATATTTACTGTATCTAGAATTACTTTCACACAATATAGATTGCTGCGATAGAGGGCTTGGGCAGCTTTGATTTTAGAAGTGCAGTTATTTCAGGGGCCACTAATTTGAATCAGAACCTCACTGCCAATTTGAAGTGAAAAGTACACAATACAATTTGAGTCAAATTTCCCTATCAATACCTGTTAAACTTGATAGATTACGCCAGTGTCTTCTCTTAACATAAAAGCAGTGGCCTCAAGAAAATATATCATCTGACTCTGCACCTTCTGAATATGTACACCATCTCAACAGATTATTTCCATTAATCTTTGTAAATCAAACCCAAGTTTCAAATGTAATTTATAAATATCATTTGGGATTCTAAGAGTTGATAATGTCTTATAATACATTTGCACCTCAAATTGATCACAAAATCAACCAAAATATAACTAACTGCTAATACTATGTCGCAAGAAGCTTAATCTTTTTTATCACAAAAACCCATAAATATAAATACAAATTGGAAATATCCTTTCCAATGATAAAAGTTTATAGGAATAATTCAAGAGATTGTACATGTTTAGCAAAAGAGTCAGATTTAGTGAGTCATGATGAGGAAACTGTTGTTTCTTGAGGCTTCTTTCTCTTATGTTGAAGGATTGTATTTTTATAAGATTTTACTATTTACACTTCATATTACTATTATGAAATATTGACTTGAAATTAAATCAACTTATGTTTTGTACTTCTCATTTTGAATCATAGTAGAGATTGATTCAAATTAGTGCGTAAACTCCTTTGATGAACTTAAAATCAAAGCTTTCCAGCCCTCTTCATCGCAGTAATTCATTATTGTGTAGGTACAATTCTATCACAATGGGCTATGGAGAAAAAAATTGTACATATTTGAACACCTCTTGCTCTAACAGGACAATTTTGGTACAAAAGTAAGCACTTACACACATTTCTCAACATACGTACATCAGTTTTGAGATTTCTGTCAAGACTTGTGATCGATAAACAGGATTTTTTTCTTATTCAAACTTTTGATACTTAGGTTGATCAAAAAAGTTCACTGTTCACTGTTTTTCACCATATTTAAAGCACTGGCTTTTCACGACCTAACCTTATTCACAATCGTCGCCCCCTCGCAAATATATACATCATTTCTAAATCAGGAGAGGGAAATCAAGCCAGGCACACTAGCGGCGCCTGGTTCGTGCGGTGATGAGTGACCACGCCATGGGCTTTCATCCCCACTTGAGGTTTCCAGTACCCCTAGTTTGAGTGAGGCGTGAGCGTTATAGGGTGTTTTGCGTGCTCGGCGATTTCTTTGCTATCGAAAATACGGATCAAAGGATTAGCATCAAATTTTGTGTAAAATAAACAAAGTGCTCCTGAAACACTTAAAATGTGACGTATGTTGTAGCATGGTGAAACTCTGTTCTGAGTAAAAAAATGCTTTGCGCAAGTGGTACAAAAAGCGCTCTTCCAAGATGGCTGGGAAGATGCCAATGACGAGCCTTCGTTCTAAGACGCCTGAGCACGTCAACAACGCTGATGAAAACGTTCGCTATGAAGAAAATTGCCTTTGGAAAATCGTCGAATCACTATCAGAGAGAGTTGCTGAGGATGTTAGTTTATCGCTTGGCTAATTATGCCATGAATTTTTTCTTGTAATCGTTTTGGGCATGAGACGTGTCTGTCAGCGAAGTTTGTTCCGAAATTGCTATATTTTGACCAAAGAACCGTCGCATGAGCATCGCTCAAGAACGCTGTTTTTGGAATGACGTCAACGACGACCCAGATTTACTCAAAAGGGTCGGCAACTGTGGTGACGAATCATGGGTATATGGTTATGATGTCGGAACCAAAGTCCAATCGTCCCAATAGAAGACCCCAGATGAGCCAAGACCGAAAAAGCACGCCAAGTTCGATCAATGTCAAAGTTTGTCTTACTGTTTTCGATTACCATGGCGTGGATGCATCAGAGTTCTTACCATATGGTCGTGCAGGTCAATGAACAGTATTATCATGAAGTTATGCGCCGTTTGCGAGAAGTAAATACAGAAGAAAAAACGTCCAGAATTGTGGAAAAATAATTCATGGCTTTTGCATCACGATAATGCCCTGCTTCATCTCATCTTTGCTTGTGAGAGATTTTTGGCCAAAAACAACACCGCAATCATGCACTCCAAGCCACCATATTCACTGATTTGGCCCCATGTGACTTTTCGTGTTCCAAAACTAAAGAGACCTATAGAAAGGATTTGAGATTTGCAACGATTGAAGGAGATAAAGACTGCATCGCTGCCATCGCCTAGAAATATACACTGAAAAGTGCTTGAGAAGTGCTTTGAGGATTGGAAAACCGTTGGCATAAGTGTGTATTGTATCTGAGGATTACGCATTGAAGGGGACAACACTAAATATTGATAAATAAATAAATATTTTTTCTTGAAAATACAAAGTCACCTTACTTTTTGGAATACACTTTCTCAATACGTGTGATAGATATATAGGTATACTTATATACAGGGTGTCATTTTAATTTTCATATCGGAATAACTCGAAAACGAGGAGTTTCTGAGGAAAATGTTTCGAACAAAAGGTGTGAGATTCGAGGGGACATCTGATGGTGACCTTGACTTTGGCGTCGGATCTCAACTTCAAGGTCATTCAGAGGTCAACTTTTGTTTCTTGAATGAAATCTATTTTTTACTGCAGATTCAGATGTGACGTTGAAAAACCAGAAACTTTTATCTGAATTATTTTCCCGAATTCCGCACAGATGCCGCTGTAATCGATAAAAATCAGTTTTATGTAACACTCGTATTGCTTTCTGTAAAACGACATTGAACTCTCCAGTGTTTTTTTAACTAGAGGATTACGTCGCCATTAGAGTTACCAATTTGCACCACGCACAGTGTTCCAGAAATCTAGTTGCGTGGCTAAAAACGATTCTTTTCAAATTGATTGAAATTAAATATAAACATCATAATTTGTTTCCATATGCTTTGACACACTGAATCACAAAATATTGTTACTTTTTGGTAGCTTAGGTCCTCATAAAGGACATTTCATTTCAAATTTATGTTGAAAAATGAATGCATTGTCATTGAGTTTATACATGCTCAGAACTCAATATCATTTCTCTAGACATTGCAGCAGTGCATATTTATCTTGTAATTGCATAATTCTAATGATACTTGTAAAGAAATAACATTTTCCATGCTATATTTTTGGTCTAATCATTTCAGTTTGTCTCATTTCATTAGGTTTTACTGCACTTCTGTACCTTTGAATTGAACCTTCCTGAGCTTCCACTCTGAATGGACAGAATGATATACCAAACTTTTCGTGAAAGAGTTCTCAACACTGTGGATATGCCTTTTGCCCGTTTTCATTCAGAAGTCAGAAAAATCATATTTAATGTGAATGAAAACTCGTTACGTCAATGGGACAAATATTTGAACAAGTAGTAAAAATTGAAAATTTCATTAGAACCGTCTGGATTCTGGTGTACAGAGGTTTTTAGGGTTGCTGATTATGAATCTGAGGTCAGATTTTGCAAATTCAAGATGGCGGATCAATATGGCGGAATAAATTTGAAAATTCATCAAATTTTCAACCCCATAAACACCAATTGTTGCCGTTTTAATGGACCATCAATAGTCCAACGATGCTGATAGCGGCCCTTTAATGGTCCTTTGAAACGCCAGTATTTGTGTGTGTTGGGAAGGTTCTTCGCTGAGTGTTGCCGCGAGCCGCAAAACGAGCCATGTAACGAGCTTTAGATTTCGACTGGATTCAAATAGGACTATGAGACGTGAAAATTGTCTGAATACTTGGTTGGATGGTCCTATAGTCTCATTCAAAAGTTCATATAAACTCGTAGTTCTGTAATTTGAATTTGCAACCGATTTCTACATCCAACAGCATAGGTCCAGCTCGAGTATAGATTGATTTAAAACTTTTTTCAATAGAGATATATCACAATTTGAACCTTCAAACTAGTTGGAAGGTCTGATAAATTGGATTTTGGGGCAATTTCGTTGACTAAAGAGCAGGTCACTTTGGATTCAGATAATTTAAAACCTGAATTCGTTACGGCTTATTTTTCGGCTCGCGGCAACATTACTCTTCGCTTATGATTCTGATGCGTTATATGCTATACAAAGATTATCGGAGAAGTTCGGTTAATGGCACTTAGTTTATCACATGAACCTCATCTTTCAGGATGAAGTGAGCATTTCATCAATATTCAGTCTTTTTCATTTTTGTAAGAGTCGATTCAATTTATAGCAGCTGGTGAATGTGAAAGTTTCGTTTCATGTGCATAAATGAAATTCACCAAAAGAGAAATTCTTGAGTTGCTTTCAAATTCACCAAAAAAAGATTCAGTTGTTACATACATATTAAATAAGCTCAATAAAAACGTAAGTGATTTTGATAAAAAAAATATAGATTGTCTTAAGCTTGCATTATCAACTATCAAAAGAAAACGGGATATAAAATTTGAGGCTGCAAATAGAATGACTGATAGATTTCTTTTGAAAAATAAAAAATGGCTTGATTCTGAATTCGTTTTACCTGATTTTATATTCAGATCCTCAGTAGCAGGTCCTGGTAGAAAATCTCTTGATTACACGGAAGTCTGATAGATCAAAAAGACGATATGTTTCAGCTAGCAGCACTGCCAATGCTAATGATCACAAAGACTTCTATCGGCTGCGTCATGCAGCTAATGTATCTGGACAAAATGATGTGAAGGTAATACTAAATGAAATAACAAAAGTCCCTCTCGTGCTTCTAAGGTGATGAAATTAATGAACATGTATCGTCTTCAATTATAAAGAAAAATATTTGAAGCTCTAGTTTTTCTATTAGATCAATCTTCATCAAAGGAGACATACAATGCTATACGTCAAGAATCTAAGAATTGCGGAGCTGACATATGGCCAGCTTACAATAGCAGAGAAACTAAAAATATTTTGAGACCACCAAAAGATGACATTAATAACTGATAAATGAACATATAGCACAGGTTTCGTTCAATCACTATTGAACCATACAAGTAAACGAATAGTCGAAATGCAAGAAGAAGTTTTACTGAGAGTGATGGATACATATGCATTAACAGAATCAGAATTTGTTTTAACATGTTCTTGGGGATTCGATGGTAGCAGTGGTCATTCAAGGTATGAGCAACGTTTTAATATTGGTTCAGATAATGTCGGCTCAAATGATGAAAATATTTTGCAACCACACTGATTCCTTTACAATTAACATGCCAAAATGGAGAGGTAATTTGTTACAATAATGCTTCTACAATCTCCAAGATTTTGTCGTCTATTAAATTAGAATTTATCAAAGAATCAGCGGAAGTGATTCTGTCCCAAAATTGGAATTCAAAATCAGATTGATCAATTAAATACCTTGAGTATCGTGATGAGCAGTGGCCATGAAATAAGAATCCATTTTCTATGCATTTTAACTTTGATTGATGGAAAGGTATTGCAAATCTTAACAAACACCAAATCCTCACAGAGCTGCCCTATTGAAAATCTACTCCAAAACAATTTAATATTATAGAGAATATTCTTTGGGCAAACAAACACTTTTCTTTCTTTCCTGATCAGAACTCACTTCAGTATGGTGTTAGTCCGTTACATGCATGGATTAGATTGTTCGAATGTTGTTTGTACATAGCCTATCGAATGAATATTGAAAGGTAGCAGGTCAGAACTTATGAGCAGAAAAGCTGTTTGCAGAACAAAAAGCTCAAATACAAAAATCCTACATGATAAATTAGGTCTAATAGTCGATAAACCAAAATCAGGTGGTAGTGGTAGTACTAACGATGGAAACACGGCGCGTAGAGCATTCCAAAATGCAGATGTTTTCGTGATTGCTTGAACATTGATTATCAGTTTGTATAACTTTAAAATTATTCTCATTTCTCTTTCTTGCCAACTCCCTGTCAACGTAAAAAAATTCCAAGAGTTCTGTATGGATACAGCGAAATTATATATTTCCCTTTATCCATGGTACCCTATGCCATCCACAGTTCATAATATATTAGTTCATGCTGGAGACATAATGAAATACTGTGTTCTACCAGTAGGTATGTTTGGAGAAGAGGCATCTGAATCTCGTAATAAAGACTATAAAAGTTTTAGACTCAACCATAGTAGACATTGGGGAAGCGGATTTGGAAGATTTGTTTTATCGCATAATGGATTCTCTGATCCAATTGTATCCAACATGAGTATCAGATCTCAAATTCGCAGAAGAAAACGATTGCCATTACCAGTGGAAGTCAGACAGCTACTTTCGATAGATGACAGAGATAGTGATGATGATGATAATGATGAGTGCAAAACAGGAGATGTGGAACAGACTGAATTTAATTCTTTCAATGAATTGTTAGATGGGGTAGAATTATCTGATGAAGAAATCAGTGATAATGATTGAATAAATATTAATTATAAATGTTAACAAAACCACAAAAACAACAAAAAGACAAAATGAAAAAAGACAAAAAAAAATACAAAAAATAAGTGATAGAAAAAATACAAAAAAAAGTAAATAAAAAAAATACGGGATGTAAATTCGGACTAGGAGCCTCCTTGTGGCACATCCTGGGTGCATAACTGCAGCGAATTTTAGCCGTGAATCAAGTTGTATAACTGAATTGTCGTTGCTTCAAAAAAGTAAAGTGTGTGTATTTGGAAGGTATCTTATAGAATTTTTTCTGTAAGAAAAAGACAACTTTCGACAAAAAATTCATTAATAATTCGTAATTAGCAGTCTAAAAAACTCTAAATAACATTGTTCTCGCACACTTCATGAATTTCAATAATTTTGGATATCATATCGATTCCATCATCTTGAATTCCAAATTTTGTACCTAATGTGTAGAATTAACAACCTTGGCCACCACCAAACACAGGATTTTATTTCAAATCTTCGGAAATCATGTAGGTCTCACCATTTTAAATGAGGAATTTTGACATCGAATTCGAAACCAGCGATCCCAAAAACCTCTTAGTGACACAGTAAAAAATTTTTCGTCATTGTGTAAAGTGTTAAAATTTGTGTGTCAAATATTCCACATTTGCGAGTGTTGATTCAACACAATCATTGTGTTAACACAAATGGATTCAACACAATCGTTTGTGTCAACACAACGATTGTGGTGAATCAACACTCTAGAATGTTAAATATTCAACACACAAATTTTAACACTTTACACAATGACGAAAAATTTTTTACTGTGGAAGAGCCAAAGGGAATTCAATGGATTTGAAAATGAAAATCCGTCGTGTTGGAACCGCTATATGGAATTTTCCAAATCTGAATACAGATTTGAAATCAGTGACCTTGAAAACCCCTCAGGAAAAAATTTCCAGGAAATTCGGTGAATTTGAGCATTTAAACTCGCCATATCAAATCCGTCATGTTGAATTCCCGAAATCTGGCAACAGATCCGTGATCAGCGACCCTGGAAACCCCTGGAAAAGAATTTTCAAGGAATTCGGAGAATTTCAACATTTGAGCCCGCCATATTGATCCGCCATGTTGAATTTTCCCAATCTGACTGTAGATTCGGAATCAGCGACCTCAAAAACTCTTATATGCCAGGTTTAGAACAATTCCGACGACATTTTTAATTTTGGCCACTTTTCCAGCTACCTGGCCCACTGTGCAGCGCACACGTCAATCGTTGCGATGGCTAAAATCAACGATCTGAAGTTTGAATCAATGCCGCACCCTCCCTACTCTCCAGACCTAGCCCCGAGTGACTATTATCTGTTTCCTAACCTCAAAAAATGGCTTGGCGGTAAGAGGTTTGCGGACAATGAAGAAGTAATCGAAGCTGTAAATGGGTATTTTGAGGAGCTTGACGAATCAGTCTATAGAGATGGCATTACTAGACTAGAACACCGCTATGAGAAATCTATCAGCCTTGGAGGAGGTTATGTTGAGAAATAAAAAAAAAAAAATTCTTAAAACGTTGTTTTTCTTGGTCAGGCCGGAAACTTATCAATCCACCCTCGTACTTTCCATAATTTTCTTTCTCGTCAAAAACGTTTGATTGGTTCCAGTTTGTGTACTAATCTCATTTATTTTTCATTTTTAGTGACTTCGAGTGGCCAGCTGCAAGATGCAGATCACACAGACCCTCATAATGCGTCTGACGAAGTATTTCATGACGAAATTGATTTTTTGGACCAAAATTATGACGAATTATCATTGAGAAAAGTTCTTCATATCCGGACTCACTCCTCCTGCTTTCATTAAGGGAAAATTAAAGGAAGTTGAAGAAAATAATGACAACGATAACAAGTATTGTATTAACATTAACGAAGACCATAATTATGACGATGATGATACTGCCGACGATGTAGATGATGACAATAATGATGAAGATGATGAAGATAGTCGTGAAGAAGGATGTACTGCTGAAATTGATAGTGATGACGATGATGAAAATAATGACAGCACTGAAATAAATTTACGAGGTAGCATAGCTGCTTGGGCTATCAAATGCAACATTAGCCATGAACATCTGAAATTGTTATTGATCACGTTGAAGAAGTGTGGCATTCAAGATCTACCTGTGGATCCAAGAACATTGTTAAGAACTCCTCGAGTTACGACCAGAATTGTATCATGTGGAAACGGTGAATATATTCATCGCGGATTGGAAAACATGTTGAAGAAAGAAATTTCTAATCAGGGATCAATAAGCGACAATCACATTCAACTGGATATTAATATAGATGGACTACCTATTTCGAAGTCGTCAAAGAGTACGTTATGGCCTATTCAAGGACGAATTGTGAATGAAACATGTTCACCTCGCCTTTCTTGATTGGGCTATACCATGGTTTTAGTAAATTCTCTTCCGTTGAACTTTATCTGAACCATTTCATTGAGGAATACAACCACTTACATGGAAACGGTTTCATTTGGAAAGGAAAATCATTTGAAGTATCATTGAGATGCGTGGTTTGTGACAGCCCTGCTAAAAGTACTGTTCTATGTACGGTGCAGTTCAATGCTCGATTTGGATGCAGCAAATGCCAAGTCGAAGGAGATTTCATCAATAACTGAATGGTATTTTTGTCGGAAAACGCACCATTGAGAACGAATGGAAATTTTCGAAATAGGGATCAAGGAGAGCACCACAAAGCCATCTCACCTTTTGAAAATACGAATATAAATATGGTGACACAATTTCACTTGATCCCATGCATTTACTGCATTGCGGTGTTATGAAAACATTGTTAACTTCATGGGTTGATTCACGTCGTCTTCCAAGACTCGAAGCAAACAAAATTCATTATCTCTCTGATCTCCTTTTATGTATTGGAAGTTGGATCGAAAGAATTCAACCGGAAACCAAGAGGTCTAGATGAACTTCCTCGGTGGAAAGCAACAGCATTTCGAACTTTTGCTGTACTTGGGACCGATTCTGTTGCCGAAATTGCTACCTGAACGTGTACAACATTTTAATGTACTGAATTGTGCCATTAGAATTCTTAGTGATCCAATTTATTGTATTACATATAATAGGAGCTTCTGGAATGGTGGGTCAAAATTTCAAAATCTTGTATGGATATGAATATGTTGTATATAATATACATAATTTAATCCATATAAACGAAGATGTTTTGCTGTACGGAGCTTGCGAGAATTATAGTGCTTATCCGTTTGAAAATAATATGCAAATAGTGAAAAACATGTTGAGAAAACCTGATAAACCCTTGGCACAGATTTATAAAAGAATGAATGGAAGATATGAACAATCTCGTAATTCACGTAAGCAAAGGGACTTGCATTACCCCATATTATTGAAACCAACGCATACTCGACTACCTAATGGATTTATAAATTCACATCGATTTTTTGAAATTCAAACATTTCATTTTATCTACAAGAAAACCAGGTAATTGTTGTTTCCTACAAAATTTTTCCTAGAAATCCTGTTCAAATATTGACCAAGAAATCCCCAAGAAATCCAGATGGCGATTTCATCTAGTGGACCGAATCATAACCTCAAAATATCAACGTTGCGAAGTTTGGTTCCTTGTAGGTTAAAATTTATAAATGCATTAGTATAATCTGTAATTACACAGGCCTGCGAGGTTTTTCCCTTGGAACTGGTGACCATTTTCCGAAGTAATTTGCTGCGTAGAATCCGAATCGGAGCCAGAATTGGGCTATCACGTCAGGATTTTGAGATATCTGAGGGTAAATACGCGAAAATGCGGTTTTTCGCTACTTTGAGGTTATGTACAGGACGCATAAAATTTTTTTGATCTTTTCTCTCAACTTCATCAATTTGCACTACTCTTCCCGTTTAAAATGAGCTATTGAACGTTCATGTACGATTTTTCTCGCAAAGTTACGACCATTCTAAGTTGTGTAATATGTCCCAACAACAGAATGAGTATTCACATTTATTACACTGATCGACAATGAAATTCTCCTTCAAATGAAATTCTCTTTTCTGAAGTAATTTTCTGCGTAGAATCAAATCCGAGTCAGGATTGGGCCATCGCGTAAGCATTTCAAGATATTTAAGATTAGGTCCACGAAAAATGGGTTTTTGATTACTGAATTCATGTACTGAGTGCACAATTTTTTTTAGTCTTTCCTTCTAATTGCATCATCCAGTACTACTCTTACTCTTCAAGATAAGCTATTAATCGGTGACCTACAATTTCTCCTTGCAGAGTTACGAGTATTCCAAGTTGTGAACTATATCCCCAAGATTATAATATTTCTAGGATCTCCTGAGGGTGCTGCCAGGATGTATGGGAATGAAAATTCTAATTTTCTAATATAATATTCTTATTCAGCGACCCAAAAACTTATATGTTCACATATTCAAGGAAAATTTCCTTCAAAAATGGGTTCCCAAAGGGTTGATAATTCACAGACCTGCGGAATATAAGTTTTTATTTTCCTTCGAACAATAATGGTTCCTTTCCAGGTATTCAGATTGTGGAACTAAAATATAACGCCAGTTTTTTACAGCACATCAGGATTCATTTTTATGTGAGATATGAATATTTACAGTTTTTAAACAATTTGTATGAACGAAAAATATATACGTTTTATATAAAATTCAGACATGGGGCTGCACTGGTTTCAAACAAGACCTAAGATACTAGATGAATCAAAAGGACTTATGATATCTTTTTAGTTTCTTCAAAACTTCTGTTTGATCTCTTTCTGTTGTACTCATGATTCGGTTCATCTCTCTTTAACATCCAGCAATAGTCAGCCATCATTCTAACGTCCCACCTTCCTTGATATCTGGTCTCCATAACCTTAAGATCTTGATGAAATCTCTCCCTTGCTCTTCACTGACAGCACCAAGATTCTCAGGGAAAAAGTCAATATGGGAATGCAAATAATGGTGTTTTATACTCATATTACAAACTCAGGGTTTTGAAATTGTTAAGCATGCTGTTGACTATATTTTCATAATCAGGGCTTTTTCTGTTCCCTAAAAATGTTGTACGACTTCCTTAAATGACTTCCAAGCGAGCTTCTCGGTTTTATTCATAGTTTTTTCAAAGTCAGGATCTTGCATCAATTTCCTTATGTCTGACCAACAAAAACGCCTTCTTTCATCTTCGCATCCGATAAATGCTTGAATTGATCACATAAATATTTGAAACAAAGACCATCTTTAGGCAATGCCTTTACGAATTGCTTCATAATGCCTAATTTGATATGAAGCGGAGGTAGCAGAATTTGGAGCGGTCAACTAGTGTTTCGTGTACAACATTTTTACTTCCAGGGTTCAATGATGCTCTCTGTGGCCAATCTTTCTGGATCCAATGTCGTGCTCTATTCCTACTATCCCATTCACATAGAAAACAGGGTATTTTGTATACCCTCCTTGTTGACCAAGCAACATAGTTAATATTTTGAGATCACCACATATAGTCCAGTTATGATTGGAGTAATTTATTTTTTGAGGACAGAAATCCAAATTTTCATAACATTCTTTCAAATGAGTAGAATGTCCAATAGGCAAAGAAGCAAATTTATTACCATTATGTAACAATACTACTTTGAGGCTCCGTTTCGAAGAATCTATAAAAGTCTCCAATCATTTGGATTGTATTCTACATCAAACATTTTGAGTAGGCCAGGCACATCACAACAATACACTAAATTTTTTCTTGAGCAAAATACGGTAGAAAATCCTTCTCTCTATTTCTATACCAATAAAAGTTCGTTGTAATGATCCAGCATGTTTTTTTCTTTCAATCTGGAACCGAGTAATTCTGCAGCATCTTTCGGAAGATTAGGATCTCTTGTCAAATCATTCAATTCACTTTGAGAAAACAGTGGTGGTGTTTCGTTGCACTCGTAATATTCATCGTCAGGATCTGAAGTATTCATTATAGCCTCTTGAAATAAACTAGGATCAGATGAAAATGGTTGGGCAGGATGGCATAACTCTTTGCTATCAGGATCTTTATACGTAGGTAAAATCACAGAACGAATATCAGGATAACTTATCGCTGCTTTATTTTAGAATTAAATCCTTTTATGTTTGAACAGCAGAAGTAACAATCGTTGATATGATTTTGCGGTTCCATCCAAATCATTGAGTTCGTAAACTAAAACAATGTTTTTCTCCTCTTGACCATTTCCGAAGTTCACGTACACATGTCGAACATACTTTATGAGGCGCCCATTGTTTGTCTTGGTTTTTTATGTTGATTTTGAAATAGCTATCGTATAGTTCTTCAATACATTTAGAAATTATTTGTTGCTGTCTCTTTATTACATAATTTCCACATATGTAGCAGAAGTTATCTGGAGCATTGATACATTTCGAGAAGCCATTTGTGAAACTTTTTTTTAAATACACGAAATTCACAACAATTACTGGACACTCGATACTTGTACACGGAGGAAAAAATTAGAACAACAATCAGTACATTCCGAGTGAATTAGTGGAATAATGTCTGAACATAGCAACAAACAATCTACGATCTCAGCAGTGCTGGCTCGAAGGATATTACCGCCCGGCGCGAGAATTTTGTAGGCGTCCGATTATAATAGTGTAGCATATTGCATAAATATATATTTATGTGATATGCTATAAGCATTTTCTACCGTATTTCGCTCAAGAAAAAAATTTAGCGTATCGTTGTGATGCGCCTGGCCTACTCAAGGTGTTTCATGTAGAATACAATCCAAAGTCAATCCCCTTCATTCATTCAACATTTTTCTGAAGCATTTTGGTGCGCTGAATCCGCATATGGCTCCAGAATTGTTATATCACGTCAGGTATTTGGGATATTCCGACCTAAAATGTGGAAAACACTGTTTTTTGGCATATTTGAGGTTCCGTAAAGTCGAAAGGTAATTTTCACAAAACAATAGATGCACCTCAAAGTATCAGTCATCCTCTTCCAAATGCCGTTGAGTTTGCTGAAATATCTTTTTTCATTGAGATACGACAATTTTTAAATTTGTGCGCTCATGTACTCAATAAATCGGTGGAGACACAATTTTCAACCTGTCGTATCTCAATTAAAAAAAAAGGTATCTGACCAAACTCAACGGCATTTGGAAGAGGAGGACTTATACTTTGAGGTACATGTATTGGTTTTTAGAAAAAAAATTAACCTTCGAATTCACGTAACCACAAATATGTCGAAAAAAATTCTTTTTCACATTTTTAGGTCGAAATATCTCAAAAACCTGACGTGATAGAGCAATTCTGCAGCCAGATTAGGATTCAGCGGATCAAAATGCTTCGGAAAAAGATATTATTGTTTGAGGGGAAAAAAGTCAAATTTCGCAGGCCTGTGTTATTGGTCATTTTCTCACTATTCATCTTGAATTTTCGCGATAAATGATTCATTCTACAGAATCGATAGCCCCACTGACACGCGGAGCCCTCTACAACTTTCTGAGTCAGTATATGAACAAAAGTTCTAGACAGTCGGAGGGTCTGGGTAATTCCATGAAATCTTGTCCAAGAGAATAAATTGGGATGGAATAATTGGTCTCAAATCAGAAAAGGAACTCATCCGATTGATCCACTCCAATCCTGAACTCAATCTCATCGAAATCTAATGGAATTCAATTTACTTGAATCGAATTGTTGAGCAGAGAGATGAATTAGTTTGCATGATGGTTTCTTTATTTGTTAATGACTCAATCTGGCCTCAGAGTCATTGTAATGCTTTCGATCATATTCAAATCAGGAATTTTTTTTATCAAACTCATGTGTTTTATATTTTGCAGAGTCTCTACATACATAATTTGTAATGCAAGGATCGCAGTCTTCATCCCATTTGAATGGATATGTAAATGGAATTGGATTAATGATACTGATGTTCTTAAATGCATTCAAATTATGAAAGCATATGCAAATGTAATTTTTTATAAAAAGTAACAAAAGAATGAAACATCAATTTATTGTTCAAATCAATATAATTAACTCTTTTTCAGGATTCCTTTCACCTTTGATTTTTTATTAATGCATAAAATTATATTCCAAGAATAAATATGACTGCTTCCTTGTAAATATGTAAGCATTCACGCCAAGTGATGGTGTGAACCTCTGATTAAAAATGATTGAAACTTATTTAGAATCATTCAACCCTCGAATAATTACCCCGCAAAAAATCTGGAATTGAATAGAAAATTTCCTATTCTTCTAATTCCAACATTCTATTTCCTATTCTAATTCCAGAATTCGAATTGAAAAGAATTAAAAAGAATAAGAAATTTTCTATTTCAATTCCAGATTTTTTGCTGGGTAATTCAACATTTGTACATTCCCCGTTGAGAATATTTGATTTTAATAACCATTCATTTTGATGATATAAGAGTAGGAATTGACTTTATTGCTCAATAAGCAAAATATAACATTCATTATGATAATATATTTTTTACAGGGTTATGGATAATAACCTGAATTCGGATTTTGTAATTATTCAATCATTTTTCTATCATATGTAGAAGAATTTTCATCGCATTCTATAACAGTTCGCATTATTCAATAACCTGAGTTCAGTAAGAGTTCCTGGCGAACTGTTTGGAATACTTCGGACATTCTTTACACATTTGGTAAGAATTCTATTACCAATAATACATGAAGATGTATTTTCATGAAAATATACCAGAAATTTTTCTCAAGTTCGGAAAGAGTTCTATTGCATTATGAAATTAGTACTTCAAGAACTCTCATATGGGGACATTAACGAGTTCTTATACGAATAAAATAGAAGACGTTCCGAATACTTTGATGTTCTTGATGAATTCTTTTAAGAACCAAGAGTTCTTCCAGAATTCTTTTAGACTTCGTGGTGCTATCTGGGTAGACTATGCCACCGTCGGGGTTGTGAATTTTCGGTATCATCAAGAGACGCGGTAGCGTCTCGACGCCAAGTACATGAAAACCCTGGGAGAAAGAAAAATGAAAAGCATAAGTCGTGCGCTCCCGTGTATATTTAGATGAAAAGCAAGATTTTCTATATTCAAAAAATCTTTAACCCACAATAACTCATCACACATTGAATTTCACGAAAAAATAATTACACTTCTATCATATAATTCGAATACACACTTTCGATTAAGCACACTACGAAGTTGATCCGTTCACGCGATCCCGAGATACAAACGTTTCAAATTTTCATGCGATCAAAACATCAGGATTTTTCTTCATCATCATCGCCACTTTCGATTTATTATTTTAATCACGATAGCGACTATAGTTCTTCGTCATCGGAATTCGGGAGGGTTTCTTCCATTGGCATAGAGATATTCTGTCTCTTTCCTTCTTGGGAAATCCAATATTCTGTCCTTTTTCCTTTCTTCCAATATCCAATAGCATTCACTTCAGTTAATGCATATTATAATCCAAACATCCAATAGCGTTGATTTCAGTGTAGTGTGGTCTATACCATGGTACACAAACCTCAAGTGGGGAGAAAGTTTGGCGTAGTTCACTATCCACAGAACCAGGCGCCGCTAGTAGGCCTGGCTTGGTTTCCCTCTCTTTAATTCAAAATCAGAGACGCTATGGTTATGATGCCGCTGCCAGTGGGCCGACGATTGTTTGTGAATAAGGTAAGGTCGTGAAAAGTGCACAGTGGTGAAAAACAGTGAACTCTTTTGATCAACCTGAATATCAAAGTTTGAATAGAAAAAATCCTGTTTATCGATGCAAGTCTTGAGAGAAATCTCAAAAGTGATGTACGTATGTTGAGAAATGTGTGTAAGTGCTCACTTTGTACCAAAATTGTTCTGTTAGAGCAAGAGGTGTTCAAATATGTACAATTTTTCCATATTTATTGTATTAGAATTGTACTTACACAATATGAATTACTGCGATGAAGGGCTGAAAGCTTTGATTTTGGAGTTAATCAAAGGAGCCACTAATTTGAATCAATCTCACTATGATTCAAATGAGACGTACAAAACATAAGTTGATCAAATTTCCCTGTCAATACTCCCATGATAGTAACATGAAGTGTAACATAAAAACCTTAACATAAAAAACATAACCTTCAACATAAAGAAAAGAGCCTCAAGAAAACATTTCATCGACTCACCTTTGCTAAACATGTACAATCTCTTGACTTATTTCTATAAACTAGTATCATTGGAAAGGATATTTCCAATTTGTATTTATATTTATGGGTTTTTGTGATAAAGATTAAGCCTTGCGACATAGTATTAGCAGTTATAATTTTTTGGTTGACCTTTGTATCAAACCCAAGTTCCAAATGTATTATAAATATTATCCATCTTAGAATTCCAATGATATTTATAACACATTTGAAACTTGGGTTTGATACAAAGATTAATGTGGGAAATAATTCAAGGGATTGTACATATTCAGAAGGTGAGTCGATAGGAGAGATATTTTCTTGAGGCCACGTTTTTATGTTGAAGGTGCACACTTCATGTAACTATTACGGGAGTATTGACAGGGAAATTTGATCAAATTGCGTTGTGTACTTTTCACTTGAATTATAGTGAGGTTCATTCAAATTAGTGGCTCCTGATAAAGAATTCAAAAGTCAAGCAGTCAAACCCTCCAAGTCATAGCAATTCATATTGTGGGTAAGTTACAATTCTAATACAATAAATATGGAAGAAATTGTACATATTTAGACACCTCTTGTTCTAACAGAACAATTGTACAAAGTGAGCACTACACACATTTCTCAACATACGTACAGCACCTCTCTCTTTGGGATTTCTA
>JAFFJZ010000272.1:0-23864 GCA_018340375.1 Gonatopus flavifemur | reverse complement strand
AAAGAGAGTGAGGATCGGAGATATTTCATGCCACCTCCGGCTGTCAATCCTTTCCAAGTTCGATTAGGTCTACTGACATCTTAGAGCAACTGGATGCTGTATTTCTCTTCGATTATCTTCCCATGTGCAAAGTGTATTTGCTGTAATTAGTTTTCATCTCCTCGCTTGATCCGCTGTGATTACGTTATCTCCGAATTCCTCTGGGGAATACATGCCGTTATCGGTATCAATTATTGACGCGGTCCCTCATCTTGGGCATCTTCTGCTGGACACCTCAGATTCTATCGTCGATCGTCACTGGACCAGAAAATCTCCCCCGACTTTTTCACGGTGCACCGCAACAGTTGTATGTATGAGTGAGTGAATGACCAGCATGAGTCTTAGCCAGATTCATTTTCCATTCAGGTCTTTTGGATGAGGAGTACTTGTGTACCTTTTAACTGACCCTATCTTTATTACACATTTCGTTACAGGAGTTCATTCCCTGGGAGTTTATATCATATTGTTATTCGTGAATTATAGTGTTAAAACTAAACGCACTCCGTCCTTTCTTACTCTTTTCATATTACAAAAAACCAGAGACAGGAATCTATTCCTTCTTCCTTCTGATCTACAGTCACTCCCCATCCGTATTTTATATCTTTCAGTCACTACGTCGGAGTCGATTCATTTTGTCAAGCTAATCCAATTTTCTCAGTATTCTCATCAATTGAGAAGTCTTTTCAATTTCAATTGTTACCTGTTCTATGTCAACACGGTGAAGAATTCGAACACTCACGTATTATTACGTTTTACCTTTCATGAATAATTTCATGATTTCTTCATGCATGATGGAATTATCAATGAATATGGATGGGGCCAAATTAACGAAAAAGAAACCAAATCAACGAAAAGTTGGGCAGAAAGAAGAGAGATACATCACCTCTCTCTTTTCAAACTCTTTTCTCTGATTTCGTTGATTTGTCTTTTCGTTGATTTGGCCCCAGTGTTGCGATATTCCCCAATGTAGAAATCGCAGCTTGGTCACGTGACTACATTTTGCGCAACACATGTGAGCACTCTTATCCAGTGAACCGCTCACCTACAAGAATGCTCGCGTGTGTTGAAATGCAAAACCCTAGTCACGCTGACTGAGCTGCAGATTTTCTACTGTCAGAGGAATATCTGCCAACATATATTTGAACCCAATCCTCAAATACCTCAACACTTGGGGCAACGGCATTAACATATCGGACCAACGGTATAAGGAACGGCAGTGATAAGCAAAGTTATTTTCCTCCAAATTTATCTAGCGTCTTTGTTCCTATTGCCGCACCAATTAAATTCCAGCCCATGGTAAGGATGTAATCAATGATGCCTCATTGTCTCGCTCATCGACAGAAACGAATGTGATTTTAGTAATTAGGTAAAGCCGTTGATGACCATCCATAGTCATTCCAAATACGCCAAGTCGGCTGGAAACGTTCAAGAATTGAGGCAGAAATCAACATTAATGCACTTTAAACAAAGTCTTAATGTAAATCAATTCGGAGAAAAACAATACCAATCAGAACTACATATAACGTAGTAGTATAATTAATAAATAAAACAATGCACAGGAGAATTTGGTATACAAAGAATTGTCGTGTGGTTGTATCTTCAGAAGCAACTACTCGCAAATGGAAATCCACAACTCATGTTTATCATCCCTCAATTTGAGGAAATATGCTTTCACACCAGTCATAGAGTAATGATGTCACGTTTACTGATTATAGCCCAACCCAGGTAATCAAGAAATTACAGGAAATGATGTTTGTATGGTTTGCTCGGATACTGAGCTCATTCACTACGAGTTATAAATTTTTAATACGACAGGATACCTAAATAGCGTTCTACAAATACCAAATAACATAGTCTTGAGGAGAAAACTAAATCTCAGCTCATGTTTTCCGTATCAAAAAAATCCAGAGTGGTTCCGGTAAGAACCTGCATTGGAAATCCTGAGAATACCATGGGTACCTCATTTCGAAACGAGCAGGTTCCTGGGCAATCTGTTCCCATTTGAGACCGGAAATTTCCCTTGTATTCGTAAGGTTTGCGAGTCTAATCTGGAAGCACTCGTGGTCGTACTATATTATAACGGCTGTCGTGACAGTGGTGTAGTCTTACGGCAAAACAAATATATTGGCTCTGTTTATTTACTATCGTTTTCAGTCTGAGAGAGATAGGAACTCTCGCGTATTTCAAAATACCGTGGTTGGAAGAATTTCTGTTCACTGTCTCTCTTAAACTCCCACACCATATACAGGCTCGGTCTATCTATACTACGTATTTTGTTATCAACATTGTTGATATATCTAAATATACAGTATATACAGGGTGTCCCATTTGATTCTTTAAATGCGAATATCTCAAAACACTTGCATCTCAAACCAAAAGTACTCCATACCAAAGTTGTTTATACAAAGAGGGGGCCACGAAACTACGATATCAGTTTTATCATAGATGGCGTCATGATCCCGATTGAAAAGAGGTCAACATCATTTTTGAACTGGGAAACTCCCACTTCTCATTGCATATATCCACCTGATTCTACGCAAAAAACTGAGGAACTTTTGCTCGGAACGTTTTTAAATTTTCCAGAAGATGGCGCCACAATCGATGAAAAATAAAGTCTATCAAAACAATAACTGCGGATATCTTGAGAATGCATCCAAGAGCCAAATATCTCATTCGAATGATGTTGTCAAGAGAGGACGACACAATGGTGATATCAGTTCCATAGTAGATATGGCGCTGTGGTCCAGTAAAAATAGAGTCAACTTCAATTTTCCAAATGGAAACTCCACTTATCATCGCATATCGCATGATTCACCCTGAAAAATAAGAACTTTCAGTTGAAACGTTCTTTCAAAATTCCTGAAGATCGCGCCACAATCGATGAAAAATGAAGTCTATGAAACAATATGCGGATATCTTGAGGAATGCATCCAAGAAGGCCAAATATCTCATTCGAATGTTGTTGTTGAGAGAGGGGACGACACAATGGCGATATCAGTTTCCATAGTAGATTCTGGCGCTGTGGTCGAGTAAAAATGAGAGTTCAACATCAATTTTCCGAATGGAAACTCCCACTTTTATTGCATATCCTGATTCTACGCGAAGAACTGAGGAACTTCTGCTTGGAACGTTTTTAAATTTTTTGAAGATGGCGCCACAATCGATGAAATAAGTCTATGAAACAATATGGAGATCTTGAGGAATGCATCCAGGAGCCGAAATATCTCATCGAATGTTATTGTTGAGAAGGGGACGACACAATGGCGATATCAAGTTTGATAGTAGATGGCGCTGTGGTCGGTGTAAATGACTTTAATTCAATGTTTTGGAAACGACATTCATTGTGTTTGTGTTCGATTTCTTCTCTGAAATTATCATTGTTTTGGTTCGTTTGTTGAGCGTTGCTTCACATAATGCAGTAGAACTTTCCAATCAACCTCATTTCCTGTTTCCATCTTCGAGGATTTGGGAAAAATGTTTCAAACAATAATTCCTCATTTTTCGCGTAGAATCATGATATGCGATGAAAAGTAGGAGTTTCCATTTGAAAAATTGGAATTGACCCCATCCTTACCGACCACAGCGCCATCTACTATAGAACTGATATCGCCATTGTGTCATCCCCTCTTTTAACAACAACATTCGCATGAGATATTACGGCTGGTGGATGCATTCCTCAAGATCTCATATTATTCATAGACTCTATTTTCCATCGATTGTGGCACCATCTTCAAAAATTTAGAAAAACGTTTCAAGCAGAGATTACTCAGTTTTTTCGCATAGAATCAAGATATGCAATAAAAAGTGGGGTTCCGTTTAAGAAAATGATGTTGACCCCATTTAATCGATCATAACAGCATCTATGATGGAACTGATATCGTAGTGTTGTGGCCCCTCTCTTTGTATTCAACTTTGGTATGAAGTACTTTTGGTTTTAAGATGCATGTTTTGAGATATTCGCATTTGAAGTCGAAATGGGACACCCTGTATAGATATACAAAGTTCTAACCAATACTGCAATAATTTACTTTCAAATTTGTTCCGACTGCGCATTGGACAGTCTGATAATACAAGATCAAGATGTGGTCAAGACTTTGACCAACTGATCTCGACGATACGCTTTCCTCGATTGGTACATATTGTTCTTGTCTTGAATGCTTGTTTACGCATCTCGTCTCGATATTGTCTCGATTCCCAAGACAAGGAAAGACAAGATCAATAATTTCTCGAATCTCGCGGAATCACTAATCAAGTTGTATGAAGTATGCGTATAAACAAGGAAAAACAAATGAACATGGTCAGGACGTTTGATGTATCGAGGATGTTTACAGAATTCAATTGTTCATCGAATTGAAAAATCGATCACAAATTCAAATGAATAGATTTGAGAACTATTTTTCCGAGTCTACAACAAAAGTTCCCCAACATTCTTCCCGATGCAGAAGTGTGTGTGTTATGCAGGAAAGAAGCCAGTGTATTTTTTAGAGAGCAGAATTATCCCATATTTATTATATTATGTATATTTATTCATTATTATGTTCCATAATTTCAAGAGCTGTTATTGATGAAGTTTGATGATATAAGGGTACGGTGAAATTGTATGAAATCATTGGCTTGATTGGAAAATCATATTTTATTGAAAAACAGTTCGTTTCACTTGTATTCCACGTCAACGGTATGACGAACCGTATCGGGAGATAATAGGAATATGCGACACGCGCGCTTCAAACCGTTGCGGATGCCAGATATAATTTTCTTCCTATAATTTCTCCTACACGATTTTGAAGCTGAGAAATCCAGCTTTCAGATGAGCTAACTTGAAAAATTTTCAAATTGTCGAAATTGAAAAAAAATGCAAAAATAACTCTAAACCCGCTAAATTTGTTGGGACAAATTTTTTCTCACAGAAACAGTTTACGCCATTGTAGAGAACAGGAAAAAAGCTACGAAAAACAATATCGAAAATAATTTCATGAAAAAAAGTAGTTTAAGAAATTATATCTTCAAAAGAGTTGATTCAACGCAATCTGTGAATTTTTGACCCCTTCAGTTTGATAACCAGAGGTCACAGAGCAAAATCTCCCATAGGATCAAAAGTCACCAACTAGTACTACATTTCAGTGAAATTTCAAAAAGATTGAGGAGGTCAGAATTTTTGAGCTGGTACGCTTGAGAAATTCCGCCCCATATGCGAAATAAATGAAGAAGACTACATTACACAGCGTACGGATGTAACCTACTCGACTCTTCAGATGGCTTGAAACCCCCGTACAATTTCTTAGAACTCATTAGAGCCAAGTGAGCTCCATCAATAGGCATGGTACGAGCATTTTCTTTCTCCCTTTTCAATGAAGATTTGATGAACTGGAGATTGATGTTTCAGGACTCGATGTATTCCTCTTTTTAGTTTCAATAACCGGAATCATGGCAAAAACCCTATCACCGTGGCCATCGAATGAGGCAGAGTGCTGAGTGTAGAACAGGGTGTCTACCAGCCGAGGGAATCCGGGGATTCGGGAAACAGACGGGAATTTGAAGAAGTTGGGAAAAGGCCGGGAATTCTATGAAAAATCGGGGAAAAAAAGGAACATTATTCTCCAAGTGGAATAATCAAAAAATGGGATAAGAACTAGAGGAAAAGAATTTTTGATCAAGAAAAAACGTTCCACTACCTGAAATGATAGCACAGATGTAAACTGATATCTCTTGTGTGTCCCACCCATTATTAAGAGGGAAAATGGTGCCATTTCACATGCTGAATTCAAATAATGGTCAATATTAGATTTAACAAAACTTTTCGGATACATTTTGAAAAATGTATCGATATATTCGAGGAGTATAATCTCATGATGAATGGCTCACTATTTACCATATTTCCAATTTTGATATTCCAAGGTTGTACTCAGAGAAATTGATGACTTCATTCATATAGACATTATTTCATGAGAATGTGAGCGAATTAATACATAATATAAATGATGATCATGAATCAATGTATAGTGAGATTGATGGTCTTCTCATTTTCCATACATTGAAGAATAAAATCATCCATTTCTATAAAGGAATTGATTAGATAACTTCATACATGGGTGATGACTTTATACATGATGGAGATCATTTTATACATGAGGTTTCATCAATTCATAAATTTAGGGGATCTCATGTATGAATATACAGACATAAATATCCAATTTATTAATAACTCTCAATTCATCAATATCGCACAAATCGAAGGAAAAAATATCCTTATCGATTTATGACGGTGCATTCATATTATCTATTGATTTTTGTACATTTTTACTGTGATGTAATAAATTATCACAAAAAGAGTCGCGAGGTGGCACCACGCACGATCCCTATTGATCGTGATCAGAAACTTTCAGAACTAGTTAGTTCACCCGGAAGAACATAGCTGTCGTTCGCTTATACGAGAATCGGGAACACATGTCCTCTCCCTCGCTATTCCTGTCCTCCTCTAATTCCTGCCCTTTTTCTATTTGTTGAGGTTTCCCGTCCCTAAGGAGGCAGCGCCACCTATACCACGGATGTCCGGGAGGATTGGTTCAACGCCAGGAGACTATACCAACGCTATTCCGGCCGTTCCTAGATCGGCAACCTCCCAGGAGGCTGGGAACCACTCATGCGTAGCACCATCTCTCTCCAAACCCGGACCACAGAGAGAGAAAGAGAGAGAGAGAGAAAGCTAGGATAAGTCGTCTCCGAGGATACCACCCCGTCCCTGGACCGGCGGAACAACGGCAGAGACCGACCCGATCACGCTGTACCCCTTCTTCCGGCCCCACCAAAAGATGAGAAAAGACAGAAACACTCGCACCCAGAAGACCTCCACAACGCGCATGCGCACACTGACCCAACGAGTAGCTGGAGGCCACCACCGCCCAAGCCCGTAAAACGAGCTCCAGAATCAAGCTCCAACGGAAAGTCACCGACGGGGTCTGTATATGATTTTGTGAACTCACCCGTCGGGCAAGAAGAAGGAAGTGGCCATCTTACCTGTCACTTCTTATATAACCGAGCGATCGGCGAGTTCGACAGAAGCGTTTGTTCGAAAAAAGGAAAGAATTTAACGATACGGTGAGTGTCCTGTGCCATCGGAGTTCGACATTTAGTAGAGAATTACTTGTGTCGCACCTGCCAAGGATTCTGACGGTGTGGAGTGCCTGTGCGGTGTCCTGGTGTGAAATTACAAGTGGTAAAACGGTGTCGTCCACGTGGCCTCCTCCACGTGCCCTCCCTTTTGATTCCTCTTTTCCCTCCTTGTTTTCATATACGAGGGTGGATTGATAAGTTTCCGGCCTGACCAAGAAAAACAACGTTTTTAAGAATTTTTTTTTCTTATTTCTCAACATAATCTCCTCCAAGGCTGATACATTTCTCATAGCGGTGTTCTAGTCTAGTAATGCCATCTCTATAGACTGATTCGTCAAGCTCCTCAAGATACCCATTTACAGCTTCGATTACTTCTTCATTGTCCGCAAATCGCTTACCGCCAAGCCATTTTTTGAGGTTAGGAAACAGATAATAGTCACTCGGGGCTAAGTCTGGAGAGTAGGGAGGGTGCGGCATTAATTCAAACTTCAGATCGTTGATTTTAGCCATCGCAACGATTGACGTGTGCGCTGGTGCGTTATCGTGATGAAACAAGATTTTTTTCTTCGCCAGATGAGGTCGTTTAATTTTCACTTCGTGGCTCAAACGTTGCAATAAGTCTGCGTCGTATTGACCAGTGATAGTTCTATCCTTTTCAAGGTAATCAATGTATATAATACCTCTTGCGTCCCAAAAAACAGTAGCCATAACCTTGTTCGCTGAAAAAATTGTTTTTGCCTTCTTTGGAGTTGGTTCCCCTGGTCCAATCCACTGTTTAGACTGTTCTTTGGTTTCAGGAGTGTGGTGGTGGACACAAGTTTCGTCAACGGTTACGAATCGACGCAAAAATTCGCTCGGATTACGCTTATACAACGCCAAATTGGCGGTAAAAATGTTCTTTCGAATCAATTTTTGGTCGACTGTTAGCAAACGCGGCACTCATCTTGCACAGAGCTTTTCCATATACAAATGTTGGTGCAAAATATTTTGTACACGTTCATATGACATCTTACAGGTCTCAGCTATCTCACGAACTTTTAATCTGCGATCTTTCAGCACTATTTGATGGATTTTTTCGATCATATCTGGAGTTGTGACCTCAATGGGGCGTCCTGAGCGAGGCTCATCAGAGGTGCTCACACGACCCTTTTTAAACTCGGGAACCCACTGCTTAACGGTTGAATATGATGGGGAGGATGTCCTCAGTGTTGAGTCCATCTCTTCTTCAATTTCCTTCGGCGTTAACCCCTTCAAATGAAAGTATTTGATGACAGCACGATTTTCCAGCTTTTCCATTTTTACGAAAAACACAGAGGCGTCTTGGTCAGCGTGCTCTCAAAACTAAACTAACATGGCGATCGGACTGAAACTATAGCTACAAGCTATCTAAGGATGGTACTATAGAACGCCACCTCAAGGTAGGCTTAGTGGCGCCATCTCTTGGTCAGGCCGGAAACTTATCAATCCACCCTCGTAGAGTCACCCCCTTCGCTCGTATTTGCCCTCCCCCGGTTACATTTTATGTTCGCGGTTTCCCTATATTCCTTCTTTCTTGACTCATGTGAACGGCATAGTCCGTGAATGAACGTTCACTCGTGGTTGCGCCCTCCGTATCCTCCTCTTAGTCCCTGCGTTCCCCAAATCGAACTGATAAACGAACGAGTTTGTATTTTTCTTCGCGCGACGAAGTCGCAGGCTTGTATAATTTCGTGAAATTGTGAATATTCACGTGCTCTGACACGTGATTAACCTCATTTGGGGATTGCTTATTTTCGTGAATGAAAATCAACCCACTTCCTCCTCCTGAGCTCTTCCTTTTCCTTTGACCCCTCAAAACTATCGTGGACACGTTACTTGTTTCTTTTCAATATATCGCAGGTCCCACTGTAGTAGATGAATATCCACGACAGGAGTCGTGGAGGCGATCAACAACTTATGCGCCTTTGTGCATGGGTCCAGGTTTTACCCATCACATTACATAAAATAACATATTTGATGATATAGCTTCTGGTTTTTTTCAAGTACCATTCCAGAATTTCGACATAAAAAACAATTTTTCCATGACAACGAGTACATCATTTCATTCAAAGAATAATATGTTGATATTATTGAACGCAGAGGAATCCATCTCAATCAGAATTGAACATGAGTCGTTCGGACTGAGAGTCGAGAGTGTCTTACTCAAGCCACAGCCGGCCGTCGAGTACAAAGCACTCTCCTAGTGTACTCTAATCCCTCGTGTGTTCAACTCTTCCCAACTTGAATATCTCAAAAACTGACCCGTAGTAGGATAGAGATCATAATAATTTTTTTGAAAGGTATATCAGACGTTTTTCAATTTTTTTCAGAATCCGAACAATTGTAGATAAATACTTTGGGTAGTGCCACGCCACTAGTATCTCCGAAAGGTGCACGTACATGTATATTCAATCATAAGATAGCTCTCGACACCGCTGTGACCTCTACACGAGTGCGTTCATTCGAAATTTTTCTGAAGTGTAGTGAACTACAGTCATGTTCCAACTCAATTTCATTATTGATTCCAATTGTTGACCATTTTGAAACCCTCTTGAATCAGAGGTATCTTGGGAGGAAGTGCTCTCACAAGTTGTTTGAACATAATACTTGAACATTTTTTGTAAACAATCACACTTGTATTCAATTGAATAATCAAATTTCTCGCAGCATGAATTTGATCATGCTGAGTGAGTTGAAGGATTCTTTTCCTGACATGTTTAAACGATTTTCAATTGGGTTTCATTTTGGAGATTTGATTTTTCAATATCATTTCATGTCCAAGGATTCTAGGGAAACATCCAGGTAAAGTTAGGATTCAGCCGGAGATTTGAAAATTGAATTCTGGTAGACACCCTGATGTAAGAATATGTTCGCAGGTTCGGAAATCGTATATCTTCTTCACTTGTACAAAGAGAACCAATTCGAATCCACATTTGATCAGAATCAAGCTTCAATGAGTGGCGTCTCAATGTGAGATCAAACAAGTTCAAACAGTTCCATTCTCCTCTCAGAGAATGTCTAATCAAACCGCCAAATCTCCAACTAGCATGGATGATCATCGATGAATTTTTCCGTCGATCCGGTTCGAATAAAGCGCTTCCCGTTCTCAATGCAGTGAGAGAATATAAGAAGGGATCATGTGTTGAAAGTCGTTGCTAAATTCCTGTAGGAGCAGTGATGTAAAATTTCGAACAATGTTGGCCCATCTCAATTACTTCCGAAATATTTTCAAGATCAAGATTTTCCAAATATTTTCCGCATTCACTGCCTACGTCTATATTCTCCACAGTTGGTTCACAAGTCGAGGAAAATTCACACATTTGACCGAGTCCAAGTGATTTAGTAACGCGGGTTCCAACACTTTCTTCAAAAAGGATACTACTGAATCGAGAGAGCGTGGTTGCATGAATGAACCTTTGTTCTTTCTGGGAAGACGCATTATATGATAATCAAATTGATCAAGAGTATACGATGAGAATAGAAAATACGCTTTCATCGAAGGAACCTTCAAAAGACAATTATTAAGCAGGTGAACAACGGTCAGAAACCACCTGCTTGAATGAAAAGTTTTCTGGAGTATCCCAATTGTTTGAGGTTTCTACAATGCATTGATGACGCTTGAACCAACGATTCTCGCGAATCTTAAGATTTGTAATTTATTTGCAAAGAACTATCCTAAAAACCTTTGAATGTCGCAGTTCTGTTGGGACTATCATTGATGAAAGTAACTAAACCTGCAATCAGCTGTTCGCAATCTAGAGGGATCATGGCACAAGCAGCACTTGCTGCCGAAGCGGAAAGATGATAAACACATGGGAACATTCAAACCTGTGGATTTTTCTCCATCAATTTTGTTTTGGAAGAAAATTCATTCCCCATCATGACAGATGCGTTGTCTGTACCTAATGCAACAATATTGCTAATCGAAATCTGATTTCACCACGATGCATTCGTAAGGCTTTTCAATAATTTCGAATCGGAGCAATCAGCAGCATCACAATGAATCATTCGCAATAATTCACATCAGACTTCTAACGTATTCGGTTCGATATATCGAGCTATAAATATCATTGATTTATTGTACGTTATATCTGACGTCCCGTCTCCGTAAACTGCAAATTTTGTGTGGCGTAGAACATCCGATAATCGGTTTGTTTCTTGGACGCGAACAACCCTTTTCAAGATATTTGTTAATTCTAAACGACTCATCAACATTTTTCGAAGAACTCGTTCCTTTTACGTCTTGCATGGGAAGTGATGAATCCTTCGCCTGACCGTGGAAAATAATTTTTCCTGCAATGACTGTCGCAAAACGATTTCCCGCTGTTTGGACTTTTGTTTCAAGATTTGGAGACTCATCACCCGGATTCGGACTTCACAGCTCAATTGTCTCCTGAAACTGTGAAGAAGCAGAAGAAGGAGCAGCATTCGATTGAGGAGAGTTTTTATCTTGGGAACATCCTGAAAGATCATCATTCAAAAAAGAGCATGAAACGGGATTGTTATTAAATGAATTTCTCAATCTTTCATCAGGTTTTTGCAAGAATCTATCTGGATTTCCGACTCGAATCCCTCCAACCTAAGAATAAACATCTGGAAAGCGACTGATAGACGTATTATTATCATCCCCAACAGGAGGATGATCGGATCCTGAAGGGGGTCTTAATCCTCGTACCCCTCACAAAACGTATTCGATTAAGCAATGTTATCATAACTTTGTGCATGCATTGAAGCCCTGGTAGGAATTCCTCTAATAATCCGCTAGTTGTAACATTGCCCTCACGAACAACTAGAGTTCTAATTCAGTAACTTTTCAGTTCAATCACCAACTTATAAGTGTTCTTATATATATATATATATATATATATAAATATATATATATATATAATATATAAATATCACATTATACATTATATATATAAATATCATGTATATTTAATAACATAACATATATAATAAATATACATATGAGGTCCTTAGTTTTTCACGAGGGGAAGTGTTACAAATAGTGAATTACTAGACAAATTCCTACTAGGGAGATTCATTACGGCATGGAAAAACAGTATCGGTCTCATCTACAACCACCCTATCGTCAGAAGACTGAGGAGTAGGATTGACACATTGGCTTTCTGGCCTATCTTATCGAAAGACGGAACATCCGAATCTATCGATTTAAGATTCTCCAAAATTTCAGAAGAAGGAGAAGAATTTACATCACCTCGGTCGAAATCAAACAACTCCTTCAGTCGCAGATGATGTTGACTCTTGGGATGTGTTCTGCCCTCGCGAGACCATCACACAAGACACTCTTCTGACATAGATCACAAACAAATTGCGAGCTGTCACTTAGATCTTCACGAACCCACATTTTCCACTCAGGGTCTTCTATCAACCAATTTCACGGAAAATGTGGATTGTTTTCCTCTTTCATCAACTACAAAATCACTCACCTGCTCTCTGAAAAAATAAATATCTCCAAATACAAATATATGAACGATGAGATGAAACACAGAATTTATCAGAATACAACACTCCAAACTGGTTTCGATTATTTTATAATTGGAAATCTGAAATAACGATTAAAAACTCCATGTAATTGAGAAGCCGTCCATCTTGGTCCGTATCACATATGCAATAGACGAGAGAGGAGGAAGAGGGAACAGTTGGTGTCACGCAGTATTTTGTTTTTGTAAATTCGTTGGCGATTTGAAGATTCCATCCTTCGGTCCAATACAGTGCATGGCACAATTTTGTGATAGATGCTTTCTAGATATGGATCAGTACATGTTGAAAATCAATGTCATTTGCATAAGATAACACATGGGCTGAGAAGTCCCGGGCCTGACACATGAATGGCGGAAATTTCACTGCATTCTCCTGTTTTCCAGTTAGTACTGACCTTCGAAAGACGGCTGTCAAAATTTCATGATATCCTATTCATTAGCTTGTTAGTTATTGTATCGAGAGTGCCGCTACTTCTGTTATTCTCGAATCAATGGATCAGAAACAATTCCGTGTTCCAATTTTGCACTGCTTCTTGATGGGAAAAAATACCGTTTGAACTGAGCAATGGCTTGAAAAGTGTCATGAAGACTCCACTCCATCAGAAACTCCAATAAAATGTTGGTTTGCTGACTCTAAACGTGGTCGTAGAGACAGCGATGATGCAGAACACAGTGAACGTCCGTATCGAAAATGTATCTGTCATTCTCTTCACTTGATTCCTAGTAATGCGTGCGAAGCTCTGCCGGAAAGATGTAAACAATTAGCTAGAGACATTCATAATCATCCCGAATTCAGTGCGAAGCGCTGTGCGCAATTCGTGGAGTTCCAAGAATTTTGAAAACTGAAGATTCATAAGATGCTGAATCCTTCCCAAACAAGATGTCAATCCCCGAACGCGGACATGAACAGAATTTTGGAACAGGGGGATGCCCTTATGTTGTATTTCAGTCATTGCTAGAAGGTTGCGAAACAATCTACCGGGCACTGAACGGTTCATTTCTTGAACTTCCACATTGCTTCTTGAATTGGTTTTTGCCAAAGATAGTTGGACTCCATGAATTATTTTCAAGTGAGAAAGTGGTTTTAACGATATCACGTGAGCGTATAGAGAACACATATAAAGAAATTCTTTGTATTCATTCGAAACAAGAGTATGTGTTTGGATCGCAAAAAGCAACATCCGGAGGATTGATCAAGTCTTTGAAATCAATCGAACTAAATCCTCAGGATCATCAAATGTATAAACTTGATACAGAAATCCATTTGGGTATCAAAGTAATGGAGGAAATAAGAAAAACCACAAATTGTTGAAAATATGGAATTGCTCATAAATTTCTATTGTATGGTTAGACAATTTCTTATAATTATATGTTCAGAACTAAAGAGAAAATATGACTTTGAAGATTCAATCCTACCCTTATTATCACTTCTATCACCAGAACATGCACTTAGCGTAGGAACAAGAACAGAACACCCTTCATTATATACCATACTTTGATGAAAAAAGTGCCTCGAATTTCCGGAGATAATACGTCCGTGGAGATCATAGACTCCGGATGGGAAGTTGACCTTTCGCACAGATTCCTCATCAAATCAGAGAACGAGTGTTCCCCGTTTTCGGAACATCCCCGATTTCTGTAGATGAGTCTTGGGGAGCTCTCAAATCTTCGAAAAATTGTAGCGGTCAATATACATTGAGAGGTCTCCCACAGTTCCACCTAGACATCTTTCCTCTGCCTCACTCTAATACTGATAGTGCAAGGATATCCAGCGGAATCAATCACATCAAGATGAAAATCGTATTGGGTATGAGAATGAGTTTCCGCCCTTTTCCAAGCGAAGTTGATTCTTATTCAAACAATGGATTATTACATAGTGTTATTCAAAGTATGCACCATTGGAAGCGACCACTTTTGTTCATCTTCCAGGCAGCATACAGATTCCTCGGAGAAAAAAAGCGGGTTTTTTGACTTATCCCAATCATTGAGCCATTTTTCGACACTTTGTAAGGAGTAAACCACTCTCCAGTGAGGACTGATTGCATAGATAGGAATAGATGATAATCCGAAGGCGCAATGTCTGGGGGATACGGCAGAGTGGGCAAGATTTCCCAATTCACTCCTCCCAAATATTTTTCAACAGGTTGGGCAACATGTGGCCTAGCATTATGAAACAGCAAGATAAGTTCATCATATCTACCGTCCCATTCCGGTCGTTTTTCTTTTAGAGCTCGATTCAAACTTGTTAGCTGTAGTCTGTAACGATCGCCAGTGATTGTTTCTGACGGTTTGAGGAGTTCATAATAAATGACACCCTTCTGATCCTACCAGATGCACAACATAATTTTTGAAGCGTAGATATTTGTTTTCGGTGTCGATGGACCTGGTACACCTGGCAGCCCTCAACTTTTTTGACGCTCAGGATTATCGTAATAGATCCATTTTTCATCGCCAGTGACAATACGATGCAGAAAACTCTTTCTTTTCTGCCGTTCAAGAAGCATCTGGCACGTTACCAAACGTCTCTTGATATCTCTCCTTTAGTCGATGCGGCACCCAATTACCTTCTTTTTGGACCATTTCCATCTTGTGCAAGCGTTTACCGACGGTCGACCTGTCAACACCCAACTCTTCAGACAACCCATCTAGGGTTCGACATGCATCTCAATTCAATAATTGTTCCAGTTCTACATCTTAGAATTCTCTCGGTGCCCCCCCCCCCCACGTTCTTCATCACTCACGTCAAAATCGCCACTTTGGAATCGTCGGAACCACTCTTTACAAGTTGTATTAGACGGAGCGTGATCACCGTAAATATTGCACAGTACACGATACGTTCCAGTGGCACTTTCCTTCGAAATAAAATGATGGGTTTGTCGGGACAAACGTTGTCATTTCCGACACCAGATAAAAAATGATGTTGACGCTTGTAACAAATGTCAACTACCGCAATCGACACCTTACATATACACTTCCAAATCACAAGTATAGCACTTGAGTGAACTCAAAAATAGTATCAGCACCAACACTTTTTCCAAGAGGGCGGAAACTCATCCCCATACAGAATAATAAGTTGAAAAGTGAAAGGATAACTTGCTGTTCATTGTCTAGAAAGGCATTACGTCGGAGCATCAGTCACGATCGTACCAAGTTCTCACCTGGTGAGGGAATGATAGCAAGAATGACTGGTCATACTTTGTATGCGAATCAAATGAAAATTCGGAATGAAGAACGAGCAGTAGATGAATCGAGCATAAGCCTAGATTCAGGTGACTCTGATGTTGAGTTTCAATTGGGGAAATAAAGCAGTCATTTTAGGCATATGTGACACAACATTCATTCATGTCACATGCGAAAAGGACATAGTTCTAATCATTATGATGTTGAGCATACTCATGAACATATTCATGGTAAAATAGCTGCAAATCGCAAAGTACCGAGGAAGATATTGCATACATAGGGATATATCAGAATGTTCAAGCCTGTTATTGTATGGAAGAAGAAGATGTAGAGATTTCGTATCATAGGAGATATGCAAAGTTTGATATCGATAATGGTTTTGAAATATGTTTTTAGTTCTCAATCTCATTATGATCCTCAGATCTCGACCAAAGATTCAACATTTCGGTTTTGATTTATGAGCAGCAAAATTTCAACGATTGTTGTGGACTCATATTTGATATTCATCACTATGAACAACACATACTTTGACACTATGAAAATTGATTGAATATGTTATATTAATCATTCTGGTGAATTGAGGATTGTCCAGAACACAAGATATCACAGTTTTGTTGACAATGGAGTTATTTCTTTCAATTCGTTATCTGAGATTATTTTGAACAATCATTATTATTTTGATCATGGAAAAAACTGATTTCTGTGATTGAATGAAGGTATTTCACTCTTGGATTTCGATCTGTTTCCCGGGAATACCCGATACCAGTATCCCCTTCGAATATTTCGGATCGAGGAATCTGCAAGATTGGACCAGCCAGGACAGAGATACCAGCTTCTTGGGGGAATACCAGTGATGGGACACTGAAGCCATTTCGTATTCAACAGTTTATTTGTAACTACTGTACACAAAGAGAAAAGATTTCCGGGAACGATGATATATTCAATTGAATCGTCCTAATGGAATACGTAATGAATTGGGATAGTTTTATTCAATCAACTGGATATTCATTAAATCGAACAAACATTCAATATACTATGAATTATTCTATCTGTGGAAACGGATATTCAATTGATTCAATAAGACTTCATTCGGATCAATTGGGTATTTTGTGGCGACTATCCAATCCAATATTCCATTGTTCCCGAAAACTTTCCCTTCCAGTGTGTATATTCATACAAACAAATTTCTCGATGATATTTTATGACTCACAGAATCTTCAAAAACTTGGGTCGAATTCATTCAATAATTCCGGAATGAAGCAACCAATAAGGAGTGGGTAGCACGTTGATATCAGTATTCCTTGCAAGAGAGCAAAGTACGTCCTTCCCAGACAGTCCGTACAATATTTGAAATCCCGTATTTCCTATGTACGGACTACGTAAATCCGTACAACCCTTCAAAATCCGTACAAATACGGACCTGAGTCCGTATCTGGCAACGCTGCTCTGAAGTAGTGTGCATTCTTCATTTCATAGAATTTCGAATTGATTGCTGTATATCCCACGGGGACAAATATATTGAATATTTTCATCGATTTCTTGGGGGACTTGATGAAATTTTGCAAATGGATTTTTTCGAAACCGTCCATCTCAAGTGCTGTGCATTCTTTACTCCAGAAAATTTCGAATCGATTGGTCTGAATCCCACGGAGACGAATTTTTGGAAATTTTCAATCGACTCGAACCAGGAATTGGTCAAATTCTCAAGTGCACAATGGAACATCAGGGTGATGATAACATAAGGATGTGATTACATGATAATATGACAAGAAAAACATGTCATTGAATACTTTCGATTGAATTTTCGATTCACATACTGAAGTATGAAATGGATTTTTCCACAAAAAACATTCAGGAAATGTATGGGACTTCAGGATGACAGGTGCGAGTGATCAGTGAGTTTGTGACAGATCTGTGATCATAGGTGATTTACAGAGGGGAAATAGAACAGGAAAAACGTTTTAGTTGTGTGAGGTGGAGGTGTAGTGGAAGCATAGATGTTTTTGGTGGAGTTTGTGTAGTGAGGTAGTGTGTAGGAGGAAAAGTAATTTGGTAGGAAGGCACGTGGTAGAGAGGAGATAGGGGGATGAAGGGAAGGTGAGGAGAGAGAGAAAGGAAGTTGGTGGCAGCACCAAGGATTGAGCGTAGAAGGGAGCAGTGGAATTGAGAATGGTTGGTAGGATAAGATGAAGAGAAGAGTAGTTCAGTAGACAGTAGCGGCATCGGGCGGAGGAGTATAGAAGGCAGGATTCAGAAGAGAGATAGTAGCAACGGTAGTAGAGAAGGTAGATTTAGGGTCAGACGAGAGATTAGAGAAGAAGAAATGAGAGAAGGTGGAGTTAGGGTCAGACAAGCAACAGAGGGAGACAGACTTGGAGTCAGGAAAGACGAAGAAGGTAGAGGGTTCAGATCAGAGAGAGGGTAAGAAGAGAGAGTCGAGGAATGAAAGAGCGGGAGAGGGGGAGGGAGGCAAGGAGGAAGAAGAAGTGTGGTCAACACCAACAGGAGGAGGCGATGATGGGGAATTGGGGGACGGACGACTGTGGTGAGATTAGGAGAGGAAGAAGTGGGAGTTTGAGGAGCGTGGAAGGGATTGGGGATTTTCCGGAGAGGAAGACGGAAGAGGGGGGGGGCGGATCAACGGAAGGACAAATCAACGAAACCATTGGTTGGAAAGGAAGAGATGTATAATGTATGATATCTCATTCTTTCCAACTAACGGTTTCGTTGATTTGGTTCCTCGTTGATTTGGCCCCCATCTGGGAGGAGAAGTTAGAGGGGCAAGAGTAAAGATAATTGGGAGGAAGGATAAGTTGGAGAGGTCTTCGAAGGAGAAGAGAATGAGAGCGGCAAGTTGGGGCAGCGGGATGATGGAGGAGTTCGGGAGGGAAATCAGGAAAATCAATGAGGAAATAGATGAGGGCTTAGGAGGGGTGAGAAAGGGACTAGAGAAAAGAAGAGAGAGACAGAATGAGGCGGAGGAGCCATGAAGACTAGGAAGAGAGGAGCTTAAGGATAGGGTGAACAAAGTGGAGCAGCAGAGTCAGGAATATCTTCCTACCTCAGTATATCTATCGCATTGTAATATGACTCTCATAGCCCGGTTCTGCGCTATCTGTGATTTTGTTAACTGTGTCTCACCGAATCCCACCAACAATGCCGCACAATATTCGAAATGAGGTGCTATTATCGAATTATAAGCCGTAAATCTAGTATGAATTGATATACCACCACCTAATCTATTTGAAGAACTCATTCTTTCCCTTATTTTCTTTGGCGTATAATCACAATGGTCTTCAAATCACAGTTTATTATCGGTAATGACACCAAGATATTCGGCACTTGCCACTCGTTCTATTTCTGTACCATCTAAGCATCCTCCTGTTGTACATTCCTTTAACTCTTTTCGCACACTTCTCATTAACATATATTTTATTTCAGCAGCATTCATTTTTAGTCTGTTTATATTCATCCAATTTTCAATCACAATTAATGCCTCATTCAGTTCCATTCCCACTCCCGCACTGCTGCTCCCTTTTACATATATAATTGTATCATCTGCGAATATTTTGATACTACATCCTTCTGGACAGAATTGAATTATGCCATTCATATATCATATGAACAATAGGGGCCCCAGCACATATCCTTGACGTACACCGCACTCTGTTGCAATACATCTCGACCATTGATTATCAAATTTGACTTTTTTGGGTTCTATTATTAAGGTATGATTTAATCCATCCAAGTACCATTCTTCTTATTCCATCCTGATGTAATTTTTCAATTAGCCTTTCTCTATCTACTGTCTCGAATGCTTGTTTCAAATCCAAAAATATGACACCCACAATTTTTCCCTCACTAATCATCAATTTCCATTCATTAATAATAGTTTGTAGCGCTGTCTCACAAGAATGATTCTTCCTAAAACCTGATTGGTGCTCCGTTATCTCATCATTGTCTTGTAAATACTCCTCTATTTTTTCTTTCATTTCTAATTCTAGTACCTCCTCATAAACTGGTAATATGTTTATCGGTCAATATTCACTAGCTTTGTTAGGTTTTTGTGGCTTAGGAATTGGGATTATTGTGGAACTTTTCCATCATTCAGGACATATGCTTTTGCTCAACGAATCATTCATTACTCTCACGAGTTCTCCCTTTATGACTTGTATGCTTGATTTCAGTGAATCACTGCTTATTCCTTCATCTGCCCCTTTTTCATGTGACAAGTTCATAACGATCCGTTCTACTTCATGTACATCTATTAACTCAAAATTTTCCATGAGACCTTTGTTTTTAATAACATGAATCGGTTTCAGCCTACTATCACCTCCCCCTATAGACTGTATCATATCATCGATGCTCTTTATATAGTATAAATTGAACTCATCTGCTGTCTTATGCTCAATATCATCCAATATTTCAAAGTTCACATTATTCACTTCCTTAGACCCCATATTCTCTCCCTTTATTATTTCTCCCAAGGTTTTCCACATCACTTTTGAATCATTCCTGTTCTTGTCTCCCATATCTTCATAATATTTTTTCTTTTTCGTTTTAATCATTCTCACTACCGGATTCGATCATGTTCATCATTCGTATACAACGCTTTAGCATATGCTTCATCTCTTCTATGGGCAGCTGTTCTTATGTCCCCCGGATACCATTTTTTCCCGTCCCAAATTTTTGGAATTCAGAATTTCTTCTTAGGTGCAACTATATCTAATGCATCCACTGAACTCTGGACGAATTTTTCATCTCTTCCGTTGATTTCCAGATCATTACTATGCACAAGCCTTGATTCTATCGCTCTACAGTATTCAGCTACATCCAATCCCTCATACTCTCTACTAATGAACTCTCTGAATTTTCCACCCTTCTCACTCATGTTAACTTCAACGCTGATATATGAATGGTCAGTTATTTTTGGTTCACCGAGTACTTTACAATTCATCTTAATATGAGCAAAAACCACATCTATCAATGTTCTACTGTCTTCCATAATCCTCGCAGGTTCATCAATATATTGTTTCATACCTAAGCGAGACATGACAGTTCTCGTATGAAATGAGTCAGTCATTGAATTCATATTCACATCCCCTAACATTATACATTGATCTTCCATTACCAGTAAGTCCACCGTATCCTCAAGGAATCGCAAGAGTTCACCATCTGACGCACTCGGCGAGTGGTACACTACAACAATCACTCCTTCATATACATCGCTCTCCGCTCCTACCGCAATACATCAACCGTTAGATATTACCCCATATCCTCTCTCAATATTACTCCATATTTTATATCGTTCTTTAAACATAACATCACTCATCCTGTGCTCCTGTTTTCTGCATCACATCCAGTGACACTATATCCCGGCACATTCACTTCACTATCTTCAATGTCGTCAATCAGTCTTGTCTCTGACAGGGCCAAGAAGGCTGGATTCATCTTCTGCAAGATCTCATGGTGGATCTCATCTTCATGTGCCATTAGACTTCGAGCATTTGTGTATATAATCGGTTCTCTCTGTGATTGCTATATCGTAGATCCCCAGCTCGTTCTTTTCTCTTCCTCTTCTAATGCTTTCAAATAGGTTGGACATCCCAAACTCACAGCTTCATGCTCATCATTCATTTTCAGATTGTATGTTCTAATTTTATGCATACAATTCATACATCTGTTCTTTGTTTCCGTACATTCATCCGCTCTATGATTTCCTGCGCACTTATAACATGAACTTCGTCTCGGACAGTTTTCGGCAATATGAGAATAGCCCCAACTTTTGAAACACCTTATAACATTGTGATACTCGAAGACACGACATTACCTCCATCCAATGTTTATTTTTCCGCTTCTTGTAATTTTTTCCTGCGTCATCTTATCTACCTCAAGTATGAGAGATCCTTCGACTCGTTTTTCTCCTCTTGTCCGCGCACTACTATGCTCTTTCTCTTGAATTATCTTCTTTACTAATTCCATGTAAAATCCTTCATCTCTCTCATCGATTTTATTTTGTTTCAAGATCGTATCCCTCAGATCGTCATCATTCAGGTTCATTTCTCCTCCCCTGACATTTTTAATTTTCATTCTCAGTTTTATCTTCTTCACTCCCGTAATAACAAATTTATCAACCTCACTTCTCACATACTGTATCCTTCAGCTTTTTTATCTCACTCTCACTTCCACAACCTAAGATAATCGATCCATTGCCCCTTTTTTTGATTTGAGTGATCCCACCGCCAAGTTTTTCATATCTACTTTTTCTTTTCCAACTTTCTTAGTTGTTTCACTCGGTTTGACAATTAGCACACTTTATTTGTTTTTCTCCTTCACAGCTTCACTGTAACTTCTAGCTTGATTTCCTGCTATTTCTATGGCCTTCTCTCGTATACTTTTTTTCGAATCTCCCGGATCCCGCTTAAAGTTTCCTAATTCTTCGCGAATTATTGATTTTATCATCGCTCAAAATGCACTCTTACATGTTCCTTCATCTTTCATTCCTCTCACTGTCTTGATCAGCCGGTCTATCTTCGTATCCACACTTGCCTGTTCCCCAGTGCGACCTGAAGCGCTTGTTGTTCCTGTAGCTCCTAACGATCCCGATTCATTCCCGCTGACGTTTGTCTTCTCCATCTCTGCTTTTCTGGTTACAATCGTCAATCGTTCAAATGGCCTGTTACCCTCTACAATGTCATGATCTTGGTTATAAATCTCATGCTTGAACGTACATCAAGGATGTGAGAAGAATTTCTCACAAGTTTCACATTGCGCAACCACATTCTTCATTCCTTTTTCACACGCAGGACAACGATATTCTGCGTAGTCGTCACTCATATCGACATAATCGATTGAGTTCGATGGCCTTAATTGATTGCCGCCCACGTCTTGTGACCACGTTGACACTTTTGAGTACAAATCTATCGTTCATCAAAACGACGATTTCCACAAATCCAAATCTCACGGTTCCACTTCAGCACATTTCGACTAGATAATACACAAGGATATTCACTGAGTCTGATTACATCAATGTGTGAGCTCTGTCACTCATTCGCTTTTTCTATTCCCGGAAGAAATCGGAATTTTGACGGAGCGATGTGACACACGTCTGCACACTCAGGGGGATATAGTGGAAATGGGACGAAGAAGGGAGAAAATTAAGAAATAGAGGAGAGTACTTCGGAAAAATTAAGAAACAAGGAGATGGAGGGAGAGAGGAGGGTTTTCGGGGGAATTGAGGGAGGAGGAGATAGGGGGGAGAATGGAGTTGAGGAAAAGGGAGAGGGAGAGGGGAAGTGAAAGGGGGAGGTAGGCTCAAAGAAGGGGAGGGGTTGAGAATAGGTTCCTGGAACGTGGCCGGAGTAGGAGGAAAGAGAGCGGATTCTTGAGAAGGAGTGAAGGAGTGGGATATTTCAGGATTGACGGAAACTTGAATTGAAGAGGAAGAGTAGAGGAGATCGGAAGGGAAATTGCCAAAGGAGTATGGATGAGGGTGCGGTGGGCGAGAAGGAGGGATAAGAAAGGGAGATATATGGGGGGAGATGATGCTGGGGATCAAGAAAGGTTTGGAGGAGGGGGTTATGATGAGGAGAATTCGATGGAAGGTTGGAATATGGAGGGTTCCATTGGGATATTCGGATAGGAATGTGAAGGAGAAAACAGAGGGGGTAAGAGGAATTCTGTGAGTGGAGGGACTGGAGGGAAGAGTCATCATGAGAGGGGATTTGAACGCCAGGACAGGGAGTGGAGGGGGAGGGATATGGGCTCACTGGGGGGTTGATAGGATGGAGAGGTGCTCAAGGAATGAACAGACGAATAGAGAGGGGTTAGACTCAGTGAAATACTGGAAGAGGGAGGATAGGAAAGTATGAATGGAATGGTGAAAGGGGATGGAACCCCCTCCCATCCCCTTTCACATACGTTGTATGTGGGGGATTTCACATACGTTGGGAGTGGAGGGGCAATCTGTGAATCATCACGTGATAGGGGATTCGGAGAGATGGGAGGGAGTGA
>JAFFJZ010000271.1:0-24216 GCA_018340375.1 Gonatopus flavifemur | reverse complement strand
CTCCGATACCTTTCGTAAATTTCTACCACCGTGTCCGGCTTTTTTGAATGAATTTAAGTATCAATCCTTTGGAAGAATTCGCGGCATCATGTATTAGGAGATCGAATGAATCAGATGAAAATAGGCGGAGAAATGCATGGAATCGATTCTTATCAACAGATGCTGTATTGTTCTTTGATCTCTGAACCTAATTTCATGTTGGTTTGTTGTAACGTCAATTGTTTTCTCGTCTTCTGTTTTGTATTGTTTCACCTTGTCACTTCATGAATGCTTGCGACGTTTAAACCTCAAAGCTTTTGTGTTTCAACTGATAAGACCTTATGAGGAGTTCGCATTCTGTCATCTGATTTATTCGATCATCTCACACACGATGCCGCGTATTATTCGAACGGACCGATACGCAAATCCATTCAAAAAAGCCGGACACATTGGTAGAAGATTACATAAGATATCGCAGGTTATGTTGCAGAAATTTTCTAACCTATCCGCGAATTCTAGAATTTGTGATGCATGTATGAAAAAGGGTTCATCGTACAAATTACGAGTTGACGAGGTGGTTGATGAATCAAACAATATCAGTGAAAATATTTATGGTATTGAGAGTTCGATGGAAATGGATGTCCCAGTGGAGAATCAGACATACGAAGGTTCTAATTATACACGCTCAAACAGAGAAATTGAACTGGAAGAAATGCTGGATGAACTCAAGCAGAAATTTTCAACCTTGGAATCCAATAATCCATTGAGATTACAAATTTCGACTATCGCCCCATCACCTTGGAGTGTGAGAAAAATCGCCCAAGGATTCGATAAAACGCGATACTTGGCCAAACAATCGAAGAAATTGAAGTCCAAATCCGGCATTTTACCTGATAGCATTGCAAGGGAGGGAAAAAAACTCTCTTGAGCAATTTCACAAAAAGTAAATGGATTTTATACCAGTGACATAAACAGTAGGATAATGCCTGGAAAGAAAGATGTTTTTGTGAAGATTAATAGAGAGCGAACGTTGGAACAGAAACGTCTCTTACTTGTGGGTTTGAAAGAACTTTACACTGCATTCAAACAGTCTCATCCAGAAGATAATATCAGCTTTAGCGCGTTCGCTAGACTCAGACCAAAAAGTTGCATACTCCGTGGAGCTCGTGGAACACACTCAGTTTGTGTTTGCACAATACATGAAAATGCGAAATTGATGTTGGATGCAATTGATATTCAAAAACTGACCTTGGATACAGAAAAGTCACTAACGAACTACAAAGACTGCCTCAATGAAATTGTTTGTGAAAGACCTGGGGCCGATTGCTATCTTGATGCATGTGATGATCGTCCAGGATTTTCGCAGTTTTCGAAGAAATCAAATGATCTACTAGAGAATTCATTCATTACAGACATTCAATGTTCAGTTTGGACGGCAACGGGTCGTTCAACTCTACGAACAGAAATCATGAAAATTGATGATTTTATACTCGAATTGTGCAATAGACTGACAATTCTGAAACCCCATTCATTCATCTCAAAGCAACAAAATCTTTTCATTCAAGAAAGAAAACACAATCTCCGCGATGGCGAAGTACTGGTGACGTTTGATTTTTCTGAAAACTACGCGTATGTTTGCCAGGATGCTTCACCAGCATTCCATTTAAACAACGATCAATGCACCGTATTTCCTGCCATTTATTATCATAAGGAAGGACCTGTTGTTAAGTAAGGTGACCGGCCCCATTAATGAAAACCTTAACCCCATTAGCGAACAATCGTTCATTTATTATATCTTCCCTATGGCATATTATTCTGAATTTATTCACATAACAGCGGTTGATTTAGTATCCAGTCAGTCATGCTTGGATGAAATTAAAGTACTAAATGAAAAGTACTATGAATCAAAAACCAAAACGTTCATTAAAGGGTCGCGTTCATAAATGGGGTCATCTACCTTACGAGAGTTTCATTTTCTTATCTGAAAGTTTAAAACACGACACCTCCGCTGTTGATGCTATTCAGACTTTGTTAATTCCTCAAATCCAACGAAATGTGAAAAAAGTCAACAAGATTATTTATACCAGTGACGAAGCGAAGCAGCATTTCAAAAATAAATTTCAAATCGCGAACTTGATTCAGCACAAAGAAGATTTCAGTATTGACGCTGAATGGCATTACAGCGCAACTGCTCAGGGTAAAGGTGCTTGTGACGGGAGTGGTGCTACATTCAAGAGAGAAGCATATAGAGCGAGTCTGACTGCCAAACCTCAAAATGCCATATTGACGCCCCAAAAACTCTACAGTTGGGCAAAGAGTAATTTTGAAACCATAGGCATTATGTACTATGATAAAACATATCACGAGAAGATGAGACGGAAACTCAACAAACGATGCGAGAATGCCCAACCTGTACCTGAGATTCTCAAGAACCACAGTTTTGTAATAGGATCCAATAATGAAGTGCTCATCAAGAGGTACTCGAATGATGATAGGAACAGAGTGTGGTGGCCAAATGGACAACCATGAGGTACGTACGCTGAGTTGGACAATTGCTAATCGAGAGAGATGTTACAATAATCGGCCCTCTTCAGGGCCATTCGATGTGCAAAGTCTGATCGCGCAACCTCCTCGTGGTGCACATTGGGTTATGCTAATGCCGACATCTTGGAGCCTGAATACACAAATCCACAAGCTAAAACCAGTAGTATTCATGGTTAGGGTCAGAGAAGATTTGCAAGGAGTTTTATTGGAATGGAGTCCATTGAAAGTTCGCGGATTTGTGTGACCAGTCCCCAAATGATTCTTGAAATGAGTATGATATTTGTTCCCATCATATTGAATGTCTTTGTCGATGATTGTACGTGATGCGTCCATTCCGATTTTATAAAAGTGACCTCAATTTCGTAATCGACGACCAGAAGTTTTTCTGAACAAAGGTTTACTTTAGAGAGCGGATGATTTCTTATATCCGGACTGTCATGAATTTTCACATTGAATCTTCCATCCATAATTCCGGAAATCTGGGTTCGAATATGTATCGGCGATCCTCAAACTCCCGTACGACAATCCTCTCTCAAATTTCCCTTATTTTCAATTCCTCCTAACGCCATATTCGATTCACCATTCGTAATTTCAGACATCTGAGTCCGGATTCTTGATCAGCGACTTCAAAAACCTCAGTATGACAATGCTTTCACAAATTTGAGAGACTTTGAATTTTTCCGACCTCCATATTGGATTCCCATTTGTAAGTCCGGAAATATGAGTTCGGATTCATCATGAGCGACCCGAAAAACTCCTTTCCCCCATGTTTCAGAGAATTCGGAGTGATTCTGAAATTCCGGCCGCCATATTGCATTCGACATCTGCAGTTCCGGAAATCTGAGTCCGGATTCCTGATCAGCGACCAAAAAACCCTTAGGATGGTAATGTTTCCACAAATTAAAGTGGATTAGAAATTTTCTGACCACCATATTGGATTCGCCATTCGTAATTCCGGAAATCTGAGTTCGGATTCGTCATCAGCGACCCCAAAACCCCCCTTTCCTCACGTTTCAGAAAATTCGGAGTGATTCTGGAATTCCGGCCGCCATATTGGGTCCACCATTTGCAATTTCAATATTCCAACTGGATGCAATTAATCCGAGATGTTCAAATTGCATGTTGCAATCCACAGAATTATCCAACCCCCGTGTATCATAGTTTTATGACCGGTTTTGATCATCATCACGTGTCCCCTTCGTTTCCGCCGCCATATTGGTTAAATAGTCGCCATGTTCGAAAAGTACCATACGGCATTGAAAAGTAGACACTTCCACGAAAATTCTAAGTCCATCAAACATTTTTCATCTTAAAAACTGAAATGCGCAGGGGGTCGGCTGATCTGACAAAGAATGCCCCATATATATATAATTTCATTATTAGATAGAGTACTTGATTATCCATCGATCCATTCTCTATAACTTCCGAAAACTCTCTGCCTTTTGAGAAAGAGCTCGTCGTCCATTCCCACACGTCCTACTCCCACCCTCTTCTCACTACATGTAAGGCGAGACTTAGTTGATTCTTCGCAATTATATGTCAATCTATATGTTTTATAACTATATACATTACAACCTATACATCATTTTACCTACTTGATATGAATGATCTTCCCTCAAGGGAAAAGTACTACTCTTAGAATGGGTTATTTTTTTCACTACTCTCAGACTGGTAAATTTACAGAAAGTTTTTCACAGTGTGTACCAAATTTCAAGTCAATCCGGTGACTTTTCGTCGAGTAATCACAAAATATGTTTTGAATTTGATTGATTTTGGAGAAATAAAAATTTTCACTTTTCAACTTCTATCTTATAAACTATTGATGGTAGAAAAAAATTGTTCATAGGGAAAATGTGTTGTTTGATGAGCTCTGGAAGGCTGTATTCTTTATTCTCCATTTTGACGAACTTTTTCTCTTATTATTCCACTGGTCGCTTGAATCAACTTTGAAATGCGTTCGAGCGCTTAGGCTGTTATCGCATCCGCGGCCTCATTTATTGACATCTATAAGATCTGCGTATACGCATAGAATGGTTACAGCGGAGGAATAGATTACAGGGTAGAAATAACTATGAATTGTCTTTTCTTTGATTGGTAATGGTATTCACTACAAGCGCATGATTAATGATTTCCCTTGGATTTTGAGGCGAGGTTTAATATACATTTTGAAGAATGGCCTCGATGTAATCTTCGTTATCCCAAGTAGCAGAAGAGGTGAGAGATGCTAAGAGCGTGTTTGGAGTATCCTACGAACATGCGTAGAACCTCCAAATGAGACTGTTTCGAACGATTATGTGCTACTCAGGAAAAAATCATTAGATCTATTCAGATCTGAATAGATCTGAGTAGATCTGATTTTTGGTCAGATCTGGTTCGGAAGATCAGATCTTGGCACATCTGGTTAGATCTGAGTAGATCTCGTTAGATCTGAATTGAATATTAGATTAAATCTTAATGAGCAATGGGTGGTTCAATTGTCAGAAACTTTGTGATATCTGTCTGTATATGAATTTGATTTTGCACATATATTGTGACAAACACAGGCCAAAATCGCAGTTTTTCAGATCTTAATAGATCTGTTTAGATCTGACTGAAATTTAGATCTGTTCAGATCTGATCATTTTTTCCAGGTATGCACCTCCATACAATATCTAAACTAATTCATCCAAAATAGTCTCATTCGCACATCCCTTTCACATTTATAGAGTCACCATGGCATATTTGAGAAGTTCTTGTGCTACTTGGAATGTTATTTGTGCCTTCTGAAATGTACAATATTTTCATGATTTTGAATGGAAGGAAGTCTGGTATTTGCATGGAGCTTGTTTGTTACATAACCTCAAAATCTTGATATATCCTCAATGGTATGCATCCAGTTGTTTCCAGTTTTTTGTCCCCGGACAAAATATCCCGGACGGAATTTACCAAAACGGACTTTTGATCCCGTGACGAAATATCTCACTCAAAATATCTCCGACAAAGATTTTCCGGGACAAGTTATGCCATGTGTAGTTACTCCAAATATGAGTGATCAAATCACTTGCATGTGTTTTAAATCATGATTTCTCTGATTGGGTATGCGGCAGCTTGATCGAAAACATTTGATCGAAACACACATTTGTTCAATTCAACGGTAGATCGGATATCTATCCTAGCTAATGCTTACAGTGATGTGCTGAAATTATTTTCATCTCATTCTGATCTTAGAAATTCTCTTTCTCTTATTTGTCGAATTTAATATCCAATTGTCCTTTTCACCCATAATTATACACGTTAACTGTTGTTGTAATATAAGATGCATGTAGTCAAGCTTAACATGATGCTTAATGCTTTGATGCATGATATATATAACACAGGTCTACAATGATTTTGGTGCCGCTAAAACTAAAGCAGATTTTGAGTATATTCGATACCCTGACTCTGGAAATATACTTATTTTTTTGATGCTACGTGTAGTTTTCAAGAAATCGCAGGTGTAAAATAAAATGAAAATGCACAATTTTGAAACGTTTTATTCAATTATTCCACACTTTAAGAACATTTTATCAAATTATTCTTCAAATTATCTCAAAATATGAGTCATTCTCTTCCAAATGCGATCAGGTTTGTTCAAATATCTTTTTTTTCTCTGAGATACGACAGTTTGAAAATTGTGTTATTTCACCTATTCACTAAATCCATGAACACACAAATTTCGAATTGTCGTGTCACAGTAAAAAAAAAGATATTCGAGCAAACTCAACGGCATTCGGAAGGCGATGGATTATATTTTGGGGTGCATCTACTAGTTTCATGAGAAAAAATTACATTCTGACGTCACGTAATCTCAAATATGTCGAAAAACGGTGTTTTTCACACTTTGACGTTGAAATATCTCAAAAACCACACGTAATAATGCAATTTTGAAGCCAGATTCGGATTCAGCGCGCCAAAATACTTCGGAAAAGTATGATACAGTTGTTGCACCAAACCAAAAGTTCAATTTTGTAGGCCTGTGTAATGTGGTTCAAATAATGTATATTCTGTGTACCAAAGGGTCTTTTATACCCGTATAAACAAAATAAATAAATAAATGAATGAATTCCCATATCTTCGGGATATTGAGAAAATGACCGAGATTCCTCGATCCACAGCTCAGCGTATCTTGAAATCGTTGGATTATCATCCGTACCATATCACTTTGGTGCAATCTCTAACAGCTGAGGATTTCATAACAAGATTGAACTTCTGCACGTGGGCCCAACGGAGAATTGAAGAAGATCCTACTTTCTCTCATCACGTTATGGTCTCTGATGAGGCAATATTTCACAATGTTGGAATTCTCAATAGGCACAATTGGCATTATTGGAGTGCTCAGAATCCTTACTGGGTCCGTACAATTAATCATCAACACCGTTGGAGTGTGAACGTTTGGTGCGGAATTGTAGATTCCAGGATCATAGGGCCGTATTTTTTTTGAGGAAACCTGACTGGCGCGGAGTATCTTCGTTTTTTGCATTTTGAACTCCAAGTCTCGACGTGAAATCAAGGATGTGGTTCCAACAGGATGGAGCAGCTCCTTATAACATGCGAATTGTTCGAAAATTTCTGGACGAGCAGTTTACCAGAAGGTGGATTGGCCGTGGAGGACCTATGCGATGTCCACCTAGGTCACCAGATCTGACGTCGCCTGATTTTTTCCTTGTGGGGTTACATAAAAAATGTTGTATTCCGTGAACCTCCAACAACACGCGATGGCATGGAAGATCGAATACGAAGAGCATGCACAGCAATAACACCTGCTACGTTGCAAGCAACTGTAGAAAACTTTCATAAAAGAATTGCGCTTTGTCAAAGGCAAAACGGCGCTCATTCTGAACATCTTTTGAATGCCTCATGCGTCCCCGAAGATACATCTCCAGTTCAGACAATCGGCCCTTTTCAGGGCCACAATGATGTATAAAGTCCGATCGTGCAACCTCCTCGTGGTGCACATTGGGTAACGCTGATGCCAACGGCAATTTCCGGGAGATGAGAAACACTCGAGAGTTGAGCATTATGTTAGACAGAATACGATCCGAGGGTTTGAGAATTTTCATTTTCTCATCAATTAGAGCGCCATCTATGGGGATTTCGAAAAAACGTTTCGGACAAAAGTTCCTTGGTTTTCAGCGTATAATCTAAACCGGTAGTAAAAAATAGGGGATTCCATTTCCAAAACATGAGTTGACCTCAAAATGACCTTGAAAGTGGGATCCGAGGTCAAAGCCAAGTTCACCATCGGATGTCCCCCTCAGATTCTTACATTTTTTTCCCGGAACATTTCCTTCTGAATCTATCCGTTTTCGAGATATTCTAAGTGACAGATTAAAATGGGACACCCTGTATATGTATACAGCGGAGAAAATTTTCTCCGCGATCACATTTTTTGACCAAAAAAATCGAAAAAAAATTGAAGGACTCGTCCGATTCACATTAAAAAAATGGGCCCCGGGGAAGGGTTCCAGGAAGGTCGCTTATCAATTTCAACCGATTCGGTCCACTTCGTCCTGAGTTATCCCTGCTACACACAGACAGCCAGACAGCCAGACAGACAGAAAGACACACAGACAACCCCACGGAATATTAATCAGTATTGCATGGAATGAAAAACTGTGCAACTCCCAATTGGATTCTTGGAATATTTCAAAAGATGCGGTCAAAGGGTGCGAGACCGGCCGCAATAGGTACTCTGTGCTGAGTATCAAGAGATGCGGTAGCGTCTCGACGCCAAGTACATGAAAGAAAACTTCTTTATATAAATTGTATATTAAGGGGATACTAGCGTCGATAAAATTCCTGTAACTCCTTGGTTGGTTTCTATGATAAAGATTTTATATATGGTATTTCATTTTATTCATGCCGATAAAACAGTGCACTTATTATCAGAAATAGTCACAATTATCAAATCGGCGACAGATGTCACTACGGGGTCTCCGTTGTGGTGTTGTACGCATCTTCTCGTCAAGTATGATGATTATTATTCGATCGATAAAATAGGTCGATACAATTAGCAAACGGAGAACAGATGTCGCTACTTAGACCCTGTTGCGATATGAAGCTGAAAACGAGTTTCAGCGCCGTCAGGGAGTTGTCTCGGAACTATAAGTAATATATATATGTATATTTATACATATATACATATATACATAAAGTATATCACGTGACCATTGAAAAATCCACGAAAAATCATTGCAAGTGTACAAAAGTTATGATGATAGTACATTCTTTCATAAAATGCAACTTTGTATCTTCGTCACTCTATGAAAGAAGAATAAAGTTGTGGAACATTGTTTTCTTGAGATACTAATATTCTCAAATACTTTCCCAGAATGATTTTTCTGGTAATCAGCAAGTGAAATAAAGAGATGTTGTTTTTTCAAAGACAAATCTGTATAAAGTGAAATAACCAGGCATATTGTTGGAATAAATTTCCTGCAAATCAGTAGTAGGTATTCACAACACTTTATTCGATGAAGAAATTGACTGATATATTGGGAGCGCAATGAGTTTTCTCTAATAATAATTCGTTCAAGTCTAATTATTCATCATTACATGGGTAGTTCAATGCAGTTCCTTTGGAGTAATTTTTGACAGTAAATGTCTGGTAAGTATCTATTGTGCCAATGGTTCATGATAATCAGAGTAGAAAAACTCATTGCGGTCCCAATATAACAGTAAATTTATTAATCGACTACAGTTTTGTGGATACCTACTATTTATCCGCAGGAAATTTATTCCAACGAAAGCCCTGGTTATTTCAGTTCATAGAAACTTTTTATTGTAGAAAAACATATCTTTGTTACTCTATGAAAGAAGAATAAAGTTGTGGAACATTGTTTTCTCAATATACTAATATTCTCTAATACTTTTCCAGACAAAATTCAATTACTGTCTCTGCTGAGTAATTACCTTACCTGGTTGAAGTCGCATAGCAAGTCATAAAAAAATGTTTTCACTATGAGGCGTTATGGATTTTGCAACAGGACATTCATAAGTAAACTTTGAAGTCCTATGAATCTGTGCTGATGATACATCATGAATACCTATGAATATACATTCATAAGCTTATCGAGAACATTTTCTCATAAATTGCTAAGAGACTTTAACTAGGGTAATCTGTTACATTCATCGAGTGTTGTATTTTCAAATACTTTGCCAACGAATACTTAATCAGTGTCCATAGATCAGGTAATCACTCAGCAGAGACAGTAATTGAATTTTTTCTGGAAAAGTATTTCAGAATATTAGTATATCAAGAAAACACTGTTCCACAACTTTATTCTTCTTTCATAGAGTGACGGAGATACAAAGTTGCATTTTATGAAAGAATGTACTATCATCATAACTTTTGTACACTTGCAATGATTTTTCGTGGATTTTTCAATGGTCACGTGATATACTTTATGTATATATGTATAAATATACATATATATATATATTACTTATAGTTCCGAGACAACTCCCTGACGACGCTGAAACTCGTGTTTTTTCTTCACCATTATACCTTGGGTACCCTGCTTTCGTATCAACTTATTTTCAGCTTCATATCGCAACAGGGTGTAAGTAGCGACATCTGTTCTCCGTTTGCTAATTGTATCGACCTATTTTATCGATCGAATAATAATCATCATACTTGACGAGAAGATGCGTACAACACCACAACGGAGACCCCGTAGTGACATCTGTCCCAATGTATTCATAAAGGATTCTTTATGAATTCATCCTGGGATTCTGTAAGGGTCCCGTAATGACAGTTCAAAAATAGTTCTTTTTTAATTCCTGGAATTCAAAAAGCATTTCTACAGAACTCTCAAGAGTTCTTTATGAATTCTTTTGGAACTGACATAACGGGAGCTCATTTGGAACATGCCTGTGCTGTGTGGGCTATGAAGACTTCTTTTTCACTTGATATTAGGAATCGGTTTATGGCTCCGTGGTGAGTCAGTGGATCAGTACTCAAGAAAATTGAAGTTCGGTTCCGACTTCAAGAACGATTTTTTTGTCAACCATATTTGCAAGGTGTTTACCAGTCCTTGAGATCCAACAGAATCCACCAATCATGCGTACTCTATTAAAAGACCAACCAATGAAAGAAATGGAAATTTCAAGGAGTACAGACACTCTGTATTTGGTACGCTGAGGGCAAAAGCGACACCCAAATTGAGCGGCCGAATCGTAAAACCCGCCGTGCGCTCGAACACATCTTGGAATTTGATTCAGAAGCCCAGTAGAACGAAGAAAGAAAAAGTCGTTAAAGTGGAAAATATAAAATACAGTCTGTTAGAACTCATCAAAACACACATTTTTCATATGAAAATTTTTTTTCTATCGTCAATAGTTTGGAACATAAAAATCGAAACGTAAAAATCTTCATTTCCTCGAAATCAATCCAATTTCAAATACCCAGATAGGACAAGAGTTTCAAAAGAGTTCATAAAGAATACAAAGCATTCTTATGGAATTCTCTAAGAATTCTTGTGCTATCTGGGTATGTTTTACGATTACTCAGCGAGAGCTCATCGTAAAGATTTGAAATTTGGGACGCAGCTTCATCATTGATCTCCGACGACTACTATTGAGTTAAATTAATTAAAATATTTTATTATCCAATGAAAATTCAATAATGAACAATTCCTTGACATTTTCCAGTAGCTAACGGTGCGATTTTTGGAGTAAAATTCCAATGAATGTGATGGAATTGTAAACATTTATTGAAGTGTACCCGTCTATTTTTAGATATGTTTATTTTCTCTGAAAAGCCCAATGAATATGTGCTGAATGAGTTGGAGCAAATGTCGAAACATCGGGACATACATAATTCCATTATTTATTGAATAATCTCCATGAAATTTTTTTATCGTAAATGTCATGGAAAATTCACATTCTTATCCTAGAAATCCTGGAATTGTCCTGGGATTCAGGAAAAAGGATTCGCTATCCACCCTGCGTTTCTCTCGTATCAACCTGCTTCATGAATCGAATGATGATATCTCGCACCGTCCGCTGGTCCCGATGTACACATCAAGAATTCCTCATGAATTCATTGTGGGATTTTTACGCGTTCCCATCATGACAGTTCAGAATGAGCTGTTCATGAATTTCCAGTATTCAAAAGAATTCTCAAACAATTCTCAAGAATTCTTTCGGAACTGACATAACGGAAGTTCATTTGGGATACGCCTATACTGTGTGGGATGCTTACTTACTTTGCTGAATTGAATCGTATCCCAAACTGTTGGAGAATTGTTTGAAATACCATTAACATTTCATTTGGCAATCAAGTTAGCAGGATATTTCTGATAGTCATACTACCCCAAACAGAACAGGAAGGAAGGAAGGAATGTTTAGTACAGGAACATTGAACGCCTAGGATTTGAAGGTTCACTGAATTTTCCATGAGCTTGATTGACGTAAAATCAACCTGAAATCAGAAACAGTGCAGAATCTTCTCAACCTTCTGAATTGGGATAAGTAGTTTTATCCAGTGCAATTCTGTGATAATTATGCAAAATCACACTGACACCCTCCACTGTAAAAAGTGTGGCTTAAAATGGCTGCGTCTTAATTTGAAAAGTCACTGAAATTCAGCTTTTTCCATTGTGTCGGCCATTGTTTTTTGTGCTTACTTTACACTAAAAATAGGCTACTTTTGGCTGCGTCTTGAATTCAGTCATGAGAAAATTCGAATTCAAAACTTTCTTTTTACCGCGATGGATCTTTCACAAACACTTCTCTACAAATGTGTAAAGGTCAGTGCACAGTAGAAATTTTGAATGTTCGTTTATTTGGGCACAGCATCACAACGTTTCACTTTTCATCAAAACACATATGGGTATACTAAGTACGGATATGACGAAGGATCTACGGAGGCGTACTTCTCCATCGAAATCTATCACGCATTCCAATACTCCCCTTCAATTTTTGGATGTAAAAATAATTCAGCGTGGGAATAAAGAGTATCAATTCGTTACAGCACATACTTTTATGTAGGAGAGAGTTGGCAGCCCTGGGCTGGTGTATGCCCTGATCCACTTGTATTGTTTCATACAATATTCATGAAAAAATCGTAAATTTTCTACAGGAAGTTAAAAAACTGATATTACTAATATATATCCAAATTTGAATGCAAAAATCAGATTTTCTTTCTTTCAACAAAATATATTTTATATCCGGAAAACTAGAATAAATTTTTTGTTTCTAGCTTTTCGCGATTGAAAGTAGTAAAATTCAATTTTTATTTCTACAAACTTGATTATGCAATGAAAGAAAGCATTTGAGAATATATTTCAATACATTCAAGTTGTCGTCGGCTGTGTTCCGACTTGATGTTCTCTCTTTTATATAAAGTTTTTTCTGAAATACATATTTGCATGAGGACCAATCGAAAAAAGCAACCACAGTCACGGAAAATATGAATTTCACCAACAAACTACGTTCCTACAACTCCAAAGCTTAAGTTTCTTGCTTATTAAATTCTTCACTAATGAAAAATTAACGCTGAACTGGTTTGAAGTTTATGAATAACAACTCTCATAATCCTCGCGCCAGTCTAAACAGAATTGTGTTGGATAATGGTTCATTTTTTATTTTTCTAAAGATGCTAACATGTACAGAAAATGCTGACCCAAAGCATCCGTCAAAGAGGGTGCCTTCAACGAAATAACAACTAATTTTCAAGTCCACCTTGTACACATTAATTTTTTCAAAAACCAAACGAAAAAAATTTGATACCCCTTTAGGTACTTTTCCATTCTCCATCGTTTATCAGCCAAAAAGAAGTAGAAAATTGAAAACAGCTCAAGGCTGCCGATTCTCCCCTACTTAATCCTTCACAAAAATACACATGGGCATATCAAGCAATGGTTCGATTTCACTTACTTTTCCACTGAAGTTGATCAGGGTTGAATCATTCTTTGCATTATTATCCGACTGACAGTTGGGATGTTAGTGAATATCCAATGTACTTTGGAATTCTGGATGATAATTTTCAGGATGGGGATATCAAGTACCATTCACTTTCAGTATCCAATTCCACATCTCCTGTTCTTCATCCAACATGCTGGACGTGCACGCGTATGGCGCAAGACGTCTGTACACAGCGAGAACTTTGAATGCTTATTCTATCTGGGCACAGCACCACTTTGCTGGGCAAACTGTAGGACGTTTTATTTTTCATCCAACAACAGATGGGTATTCTAAGTACACATGTGACAAAGGATCCACAGTTGCGTACTTAGTTCTCCATGAAAATGTATCACGCATTCTTTTAATTCCCTTACATTTTTGAATGTGAGAATACTTTAGAGTGGGAATAAAGAGTATCAGTTCGTTATAATACAAACTTTAATGTACTCGATTCTCCACATAAATACACATGGGCATACCAAGCAATGATTTCATTTCACCCATCACTTAGTTCTCCAATTAAATTGATTAGAGTCGAATCATCCTCTGCATTATTATCCGGCTAATAGCTCACAGTTGAGTGAATGTTCAATGTTGTTTGATGTTTTGGATGTTCATTTTCAAGATGGGAATATCAAGTACGATTCAATTTCAGTACCCAATTCCACATATGCCATTCTCCGTCGAAACGCACACGACGCAGAAGATCTGCACGGAGCCAAAACTTCCAATTCTCATTCTACTTGGGCATAGCATCAACTGTAGAACGTCTCATTATTTAAACGGGTATACTGAGTACCGGTATAAGAAAGAGCTTACAGTTACGTACACTGAGAGAAAAAAAATAGTAAATTAATAGTGATAGTTGGGAAAAGACTCAACTACAAATAGTTAGCTGATGAATAGTTTCACTTACTATTTTATTGTCATTTTAACTAATCAAAACAGTAATTTGTACAATTAATATTGTTATTCAGCCTATGAAGTAGTGGGACTTATCATCAGTCATAGTTGAGTCCTTTCCCAGCTATTCCAATGATAATTCCGACTATTTTTTTCTCTGAGTGTACTTAGTTCCACATATGGATAACTATCACACATCATCATGCTCCCTGCTTAAAATTTTTCACAGCGAACGATCTACTTCAGCAGTATTTCAATGTTCCTATCGTTCCGTATGATTTGTATCGTAACACTGCACAGTGGGCCAGATGACTGGAAAAACTGGCCAAAAGTCGAGTCCAGATTTTTTAAAAACAAGTTTATGGAGATGAAGTATATAAGTTCAAGTGCACTTGGTGAACATATTAAGGGGATCCAAACATTAGTGTTCAATTGGTGGTAATTTGAAAATGAACAATTGCATATCAAAAGTGGATGAAGCTATGTTGAAAAGTTCCAAGTATTTTAATCCAGCTGAGAAAATTCATCACAATATGCATGGTTTCTTCATCTCATAACTTCACTACAATCAGAAAAGGAACAGAACAAGGAGAACGATGTGTTACAAGGCATGGGTGCATGATTTTATGAATATTTTCTATGTAATTTTCATTTTGTCTACGCTATCAAGAGGTCGTTCCGCGACGTTCCGCGTTCAATTCACCCCAGACTAGGATTAATGTGTTACTATTGTTGTGTACTACAAGTTCAATCGGCGCTTTTTTTGCGCTTCTCGCAGAAAACGTCCGATAAAGTATAAATATGTTGTGTAAGCCCCATTCACCGTGAAGTAGATGAGAAGAAAAAATCACAAAAATTGAAAATTGCATCAGAACATTTTGCAACTTGTTACTCAGGGGCTTTCCGAAGTGACTCATTACGGATTTGGTAATTGAAATATAAAATTCAAAATGGCGGGTCTGATATGCTGGACGGACGTTTTTAGATCCACAAGATTCGCTCAACATTTTCGTCACTCGGAGATTTTGGAGGGTGCTGATTGCACACTTGGGATTAAGAAAACCAAATTCGGATTTGTAGATTCAATATGGCGCACAGTGAGTCATATCACTTTCGAAGCTGGCCAAAAGTCGATTTCGGAATTTCGTGAAAATAAGTATAGGGATAAGGTATAGGAGTCCGATTACGTTCAATAGATATATTAAGTTAATTCAATAGTTATTATTCCATTGGTAGTGATCAGTGCCGGATTAATGGTTATCGAGGCCCCTGGGCGCTTGAGCATATGAGGCCCCTTGGAAGGAAATTTTTGTAGGGTATTCTCTTTCTTCGTAATTTTGAAAAATTTGAGGCCCCCCGAGGAGCTCGAGGCCCCTGGCCCAGGCCGATCTAGGCCTATACATTAATCCGGCACCTAAAAGCACCGCTAAAAGTACTTTTAACCGCTTCGGGGCACCGGTGTGCCCTAAACCGGTACCGCTTTAGGGGCACCGGTACCCCTAAAAATAGAGGATATGCATCTGAATTTTCAAATCCGAAAATCAATCACTCTAAGAACCTTCAAGTGGTGAATTTCAGGGGATTCTGACAGATGTTTGTTAACTTATAATTATGTGTGTAAATTTTCGACCACCATCCTTGATTCAAAATTTGTCTACTCCCAATTAGCAATCAGCCGTCCTGAAAATCCCTGATTGGAGAGTTTCAAGGGAATTCGATCAATTTTGAATTTTCTATCCGCCATATCGCATACGACATCTTGAATTTCCACAATTTGATTCCAGATTCGTGATCAGCGACCCCAAAAACCCCCGAGTGAAGAGTTTCAAGGAAATTCGGGGTATTTTGAAATTTTCATCCACCATATTGGATCCGTCATCTTGAAATTCCAAAATTTTATTCCAGATTCGCAATCAGCGACCCCAAAAACCTCTGTACACTGAGTTTCAAACGATTCTGCCGAAAATTTGGATTTTGGCCAGTTTTTAGTGTGATCTGGCCCACTGTGCAATACCCTGTTTAAGAAATTTCTTACTGTCCTGTGTTGTGTGGGAACATAACGGTTTTTCCTATCCTTTGCGCACATTCCGTTTCGATAAACTTTCCAAAATTCAATGGTATACCTTGGTTGAAAAAATCCATCGATTACTTGTCCATCTCATCAACTATATTGATGCATTCGATTGTCTATTACAACATGAATGGGAATATCGGATATTGGTTTATTTTAACAACAGTGCTCAAGTGCCCGAGTCTCTATTAAGATACGAATGGGAATATCAAACACTGATTCATTGTAATGACCATGTATTCGATTCTCCATTAGGATATAAATGGGCATATCAAACATTTATTTATGTCATTCACAACGTCCAAGTACTCTATTCTTCATACTGATATGGATGTATATCTCTATATATGAAATATATACATACATAAGAAGGAAAAAATTATCAATTGGGCGGGAAGGGAGGTCTGGACCTCTTGGATCCCTCCCCTGGAGACACTCTCGAATGGAAATATCGAACACTGATTTATTCTACCTACAACGCTCAAATGTTCGACTCTTTGCTACAATGAGAATAATAATACCCTAGGTATGGAACCTCAGTAAACGAGAAGGTTCTTAAATGGATTGAATAAAACCGTAATATTTCAAACCATCGACTTGAACACATCATTGGGGGTCTTTTGGCTGAATCGACATGATTTGACAATCACTAGTCGCTTCCAGAGAACACTAGGGAATGACTAGCGATTGTCAAATCATGTTCATTCGGCCAAAAGACCCCTTACCATGAAATATACATATATAAATATATTATTTTATATCATCATATACGAAAAATGATAACATAGTACGATGAAAGTAAAGATTAGTAGGTCATACTAAGAATCATCAGAGACAACCAATGCCAATCAGCATTGCCAGTATTCCCTAGAAAAATCTTCAGCATCTGATGATTGCTCATTTTTTGTACAACCGGCCAATCATATTTTCAATTTGGAAAGAAATGACCAATGACAAAAAATCTGAAGATTTTTCTAGGGAATACTGGCATCACTGATGGGTAATTCCATGTCAACTCGACCAACGATCTAAATTCGACATCTCAGAAATTCATGATATTTATTCCACCAATAGTAGTGATCCCGATTCTTTGGAAAAAGAATCGATTCTGAGAATCGATTCTTTTTTCAATTTTCGATTCTAAAAATCGATGAATCGGCCAAAAAGAAAATCGATTCTGAAAAATCGATTCTTTTTTTGAAAGATTCAAAACACAAAGGATTTTTTGTCATGAACATGATTAAACGTGATTTCAAGGTATAAAAAGTTCATCTTTCATCATCTGATCTATACTCTGAGTAGAGAGTTGTGATTATTAGAGGCATGGATCCGTAGGCGTGTGTTAGTACTTGCTATGTTAGCGGCACGCATGCATTCATTGAAAAAACTGATTAGGGTACAACTGAAAAATTTTTAGTTCTACTAAGGAAGGCTATGCTATGCACTATCCAGTGTATATTATAGATCAGTGGGGTTACCCATCTCGAAAAGAGGACACAACGTTCATTGGTCTATTCTTCTCAAACAGCCAATCATATTTGAGTTCCCAAAAGACTCGACAAATGACCATTGTGTCCTCTTCTCGAGATATAACCCTACACACAGTGATCTCAACAAAATTATCTTGCACGGCGTGTATTGGTCAATTCTGTTAGATTGACCAATTACATCTTCAAATCCATCCCCTAACAACAAGTTTCTTGGACCTTTTTAGAACGTTATAAGAACTTCTTAAAGACATACGGGTATTTTTAGAACACCTCAAAAACCTCTGAGTGCTGTCAGAATAGAAATCGAGCAATGAATGAAGTGTATGATTATTTGGTTGAAATCACATAGTCAACGTTGCGTGGAGCTGAGAAATAAAGGGGAGTGGAATACGAAACCAGTAATTGAAAAAAGGCGTAACTATTCGCCTTTGGAGCAGAGTCTCAATGTTCCGGATGTTCAACGTCCTGAAATTCGCTGATTGGTCCATTCATAATGACTTACTAATAATTCACTAGAAATGGATCAATCAGCGACTTTTTAGAGATTGAACATGCGGGACATATTCATTCGAGACGGAGGCCATTTGGGACATTGAACGTTCGGAACGTTAAAATTGTACCCTCTTCTAGATTGCATAAAGATATTACTAGACTGCGGAAGTTCATGCAAATATAGGATTTTCCTGTTAAATATTTTCTATACATCCTACATTAACAATATGAAACGATATCCAGCATCGTTTTATTCAAAAAAAACAAACATGTAACGTTCAATTCTACGTCATTGGGGTAAAATATGTGAGAGATATATAGCATGAAAAATCTATAATTGCATAAACTTCCGCAGTCTAGATGATACATATAGAGTGCAGGAGTCAGTCAAAATCGTGTAGATTAAATTAAGAAGCGAGAGGTGAGAAGTATCGATGTTATTGTCTTTAGCAACTGAAAGACAATGGCATCGGATACTTCGTGTCACTTTCTTTCTCACCCCGTTCACGGGATTTCTCCTGACTTCCCACTTTATATATAATATGTCTAGGTGAGAACTGCCAGATTGGCATTGCATTATTTTCTCCCATTGGTAATTCCTAGTGATCAAACTACATGATAAGAAAATAATTGAGAAAAAACATGCCGCCCTGGCAGCTCTGGTCTGTATAATATTCAGTCCAAAGAATCCAAATTATGATTCACCAAGATGAAATTCCGAACAAATTTTTCGGTAAGGGCTAGTTCGCACGAATCAAAGTTGGTTTGAATGATAGTTGATACGAATTAAATAAGACTGAATCGAGATAAAGCCGAAAAATCACTATCAGTTACTAGCATAGAGATATAGAATAGAGGACGCGAACCAAGGGTTTTGTGTAAGTGGAAACGTGGACTCCTTAGAAAGAGAACAAAGAACGCGCTTCCTTGTCTGTTATTCACAATTAGAGAAGGAAGCTGATACTAATTTCATTTTTTCTCTCTTTCTAAGGAGTCCACGCGATTTCGGCTGTCTCACGTCCTCTATTCTATATCTCTATGGTTACTAGTCATACTTTGATCACAATAATAGTTACGGAGAATTTTTCGACTTTATTATGATTCGGTCTTATTTCATTCGTGTCAACTATCATTCGTACCAACTGACCCCTACCAAATTTTTCCACATAAAAACTTTTTTTCGATGCATCAAAATTTCGATTCTCAAGAAAAAAAGCATCGATTCTCTCAGAATCGATGAAAAAAATAATCGATTAAAAACCGATTTTTCTTCATGAAAAAACATCGATTCTCGATGCATCGAATTGAGAATCGGGATCACTAACCAATAGTACTAGTCATGTGCATGAAAAATGTTGAGTTTGAGAATTTTTTGATTTTTCGTTTTGAAGTTATTATAATCCAAAATTCCCTTGAAATGGAGGGAATTTTCAAAATGCTGTATCTCCAAAACTACTCGACCTACGGGGTTGAACTTGGAATCATTATTTTCATTTTTCTACAATCTTTACACTGATGTATCATTCAAACATGTGATCGGAATTCCAAAATTTTCACGTGAGAAAAAAAAAGTTTCTTTCAATATTTCGGAAACGGTATTTTTTTTTTTTTTTTAAATATATGTTGTTTATGGACTAACTTTGAATGTTCATACCAAATTACAAGATGGTATTCCAATGGTATCTAGAAAAAATAAATTTTTCTTTATCCCGAGGCACGATAAATTGCACACACAGCTGTAACGTACGGGGTGTCCAAAAATTTGACCGTTGAAAAAACATACCGATGGTCTCGACCAAGGGCTGGTTTGATTTTTCCATTGGAAAATGGGGATCGGGATCTTCGTGACTGAGTTTCGGAATTTTTAACATGCACGGAAAAAAAATATCACGCATGGAAGAATATCGCATAGTTGCGAGAACGATACCGTGAAGGTAGTCTACTTGGAAAGTTATGGGAGGAATACCAGTAAATCAACACAAGATTAACAAATGACGGCACCGATATAGTATATTTATAGTAATAATCTGTTGAGTTCCACTAACGTTCAGTTCTCTGTCATAGATATATTAAAGATAACCTACGGGACAATACTTCAGATCGTTGCAGGATTGATTTTTTTCCGGGTGTTTCTGAAAACGGGAATATCTAAATAGCAGACGGAATTGCAGAGTTTAAAACTGTATTCAATGTAGATTTTAATTCACAATGTGTTCACAATATCATAAGCACACTGTGAAAAATATTCGGGATTTTCCCATACCCATTTGAAGGAAATTTCCTATACTCGTACGAGAAAAGCGAATTCCCGTACACGTACAGGAATTTTCACATAAAAATATATTCAAATTGCTGTTTTTATAGGATTTTTACTGTAAATTTATAGGATTCTCCCTAAAGTTTACGGGAAATTTCCTATCTATGTATGTGTTAACTACTTCACATACATGTATGTGAAATTTCCCATGAAAAATTTTTTACAGTGCAGATTTACATTTATTTAAAACAAGTGTTTCCTTTTCGAAATCAAAATGTTCCTAGCTTTAGTCATGATTCAACATTTTTATTTCGAAAAGGAAACACTTGTTTTAAATGAATGTAAATCTGTTTATCATATTGTGAACACATTGTGAATTAAAATCTGCATTGAATGCAGTTTTAAACTCTGCAATTCCGTCTGCGATTGAGATATTCGCGTTTTCAGAAACACCCGGAAAAAAATCAATCCTGCAACGATCTGAAGTATTGTTCCGTAGGTTATCTTTAATATATCTATGACAGAGATCTGAACGTTAGTGGAACTCAACAGATTATTACTATAAATATACTATATCGTTGCCGTCATTTGTTAATCTTGTGTTGATTTACTGGGTATTCCTCCCATAACTTTCCAAGTAGACTACCTTCACGGTATCGTTCTCGCAACTATGCGATATTGTTGCATGCGTGATATTTTTTGTCCGTGCATGTTAAAAATTCCGAAACTCAGCCACGAAGATCCCGATCCACATTTTCCAACGGAAAAATCATATCAGCCCTTGGTCGAGATCATCGGTATGTTTTTCAACGGTCAAATTTTTGGACACCCTGTACGTTACAGCTCCTGGTAGAAATTCCTCTTGTAATTCTCGAGTTGTAACACTTGCCCTCATGATATACTAGAGTTCAAATTCAGTAACTTTTCAGTTCAATCACCAACTTATAACTGTTCTTATATATATGATGTATATAAATATTACATTATACATTATATATATCCATATTATGTATATCTAATAAGATAAAATATATAATAAATATACATATGAGGTCTCTAGTTTTTCACGAGGGGAAGTGTTACAACTCGTGAATTACTAGACAAATTTCTACCAGGGCTGTGTGTGCAATTTATCGTGCCCCAGGATGAAGAAAAATTTATTTTTCCTAGATACCATTGGAATACCATTTTGTAATTTGGTATGAACATTCAAAATTAGTCCATGGACAACATATATTTTCTTCAGAAAAAAAAAATTCCGTTTTCGAAATATTGAAAAAAAAACTTTTTTCTCTCACGTGAAAATTTTGGAATTCCGATCACACGTTTGAATGATGCATCAGTGTAAAGATTGTAGAAAAATGAAAATAATGACTCCAAGTTCAACCCCGTAGGTCGAATAGTTTTGGAGATACAGCATTTTGAAAATTGCCATACCCTCCATTTCAAGGAAATTTTGGATTATAATAACTCCAAAACAAAAAATCAAAAACCTCTCAAACTCAACATTTTTCATGCACATGACTAGTACTATTGGTGGAATAAATATCATGAATTTCTGAGATGTCGAATGTAGATCGTTGGTCGAGTTGACATGGAATTACCCGAAAGTTGAAAAAAAAACCAATTCGGCTCATATTTGTTTTTATTAATACTGTGCGTTTTAAAAGTGCTAAACGCTGTGCGCAATATTTGAATATAGCTCGAAAAAACCTGAGTTTTCCTTTAGTGTCTTGTACGGGATGGGTAGTACGACATTTGAGGTGTTTAAGAGTGTTGCCTTGCACTGAGAGAGACGAAAGCGCAAGAATTACCCGAGTCGAAAAGTTTGCACGGTTTTTGGCATAATATTTCGTTTTTAGACTGATTTTTTCCTGATTGTTGAATAATGCGAAGAAAAACAGTACTTCTTCATGATTTTAGTCTGAATTTCTCCTCCAACTAATAAAAGTTATCAAGAAAAATTCAGACTAAAATCATGAAAAAAGTACTGTGCTTGTCCGCATTATTCAACAATCAGGGAAAAAATCAGTGTAAAAACGAAGAGGCCAAAAACCGTTCAACTTTTTCGACTCGGGATACAATCTTTATCAACAGAGTGAAGAGATCGCGGGAGATAGTAGGTGTTCGTTCAACAATACTTCAATGAATTACTATTCGAAGAGACAAATTAAAAAACCGAATATTAATTCATTGAATTGATGTTGAGCGATTATCTTCTATTATACGCGATGTCTCCAATGTGTTGATAAAGAGCTTACTTTTCACGCTTCCTTCTCTTTATGTGAGACAACAAATGTTCCCTATCACGATCTTTAAAACATCCAATATCGACTTGTCCGTCTTGATCGTGACTCTTATTGAGAATGTGCAAGAGCATTTTCATACTTCTTAAGATTGAAATTAGGAAAAAACTTGTTGAAATCAAACAATTTTGAAATAAAAAAACTCACCTCTTTTGATACGATTTTTTTCAGGATAACCGCTTTTTCGAAGGAAAATATTTCCTAGGGGTTTTCTCGTAAAATGGTCGTATATTATGCATCATTGCAGTAGTCACTGCAAGATATAATTTTCACAAATTACAATCACTTTCACTTCCACTGATTGTCACTATTGATTTCACTCATTTCCACTTATTGATATTAATTTCAATACACTTGTATTGATAATAAAAACTTGGAATAATAAATTAATAAATTAATAAATATGTCCTAATTGAAAAGACACACTTCGATTGATTGATAATCGAGTATGTTGTAAAACCTCGATGATCGACGAGCAAAGATATGTTGCTCGTATAATAAACTATCATCGAATGAAATTTGGCATTTCAACGTTTGTTGAGTGGTGGCCGATCTGGGGGGAGGTGAACACGCGGAAAGCGTAGAATCAAAACAAACGAGCAATATCTTCACTAAGTGCGATGTGCATGTACTTTCTCCACTGATACTGATCTTCTTTTTTTTCATATATATGAATCTGCAGTGAATTTTATTCTATATTTAAACAGTGTTAATAACTCTTGCATTCTCTCAAACGATCCCTTGCCTTTATATTATATCGATATACTTTGTTTACGTTCCGCCACGGGAGTGTATTTTGCTGGATTGCGAAATGTTGAGAACACCTGCTTTGTCATCTTCGCAGAGCGACGACCGTGACTCTGTGTTGTTATCGAACATTAGCTCGCTCTTTGACAGCAAATTTTCTGTTTTGAATGATAAGTTGGATCATTTCGAAAATAAAATTAAGGAATTGTCAACCGAAGTGTCCAATCTTAATGCGAGAGTTTGTATGCTTGAAAATGGGAGATCCGATGCTAATAATCATTCAACAATTTCTTGTGATGAAGAGGAGTTTTTCAGCGAACTGGAAGATCGTCGGAGTCGTTCTTTCAATATCATGATGTTCAATGTTCCTGAGAATTTTTCTTCAGGTTCTTCTGATCTTACTGAGGTCAATAAGGTTTTGTCAGCAATCAAACCCGATTGCTGTCATGATATACGTTTTCGTCGCTTGGGAAAACCCAATGATAATAAGGTTCCCAATTT
>JAFFJZ010000270.1:0-24419 GCA_018340375.1 Gonatopus flavifemur | reverse complement strand
TTCGAAAAAAAGGGGTTTATTTTCATGTCACTTGATCAAACTTATTATTAAACTTTGAATATATTCAATAAATTTCGAGATATTCGTGAATTGAAGTTCCTTTGAGGTTAAGTATTTCATTGGTCGTTATGTGAAAACTGAGACATCACGAATCAGGGAAAAAATATGTTGTGGAAGTTTGAATCATTTATAGAAACGAAACGAGAATTCAAACTCATAAAATTTAATAAATCACCGTCGTTTATATTATCGATTTGACTCCTTGGGACTGGAAATATAGTTCAAAGATTCACTACAAGATTTTTTGATCTCTAACAGCTGAATATTGTGTTATTTGATTATTAATTCGTTCCAATAAACGACCCCAACTTCAGCAAAATGAAAAAATATAATCTAGAAATAAACCTCATTCACCAATATTTCGGAATTCATTGAATCCATTCGAAATATGTGGAATCCGGGAGCAGTATAGGAATAAGCCTTCGATTAGGAGTACAGAAGCTTTTGGCTCGAATTATGACATTCCAAATCGAGGTTATCCTAAGCATCCAACAATTGGAGTTTATTTTGAAATTCAGTTCATGATTATCTTGACTTTTCAATGATGATATGATATGAACGTTTTGATATTGAAAAATATCATTTCAAGATATCCGAAGTCAAGCCGACTGATAGCGTTTTGGCACGATGGAAGAATGCTGCAAACAGAATGTTCATATTCCAGTCGAAATTCATGATCATCTCCCACATAGTGATAGAGGTTAGGGAGTTCCAACAGTATTCTAAACAACATCTTCAAGATGTCTTATGCAACATGGAAAGAACAAGATTTGAGAATGATTCGTTCTTTAGAAAGAATCTTTCTCGAATTGTTCTTTTCATATTGCATCCCACACAGCACATCCACCGATGTCCACGTCGCATCTCCGTGGAGGCGAGGTGGAAGAAAGGGAGACGAGGATGCAAGGTGGAAAGAACGGAGAAGCGACGTGGAGGCGACGGAGAAATGTCCGCGTGCTGTACGGGATGAAATATCTTGAACATCTCTCCGGCAAATACTTTGAGAACGCATAACCCCCTACTGCCATGTGAGCTCACTTGAAATACCAGTGAAAAATTTATCTATTGCAGCTAAAGTGATCAGCTGAACTGTGTAGCCTAATTGTGTTTAGGTGTCACACCTATACAATCCAGTCGCTCTTTTAGTGAAAATAGACGTCATCGCTAAATATTTCAGTGGTTAAAACTATATTTCATCAGCGATAAAGTTCATTTCCTACAGCTAAACTTCTATCTCAACAGAAATCCAGTGATATCATTTAGCTGAGATACCAAGAAATCTTCGTAATGAACCTAAAACATTTTTTCCGTGTATACAGCTTACAACAATCTCTATTGAACCGAAATTAAAACTGATTTTGAACTGAAATTCAAAGCAAATTGTTCCTGATAAATTGATTCTTCCATTTGCTTTTTTATTTTTGTTTCCTACTCCAACATATGGCGTTACCTATCGACGATGAAATATGTTTCTGTTTATTCGGAGGATACAAAAAAAGTTCCTATTTTATGAATTTATTCACTTTTACTTATTGATTGTTCAATGGTGATCGTAGTTTAAAAGATTGAACATCTTCCAGCCCTCATCAGGAGATTCAAACCACGTTCACGAAAGTCAAAAGTGAAACTTAAAGTGATCCCAAATATCAAGCTTAAAATGCAGCCAAAAGTGACCTATTCCAACTGATAGCAAGCAATGAAAAAGACTGAATTTCAGTTAAATCCATCATACTTTGGAAATTAAGATGGAATTCAATCTTAATTCCAAAGTAAGATGGAATTCTATCTTAATTCCAAAGTGAAGATGGAATTAACTGAAATTCAGTCTTTCGATACTTGCTTTCAGTTGGAATAGGCGCTACTGGCTGCATTTTTAAGCTGATATCAGGATCACTTCCTGGTTAAGGTCAATAGAAACCGATAAAACCGATTCAAAATCAATCGGAATGAATAGGAGTCAACCGGAAGGCTCAACTACCGATTCAAGATGAATAGAATTAATTGGAACGTGGTATATATAGGATTGAATCGAGGATTTACCGATAGAAAAATATTTGTTTTGTGGAATTAATATGACTTCAGTGATCAATCGGTTTGTATAGAGATATCTGATTGAGAATGAAAATTTCTCCATTTCTTGAGGCAAATGGTTTTATCGGAAATTTCATGACCTAAACTATTGGAACCGATCGTAAATGTTACGTAATGGGAAATTTATTCGGTTTTATGAAGAATGTCCAATTCGATTGGGTTCGTACAGATTTGATCGGTCTGTAGGTTTCAATCGGATTATTCCACTATCGAATTCATGGGGAATGATAGGACCATTTACGGATCTGAAAATTGAATAGGATTGAATGAGAAATATCAATTCGAATTCAGAATTCCTTTCAGCGGATTAAATTATCGGTTTTATCAAATTTTCGGTGATTTCGGTCTATCAGAACCAATGGGAAAATTGTACAAAATTCAAGACTTACTGGGTTTCTATCAGAATATCCAATTCGATTTGAGTTTGTTTATTTTATTGGTCAATAGGCTTCAATTGGATTATTCGATCATCACACTGACAAAAAGGTGGGTACAGACAGCAGTGATATAGTTGATTCAACAGTAGAATACGATTGGATATATCAACTGAATCTGACTGTTGCCTCAACTACATGCACTGTTGACTCAACTGCATGCAGTTGAATGAACCATCATGAGTATCAAGTCAACGATTATACTGTCAATCTGATCATATATTCGTTGGCTTGACTATAAATATTCAGTTACCTAACAACAAAATATAATTGATTTTCGATGACATTTTTGTTTCAGTGCAATTTATGGAAATAGAAGGAATATTTACGGGATTAAATATTCAATAGCATTGAATGAGAAATGTCAATTCAATTTTAGACTTTATTCCACCGCATTAGCCCTGGTTGAAAAATTCGATAAGATCCGATAGAAACCGATTCAGAATTAATCGGACTGCATAGGATCAATCGGAACAGTTCAATCACCGATTCAAAATCCATAAGAGTTTATTGGAATCTCTTTTCTATAAGTTTCAATCAGGGATTCACCAATTAAAAATCTGCATTTATAGGAATTGATCAAACTTCACATAACCTATTGGTCTGTATAAGAGATATCTGATTGGAAGATTGAAATTTTCTCCATTCCATCAGGCAAACGGTTTTATCGGAAGTTTCACAATTTCAATCTATTGGAACTACTGGGAAAATTTGTGAAATTGAATGATGAATGGGTTTCTTATGGGAGATTTCTGACCGCATTTAAGGATGTATCGATTTCATTGATCAATGGGTTTCAATTGGATCATTCCAACATTCAAATTTATTGAAAATAATAGGCAAGTTTACAGATTCTAAAGTCCTGTAGGTATGTACCGGCAATAACCGATTCAGTTCTGAAATTTCTTTCATTGCATCGAATCATTGGTTTTTATCAGAATCCCTGGTGACCTCGATTTATTGGAACTAATGGGAAAGTTGCTGGAATAGGGAACTATAATCATAGAATACCAATAGAATCCAATTAGAAAATATTTCATTGGTATCAATCGGAATTTTTATCAGTGATGGAATATCCATTGGATCCCACTGAAAAATATGTTACTGGTACCAATTATGATTTTAATGATTAATAAAATGCCGATTAAATCAAATTAAAAAATATTGCGTTCCTACGAATTGGAATTTTTATTATTGATAAAATACCTATATGATGCCATTGGAGAATATTTCACTGGTATCAATTAGGATCTTCATGATTAATAACATACCGATTGAATCCAATTGGAAAATATTGTATTGGCATCAATCGGAATTTTCATTGGTCATAAAATACCAAGTGAATGCAATTACACAATATTTCATTGATATCAATCGGGATAATTATTATTGATAAAATATCAATTGGATCCCATTGAAAAATATTTGACTGGCATCAATTGAAATTTTCATGGTTGATGAAATACCGATTCAATCAATTAAAATATTTTATTGGTATCCATCGGAATTTTTCATCCATCATAAAATACCGATTGAATCAATTGGAAAATATTCTCTTGATCTTCATTAGGATTTTTATTATTAATGAACTCCCATGCTCTCATTAAGACCGATACAATCCCTCATATGTCCAATGGACTATTACCAATTGAATCTTATTACTGTAGGACACCCATCCTGACATAAGACAGTCATTTAGTTCACATTGATAGGAAGCGAACCACGGCACACAGTGGTACGAAAAGCCAAAAACGTGGCCAAAATTGAAAAAACAAACATCATATTCGGGTTTTGAAGTAGCAGGTGGGCTACATTGATAGTTGGGCTATTGAAATCTAATCCTTAAAACGGTTTGCCATCAACACTGAAGTTGGCATAACAAAGGAAAGTTGACCTTGTTTTACGTGTCGTATGTCAGTTCCTACGAGCGACATATCTAATCCTAATTCAATTTGAAATAATTACTTATATGATTAACCAATTGATCTAAATCAAAATGCATGCTGTTCCGGGAGGTATGTAGAGCATTTTCATCACACAGATCATTCAAAATACGGGATTTATCAATCATCTATTTCCATTATTCTTTATAACAAATATTGCTCAAAATTGTCAATAAATACATTTGAAAACCGAAGTGAAAAGTCACATATTCCGCTATATTCCGCCAAATATCCGATTGGAACATAATCTATGATCAATTTGCTGTTAAATTGTGTAGAAAAGCTGCGCATAGCTGCGCTTTCGAATGTACGATATAAATGAAATGAGAATTGCAATGAATCGATATTTACGCGTTTTGTCACAGTTGATCAAAAATCGAAAAAATGTTGAGAATATTATGAGATGAAGTACATATGATGTTCATAAGGTACACACAAATAACCCGCACAGGCAAACAGTTTGGAAAGAGTTCATAATGAGTTCATTTCGAATTTCCACACTCCCAAATGGATTAATTATCCACTTTTTCCAAACAGTATGGCGTATAGGAAGGAAATGCAGGATAAGTGATGACAAAGAAAGAATAACTGGGTACGACATACAAAATCAAAGTTGACGCTTTTCTCTTTTTGCAGAAACTTATAATTGAAATGAGATGAATACAATGAATTGGATCAAATGAGTCCAAATGAATGAGTATATCAAGAATTATTATTCCATCACGTGACAAATTAATTATTCTAATTTTAGGTTCAAGCGATGATATTGTACAATTCTCAAGGAAAGAAATTTTCGTTTTGATGAAAGACCATTCGAAGAGTAATTTGGGAATTATAATTGAAAATTTAGAAAACCGTCTATCTTCGCATACTGGTCGTTGTATCAAAGTTTTTGACCATATGACGCAAGTTATTGCAAATTTATTCAATAAGATGAGACAGAAATATCAAGAGGCTCAGAGAAAGGATGAACATTTTTCGTAAAGAATAATGAATGGCTCAACGTTCCAGTACATTTTTCTGTTCAGAATGATACTAAGAAAACACCAAAAATGAATTCAGGTCGACCTTCTTGGAATTCTCATCTCTAAGCAAACGTTCAAAGCGAAGAAGAACTCAAGAAATTCAGACAAAATACGATGTTGATGAATTATCATACGCTACGAAATGAGTCTTCGTTCTGCAGGTAAATCAGGCGTTTCAAAACTTCTGAAAGACATTTCATCATCTAGCCGTCCAAAGTGGAGAAATATATGGAAGTTGTAAAATCAGAATCTGCATCACATTTACAAATGATCAAGCCTTGGCTTTATTTTTGGATATGGGAATATCAAAGAAGAAAATATCAATTGATGAGAAATAGTGCAATGACAGTAGATTGTAAATTGTACCCACTGTATCAAGATGTATTAAATGCCAAACGTAAATGTTACCCCTATCAGTAACATTAAGGTTTCCGAATCAACAGCTGAAGTAGAATTGCAAGCTTTGTTGGATCACACAGTGAGACGCATTCTATTACTCAACAGAATGATATGGCAGGACTGGATGCAAAAATGTTATCCATATGCATTTCATTTGTAAATGGGGTTTGATGGAACTTCGGGGCAAAGTGTGTATAAAATGAAATTTACCGATGGAAACAGTTTCTGACGCAAGTTTACTTTTCACTTCGCTTGTGCCATTACAACTTGTATGCTTGGATGAGGAATCTAAGCAGGAAAAAGTTGTATGGTTCAATCCAAAACCTTCGTCTACTCGATTCTGCAGACCATTACGACTGCAATTCATTAACGAGAATGTGGATACATCTTTGAATGAAGTAACGCATTTTGAAAATCAAATACAATCGCTTGTTCCTTGCAAAATATTCATCGGAGAAAAGAATTTTCCATTTCTTACAAATTAGTTATGACGATGATCGACGGGAAAGTTTGCAACGCAGTAACCTCGACTAAATCAGCTCAACGTTGTTATCTGTGCAACGCAACATCAAAAGATTTTAATAATTTAGATTTAGTGTTGAGCATGCCAGTCAAAACAGAAAACTTACAATACGGATTGTCGACACTTCATGCATGGATTCGGTGCTTCGAATGCTGTCTACATATAGGATACAAACTTGGTACAAAGAAGTGGCAAGCACGTGGCGAAGACAAGAAAGAAATCGAGATCCGGAAAACTGCCATCCAAAAGGGTTTAAGAAAGAACTGGGACTTATTGTTGACGTTCCAAAGCAGGGTTTCAGGAGCAGCAACGATGGGAACACGGCTAGGCGTTTCTTCAGAAAACTCAACAACATCTTCTATTATTACAGGAGTTGATGTGAATTTGATCCAACGATTTCATGTTATACTACAAGTGATCTCAAGCAGGTATGAAATCAATGTTGCAAAGTTCGGGAATATACAGCAGAAACAGGAAAATTATTTGTCCAACTATATCCCTGGTATTACATGCCAACTTGTGTCCACAAATTATTAATTCATGGACCCGAAATCATAGAACATGCGTTATTACCTATAGGACAACTTTCCGAGGAGGCTCAAGAGTCAACTAATAAGTTGATGAGAAGATATCGCGAAGACTTCTCACGAGTGTTCCCCGAGTTAAATGTATGGAAGATGTGTTTTTAAGACTCATGGCAACATCGGATCCTTTAATTTCTACTTTGCGAAAACAGCCACAAAGAAAATTAAGATTTTATCTCAAGATGCAGTGACACTATTGATTTTACCAGCTACAATCTTGTCTTCCAAGGATGAGTTACATGAGAATTCATCTGACAGTTCAGATGAAGAACTACGAGAAGCAACAGATGATGATTCTGATCAGGAAAATGATTGAATTTTCTTATTTGTTATTGAGTTGTTATTGATCTTTGATCAATTAGTCTTTATCACTAATATTATATTCATGAAATACTTTTCTATACGGACTGAATTATATTTGTAAATCCTTTTTATCGATTTATAATAATCTTGTTCAATAATTCAAATAAACGTCAACTATTCGAATTTATAAATTCAGAAACGAATTCTGAATAAGCAACCCCAAAAAACCCTGTGTACCAGATTTGAAGAAAATCCTATGATTTTGCAATTTTCATCAGGCATATTGGCTGCAATTTTGAATTTGGAGATTTTCACAATTGATTCTAATCAGCGATCACAAAAACCCTGGATACCGAGTTTGGAGAAAATTCGATGATTTTTTAAATTTTAATTCACCATATTGGATCCGCCATTTTGAATTTCGAAATTTTGCTAACGGATTCGTAATCAGTAACCCAAAGAACTCCTGGATGCCACGTTTGAAGAATCGGATGATTTTTCCATTTTCATCCATCATATTGGATCCGCCATTTTGGTTTGGAATTTTGACAACGGATTCGGAATCAGCGACTCCAAAAACCCTGTTTACCAAGTTTGAAGAAAATCCGATGATTTTTCAATTTCGTTCTCCATATTGGATCCGCCATTTTGAATTTCGGAATTTTGACAACGGATTCGTAATCAGTGACCCGAAACCCCGAGTAACATTTTCGAGCAAATTTGAGAACTCCTTATAGTTTTGACCACATTTTCGGCATTTCGTACCACTGTGCGGCATCGAGCAAGCGGGTGTTCCAGATCGATCTTCTAGGTTAAGCAACGACAGCTGCGGTACAAGGTGGATGGGTGGTCACCATGTTAATAATACATAAATGATCGTTTGAATTTATTTCAGCAATAATTTGTCATACGTAATGATTGGATAAATGATATATGTGTTTGTTTAATTGATATAAAATGCGCGTATATAATGTATATAAACCGTTCGTTGGTTGGGTTAACAACCAATAAAATTCAATACACAGTTGAAAATTTTGTGTTAAATTCAACACATTCCACATGTCCCAAACGGTCCACACATATTTTTGTGTCGATATCACATAATGTATTTGTGTTAGCTAATAACTCAAGCTCGATGTAAATAATATAACACAAAGGATGTTGATGAAATTTTGATTGGAATTTCCGATCGTGTAAATTCAACAGATAAGTACTGTCAAATGAAATCCAAAATAAGGAATGAATCAACAGTTCACAAGTGTAATTTATGGATTTTTTTACATCAATCAAATGTGAAAATCACACTTTGTTCGTGTTGAAACAATGCATAAGAATAAATTGAAAAAAAACAGTACTTCAATGAGCATTGAACATGGATCGTCGGAACCGAATGTTGGAGCTGTATCACTCAAGCCACTGCCGGTCCTTTGATTGAGTGTACTTTCTTTGCGTATATCGACTCGCACTCTATCTTCAAATTCACATATCTAGAAAACGAATTTCCATTACAATGAAAGCTAAAACCAAAATGCATGAACAGTTCTTCCGACGACTACTAAAGTTACACGTACATAGAAGTTTCATAAAAATAGCTCCCACCACTGGCGATCTCCTTGGTAGTTGAGAACAACACAATTTTTATGTTCAATCTAGAGTTGAATAACATTTGTGTCATTTTGACACTTTTTTTCACTTGTTTGAATGATTTCACATTATAAATCAGTTGAGACCTGATTACACAAGGACTGTCTGTAGAAGTTACACGTGGTTGTGTTGAATATTTAACAGAAAATTCATGACACACGGATTTTTCAACACATTTACACAAAATTTTCAACTGTGTAAGAAATCGCGATGCAAGAATCAATTCATTCCGATAAGTTTTTTCATCGGATTTAATCGGATTTTTCACCAGGAAAATGCCGATTAAATCCAGTTAAGTATTTTATTGGTATCAATGGGAAATTTCCGATGCAGAAACTCAATCCATTCCGATGAAATGTTTTTATCGGATTCAATCGAATTTTTAACCAGGGGAAAGACCGATTAAATCCAATTAAAAATTATCTTATTGGTATCAATAGGAAATTTCCGATGCAGAAACTCAATTCATTCCGATAAAATTTTTTTTTATCGGATTCAATCGGATTGTTCAACCAGGGTTTAAGTTTCACTTGTTACTATGTTGTTGCTGGAATAACCTGTCCTAATCCTTTGCGTTTAACCACTTCGCACGTGGTGCCGTTTCGATCGACGGATGTGGTAAATAATTTCATAATACTATAATTTGATAGTAGGGTAAGGCGGGGTAATATGCCAGTGTAGGTAAAATGCCACTTGGGTGATATTTTCCAAAATTACCGCAGATGGCAATCATATGTTCTTCTGAATCAGTAGACTAACTGATTCCGAAGAACATATGACTAAGCTATAACTGCTATATGCGGTAATTTTGGAAAATATCACACAAATGGCTCAGTATTTACAATAACATATTACCCCATGCCTATATCACAATAAAAGTGAAACTCAAAGTGATCCCGAATACCAGCTTAAAAATGCAGCCAAAAGTAGCACCTATTCCAACTGTAAGTAAGCCATGAGAAAGTCTAAATTTCTGTCCTTGCCATCCTACTTTGGGACTTACGATGGAATTCCATCGTCATGTGCAAAGTAAGATGGAATTGACTGAAGTCAATCTTTTCATTGCTTACTTTCAGTTGAATAAACGCTACTGGCTGCATTAAGCTGATATTCGAGATCACTTGCGTTTTACTTTTACTATGTATTTGTAGTGTGAAGTCAAAGATAAGTTTGGAAAACATTTTACGGCAACTGAGAATTAGTGCAAATGTGAATACCTCCGAAAGTTTGAATTAATCCCGAATTGTGTTGTAATGTTGAAGTGTGTTCAACACAGTTGAAAATCTTGTGTAAATGTGTTAAAAAATCCGTGTGTCATGAATTTTCTGTTAAATATTGAACATAAACACGTGTAACTTCTACAGACAGTCCTTGTGTAATCAGGTCTCAACTGATTTATAATGTCAAATCTTTCAAACAAGTGAAAAAAAGTGTCAAAATGACACAAATGTTATTCAACTCAAGATTGAACATAAAAATTGTGTTATTTTCAACTACCAAAGGGAGATCGCCAGTAGTGGGGGCTATTTTTTTATGAAACTTCTATGTACGTGTAACTTTAGTAGTCGTCGGAAGAACTATTCATTCATTTTGGTTTTAGCTCTCATTCTAATGGGAATTCGTTTTCTAGATATGTGAATTTGAAGATAGAGTGCGAGTTGATATACGCAAAGAAAGTACACTCAGCAAAGGACCGGCAGTGGCAGGTGATACAGCTTCAACATTCGGTCCCGACGATCCATGTTCAATGCTTAATGAAGTACTGTTTTTTTCAATTTATTCTTATGCATTGTTTCAACACGAAAAAAGTGTGATTTTCACCTTTGATTGATGTAAAAAAATCCATAAATTACACTTGTGAACTGTTGATTCACTACTTAGTTTGGATTTCAGTTGACAGTACGGATGTGTGGAATTTACACGATCAAATCCTTTTGTGTTATATTATTTACATTAAGCTTGAGTTACTAGCCAACACAAACGCATTATGTGATATCGACACAAAAATATGTGTGGACCGTTTGGGACATGTGAAATGTGTTGAATTTAACAAGAAATTTCCAACTGTGGAGTGAAAGTGTCGGAATAAAAAATACATTCACGGAAAATCCAATAACAAGCGTTTATGAAGTTGGTATTACATATTGTTACCGAATTTGTTAGGCACTGTGACGTTTCAAACCATTAATCGCGTTGATAAATGTTAATTATCGCTCACTTGACCAGTTAGCCCCCAGTTAATGCCTCTGGCTCGTCGGAACCCAGGGTTCGATGGGTTGAGAACGCGTGTCGCAGATTATTAAAGACAGACAATTCAAGTTAATTCCAGTTTTTGAACAAATTTTATTATAAACAGAATAAAGTAGAAATGATTACAATGCGGGCTAGTTACCCGTAACAAGTCACTGATTGGAGGAGTACCTCAAATTGAACTTAAAGGAATATTTAAACGTTTAAGAGCTTGCGCAGAAGCTATGGACAGATGGCAACAGTAAGATCTAACGGAAAGTGAACTCATTAGTCCGGACTATATGACCCTACTTCGTGTGCACACGGAAATTTCATGTCAGTCAGTCGTAGAACCCGATTATATCGTTATTTCGGATGGATCCAACGGAAAGTGACGCGTGAATGGATAGTCCCAAGTGAAAGGGACCCCCGTGGGTCCGTTCGTGACGAGAAAAGTAATAATCCTAAGGATTATTCTGCATGCGCGGAATCGCGAGTCGTGATTAGTCGAAATGATCTTGACCTGAGGGTTGGCTCTAATAAAAGTCCCTGATTGGTTGGACTAAACAGGTGTTATTTCCTATGTCCCATGGAGCCGTGAGAGGTTGACCCAATGGGAGAAGCCGTCAGAAGGTGGCTCTATCTAACCCGTGGTGGCCGTGAGAAGTGGCCTATGGTCCGAAGAGGACTATTACCGTCTTCGACCAGAGATTGCCTAACCCTTTTCGACGCTTCAGTAGCGGTTAATTGCCAGCTACTGCCCCACTTCCTAGGAAAACCTAGCTATGATTTAATCGAGTGCTGCGCACTACGATTAGACCTTCTTCCCCTAGGCGTAGAGCAAGCTCTTACCTTTTCCAAAAGATGTCTGGTGTAATCAGACGAGTCGGGAAAGAAGATGATTATCCCTCCGTTTCAGCCTCTTATAAAACCCAGAGGCTTACTTTTGCTCGTGGATAACGCGGTATTACGACAAGCCATCTGGTGGTTCGAAATTCAACCACCGATCATGGCTGTGTCTTTGTCTTTAATATAGCTCGCCCGTGTTATTTCCGCGCTTGCGCATTGCGCGCGAGATTTCCAAAATGGTTGACGGGTTTTGTTTATAACCTGTCATATTTCGCGTTCGAGAGTTTGCATGGTTATGTTCGGTTCGTGAAAACCCTTTCGCGACCGTGGGTTGAGTTACGCGTGTGACGGGTGTCGTTTTTAATTCTTTGATTTACGGTTTTCGCGAGTGTCGTGTACGTTCGGTCCAGTAAGGATGTTTCTATGCGGTGACTCTTTGGAGTCGGTGAGGTAAGACTTTATACTCTATACTTAACTTTATTCATTAACATTAATATAAACAATATAACTAACATTATTCTTTTCTATTTATTTACAGGTTTGTATGGGGAGTACGTTCGGGTAAGACGACCATCGTATCGTTCCTTCCCTTGATACCGTTTCCCCATATATTTATTGATATATTTTTTTACAGGTACGTTGCAACAAGGGGATGTTGCCGTGGATTGACGACTCAGGCGAGTTGTTTCACGTCTTGGGCTCTTCGTTAGCTGTTTTCAGCCTGTCGAACCCTATATCATCCAAGTTCGCTTCCTCGAGTCGACGGGACGGAGGTTATTCTTCAAGGAGGAGGTTCCGACTCACATGAGGTACCACGTAAGCAGTATTACCCAGGTAAGAGAGATCGTTCCTCTTATTTTAATTAAATCAAGATTCTTATTCATTTTCCTTTTCAGGTTTCTAATGAAAAAAAGGCTGAAGGACGTCACAGCACCTTGAATAATAAATGAAAAACCTAAAATAATTTGACTGATTCAAAACTGTAATTAATTATATGCACATATAAGATGTGTGAAAATAAAATAATTCTAATCTTATTTTCAGATATTTTTGACTGAATTATCCATCAAACTCTGCATGGCTGACTATAAAATATGCATTGCTGATAATCAGCACATTATCGATATAATTTAATTTAATACGACCGTAACTCATTTTCATCCCATATTATAGCTGAAATTGTATCTTATACCGTATCGTAACATTACTGATTTTAAGCCTCATCTGGAAATCAGTCAATCATGGAATTAAGATTCATTTTTTCACTGAGATTTTCAGTCGAACGTTTTACAGAGCGTTCGTGAATTACGATTACTCTTGATTTTGAAATTAGTTCATATCGACAGTACATTCCCAGACAGCACAACGTGCCACTGGAACGTTTATGGAAGGTTTATAGAACTTACGCGGAAAAAAATGACGTGTGGATTTCGTATTGGTTGTTGTTATTTTGACATAACTGCTGAAGTGCATGCAATTGGAGTAAAATTCACATTGGGACCAATGTTATGTGTACATTCCCAAGTAGCACCAAAATATACTATGAACGTTCTTCGAATATTCGAAATATGTTCTATGCATATTCCAATGAGACCGTTTCATAGATGCTATGCATATTCATCGAACGTATGTAATCGAATATACGATGGGACGTCAATCGAACGTCGATTAAATGAATATCGTACATTTCGAATGTACTATGTACGTTTTGAGTATATTTAAAACAGTCTCATCCGAATATTTTATGAACGTTCATTATATATTCTTCGTATCTCATTCGTACATTCTACGAACGTTTCTACTTCGTATATACTTTGAACTTCTGTTGCTGCTTGTGTTGCTACTAAAGTAAACGGCAGGCGTGTTGCCATGGTAACCATGATAAAAATGTAAATCAACAGGACTCTGGAGTAAATTCTACATGAAATCCACAACTTAATTATAACCTCACTTTTCATGTAATTCTTACGTGGTCATTTTTTTCCGTGTACGAGAGGTTTCCTGAACGTTCTGAAAACGTCCCAGAGACACATTGTGCTGTTAGGGTTTAGAGACCAAGCATTATCGTTAAGCTGATACTAGCGGCGTGGTAGCAGCCGCATGTTTCATGAAAACTACCAGCAAATGATTCAATTTCATCAAAATATCACTCTGTACAGCACTTCTCACATTCACGTAGAAGTTCTCTACAGAGCGATATTTTGATAAAATGAAGCGTTTGTCCGTCGTTGTCATAAACGATTCGGCTTTCACCGACCCGCTAGTATCCTTGAGTAATAAATTAGTTCAAAGAACCTCTATAAACATTGGACGTTGGTAACATGATCGCGAAAGCAAATTCTTTCATCAGAAAAATCCAGTCTCTTTTCACACATCGAAGAATACCATGAACCGAAGTATCGAATTAATGCTCGCATCATACATTTCGATGTGAAATACGTACGTATTTCAACATTACATTCTATTGCGCGCGGAAGATGTGGTAACGAGTTTTGTTGAATTCAATGCGCGCTAGAAGAGAACATTACAGCGAGAGATCACTTTCTACAACTCTTAAAGGGCACGTGAAACCAACTGAAACTCATGTAATCATTCTTTTGATGCGATGATGTTTGACGAATCTGGTATTTTCAATTGCCGGAGAAGAAGAAATTCCATGGTGATCATTCGTTGAAAGAGATTTTCAACAACCAAAATAGATCACGGAAAATGTTGCATTATGTCTGCATCATAAACCACTGATTCTGTACGCTTTGGGAGTTGTTAGCGTATTCTGAAATAAATCGTCTGTATCGTGATATGTAGAATTCAAAGGACTGAGAACTATACATATCATGCATGAGAGCAATGGAAGCATAAAGGAAATTGAAAAGCGGAATCAAGCGATACTGTTGCTTTGCGAAAAATTCCACCTTGGGCTGTTGCTCAGCAATGAAGAGGAAGTGATGTAGGGTGTGGATGTGTATGAAATGGTGAACGGAATTCTTCGTCCACAATTTTTAAGCAAAAATGGTGTAGATGTGTTGAAATTTCACATTGCTTACAAATTCTTTCAATGTTTCTTGTTGAAAATCGTTAATTAAATATCATGGAAATAATGATCGTTTCGTCAGTACCTTTTTGATGTTTGCTCGCGCATTTGAACCAACTTTTTCTTCGATTTGTTCTTTTTTCTCCACGGTTAATGCTGGAGCAGGTGAAAAATTCAAGTCCGACAAAATATGACCATTATCACGAATGGTATGCATGAACCAGAGAAGACAACGATTATTATCGTCTCGCAAATCCAGGTCACAGACCTCGTGTGAAAAAGAAAGTCTTACTCGGAAACATTCGGACAAGAAGAACACAGATAGATGTATTTATCGGCGAGAGTGGATGGAACCACCTGAGAAGGAATCTGTCCTCCCCTTAATGCAGTCACCGAGAATGTTTGGCCACTCAATGACCGAATTCATATTGCGCACGAACGCGTGGAACAGGTTCCAAATTCATCTTCCTTTTTTCTTTTCTTGTTTTCTTCATTATCCTTTTCTTTCTTCCGTATTATCTTATGTGTTCATATGGATGTATGTACACGGGCACGAGTTAGCAACGATCGAAAGTAGGTGAGTTACTCTTGTAATGTGTAAACGAGTGCATTCCATTGATATATACAAGTATATAGAAAGTTGGAAGCTTTTGGAAAAGTAGAAAGAAAGTCCATCTCTCGTTCAAGTATGTGCGTATATAGGTACGGGTTTAAACATGCACTTTGCAGTCGATTCAACGACTTCTTGGTGTCAAATGTCACTACCCTTCTCGTAAGCCGTAATGTTTATACGTCCGTACACTGAGAGAAATAATGATTAATATCAAGAATTTAAATTCATGAATACTGCCAAGAATACAAATTTTTGATTATAGCTAATATGTTATTGGCCCAAAGAAATTTCCTTGAATCGAGAAATATTTCTTTGATTTAAGAAAATTTCTTTTGGGCCAATAACTATATCAACTGTAATCAAAAATTTTTATTCTTGGCAGTATTCATAATTCAAATTCTTGATATTAATCATCATTCCTCTCAGTGTTCACAAGTTATATGAAAGTTCGCTTATATGGTAGAGGGCGAAAGTTGATGAATGCATTGGATAACCCCGACTGGATCTTTCATTTTACTCAAATTTTGTTGTGCAGCTGACAGATATTACAACCATTCCGGAATATGAATTTTTTTACAGATCCTCCAATATTACGATTGATGTCGTTTCTTATCAATTCTTATTTTCATCATTCAACGATCTTTATGAATTTTGATTGAATGTGCACATTGGTCATATTGAAATTGCAATTTACATCCCATGAATTGAAAATTCCTTCCACCGAGATTTGTTTGAGTGTAGAATATTATCAGTGAAATTTATTCTCTTCATTCCATTTCCTGAGAAGCAGAAAATTTATCGACGCATAAACACGATTGCACCACAAGTCGCATTACGTAAAATCAACGTAACTTTCAAGAATCTGGTTCAATCAAATTCGATACATTCTGTTCCGCGAAAACACACATCATCGAGGACTAATGACGATCGAATTACTACGAGTTCACCAGGGCATTCGGAAAAAATGTGTTCAAAGAACCGTTAACCAGGGCGAAACACACTGATTAATGCTTATGTGAAAATGTGTTAGTGAAAATGCAAAGACATATCGAGTTGTACTGGACAACTTTCCCTGCCTGCAGCAAGAGAAATTAAATAGGGAGATGTCATCGGCAAATTTTCTCTCGTTGGGGACACATAATTACATTATAAGCCGGTGTTTCAAAAGATCTTATCCGGATTTTAATTGTATCATCGAATGATGTGAATCACCTTGCCTGTACAGTGATAACTCATTGTCATGTTATACGTCGCTGAAATTCGATTACAATTCTTTAATTATCGATTCTTTATGATGTATCACAATGTGATAAAAAACAAAAAACTCGACTTTCCTGAAGTAATAATAATTATTGTACAATATCTTATCTCATTCCCCCACTCTCTAAATTTGAAACAGTGAAATCTTACTGCCCAAGCAACAACAGAAGTTCAAAGTATATACGAAATAAAAACGTTCGTAGAATGTACGAATGAGATACGAAGAACATATAATCAACGTTCATAGAATATTCAGATGAGACTGTGTTATATATATTTAGAACGTACGCAGTACATTTCGAAATCTACGATATTCATTCAATCGACGTTCGATTTACGTACCGTCGTATGTTCGATTACATACGTTCGATGAATATGCATAGCACCTGAAACGGTCTCTTAGGATGTGCATAGAGCATATTTCTAATATTCTAAGAACGTTCATAGTATCCCAAGTAGAACCAGAATATAATATGAATGTTCTTCGAATATTCGAAATATGTTCTATGTACATTCGAATGAGACTGTTTCATAGGTGCTATGCATATTCATCGAACGTATGTAATCGAATAGCCGACGGCTCTTTTATTGAAAGTCGATTGAATGAATATCGTACATTTCGAATGTACTATGTACGTTCTAAGTATATTTGAAACAGTCTCATTCGAACATTCTATGAACGTTCATTATATGTTCTCCGTATCTCATTCGTACATTCTACGAACGTTTCTATTTCGTATATATTTAAAAATTCTGTTGCTACTTGGGATATTCTGGTGCTACTTGAGTGATTGCAGTAAAGCCGAATACTGCAAAATGGTGCATGTACACTACACAATCAGTGAATATCAACTAATTTTGCCAGTGGAATTTCATTGATTCAATTAGTGAAAGTACTTTTAACTGCATAGTCAGTGACTATCCACGAATTATGCAGTGGAATCTCACTGATCCCCATTCAATGGTCAACCATTAACTGCAAAACAGTGAAATTTCACTGATTCAAATTTAGGGGCGGTAGAAACCCTTTTGGTCAGTCACGAGGCTGTTTACAAGACCTCACCAGGCATTGTGAAAGACTTGCAACACTGTCAGAAATACCTAGAAGTTTTTCAATCACCCACATGAATTCAGATTCTTACAAATTATACGTTGCGTCTAATAAATGAAAATGAATGAATTTTCACTCTCTTGGCGTGAGTTGCACTCTTATAAGAGTGAAATTTCACTTCTTAGACCAAGATTAAAACTTCACTCTGTTGGAGTGGAAATACACTCTTATAGAGTGGAAATACACTTTATATGAGTGTAAATCCACTTTTTGAGGAGTCTATCTCGTTGAGATTTATAACAAAATTTTGTTTCCAAAACATGTTTTTCATAGAAACAGAATTGAGATACCGTTTTATTAGGTATATTTATTAGGCCTTGAATATTATAAAAAATTTCTTCCAGATTTGAACACTTTTCTTTTTATTATACTAATTTTAAACAACAAAAAAACACTTGAAAAATGACGGTGGGAATGATTTGCAGGACGACGGATGATCTGAAAGAAGACAAAAATATGGCAAATTATCACTTGTTGAGATGGCTATCATAAACTAGGATCTTTTTTGATTGGTCAAAAATTGTCCGATTTGCATCTGATTTTTACTCTCAAAAATCGATTTCTTCGAAAAATCGCCGCCATTTTGTTAGTGTTTGTGAAAAAATGCCCTCATTCATGCGATAAGCGCTTCAACAAGGGATGATTTGCCATTTTCTTTTTTAAATCATCCAGTCGCTAAATCATTCCACCGACATTTTCGGTGTTTTTATTCAGATTGCCAAGTTATTCAATAATATGTCCGTAGGATAAGTAAAAAGAAAAAACAAAATTTTGACAAAACTCGATTTCATTATTCAACATGGTTGCCTTCGAGCGATCCAACGAGTATAGCCATTTCCAACTTTCCCATACCACTTTTATGGTACGATTTCTCTCTTTCTGCCAAAAATAGGCCTCAGTTTCGCGATTACTTCATCATTGGACTTGAATTCCTCTCCACCAACATTCTCTTGAGATCTGGAAACAGGAAAAAGTCGCTGAGGTTCAATTGGAAAATACGGTGGGTGGAGTAAGCGACTCGAAGCCCAATTGAACCGGAAGAAGAACTTGACGAGCGCTCGAACCGCGGTAAAGTATTGTCAAGCGTCACGTGGGGGACCGAAAAAAAGTCGGAATTTGGAAAACTAAAAATACTGGGTGATAGGGCTTGAAAAATCAATACGAGTGTTCGTTTACAATGTTTTTCTATGATCAATAGTTTTCGAGAAAAAAATTAAAAAGTACCTCTTTTTCTCGTACTAAAAATGAATGTTTTTCCATCTTAAACTCGTTATAACTCGAGCAGTTTTCAACGTATCAAGATGAGTCTTGCAGATTCTGATTCGAACACTCCCCCGAAGATGACGATCTCGACAAAATTTTCAAAAATTGATGCAAAATTAATGAATGTTCAATTTGAAGTGAAAACTTGGTTTTCAACGAAGAGGAAAACTTTGCATTGAAAAAGTGTCGGGGGAAGCATGAGCTACGAAAAACTTCCAGCGACAAAGTTGTTCGCTAGTGTGCGGACAAACTTTATGGAAAGTTTCAGATCAATTGGACTATTGGTTCGAAAGATACAGCGATTTATCCATCAGCTCGCAACGGAAATTTCTCATGACTCTACGTCGTTTACCTGCTGAATATGAGGATCCGAATGAAAGGTTGCATTCACTCGATTTCTCAACGTAGATTCATGTTTTTTTGGTCGAAGCATCCAAATATCCAACTATTTTTGCAAAATTCGTTATACATTGTTTTTTTTATAAACAATTTTTATTCCACGCATCATTGTTCAATCCTTATTCTGCAAGATGAAAATTAAAGATTGAACATTTGTGTGCTCTCGAACTCAATAGTTTCCGAAACTTATTTCACGATTACTTGGCCAAATCTTATCGGAATGATATAAACATTGATATCCAGATTCGATGTGTATTGCCGAAGCTTGTAAAATGATTCGAATGATGAGAACATTTCGTTTTTCAATAATATTTGATAACGAATTAGTGGCTCTCAGGCTCGTGTTTTCCGAGTTTCAACGACACAAAGTGTCGAGTGAAATGTGAAATTAAGAAAACTTCGAACAATAAAGTTATGCTCTTATATTTGAGGAAGTTTTTCTGGAAATTTGAAATTAATCGAACAAAAGATATGGGGTTTATGATTTATGTAAAACAAGCGGAGCCGCCGAGCACGCAGGAATTCGGTGTTAACGAATGGAGACACAAAACATCAAATAAAAACAAATGCCTATATAGTAATTGCAACCGTAAGAATAGAAAACATTGCTCCCTCCGTTGTGAGAAAAAGTGCATAATTCCACATTTTGAACAATTTTGTTATTGAATTTATTTTCCGGGTTAGTGTAATAATAATGTCTGATAAAAACAGTTCAAAAACTGGTCGAAAACGTCCAAGAAATCCGAACAACTGGATGAAAAACAAAAATAAAAAGGCTAAAAACGAGGTTCGTATATTCCGTATATATATTTAGTATAATACAGTGTGCAATGGAATGGTGCTGTCAACAAATTTCTTAATTTCCCATGCATAACTGAGACATAGTACATTGTATTTTCGCAGTCATCGATGTATAAATATATCTAACAGTCATCCAACCCATAGAGCATCGAAGATTTCATTACGACCGTAGAAATCTAACGTTTGAAATATTGGAATATTCTTGTAATATTGCTGCATGTCGTACTGAGATTTCAAAGTCCTTTCACAAATATTGCAATGGCCGCTAATCTTACATTGCAATACAAGATTTCTGAATTATTTTTGAAATATTTCAAGAACATTTATGAAATATTTCATTGTAATGTTTCTTTTGTAATATATCTGAAACATTGCAAATAGGTAACATTTCAGTTGACAGATTTTTGATATATTCTTGTGGAACAATATTGAAATGTAATGAAGATGAAAAAATGAAATACAATTGATACATTACTGAAATAATTTTTGAATAGTGTGTTACAGTCGATACAAAATTATTACTTAAAAATAATTATTCAATGTTGAGAACTTGCTTGCTGTCCATATAATAACGAGCGAATTTCGCTGGAACAGCGAAATTCTTGCTATTCCAGCAAATCTCTTTTCTCCGTGTACCCCCACAAAACAACTGCTTTCAGTCACCTTCCGATACCTTTCTGAAACGTGTAACACCTTTCAGAAAGGTATCGAAAGGTAACGGAAAGCAGTTGTGCTGTTAGGGTAACATTGAATTCGAATTAAATTCTGTTCGAATTCACCTTGACATATATATTTAAAAGCAATTTAAAGTTCACTAGCATTTCCAATCACGTATGTGGACTAAAGAAAGTACAAATAATGAACTTTCATCACAAGGTTTGTATGTGTCAAGTATATGATGTGAATAGATATCCAAAACACGTTGCATGAGACATTTTAAACTTGTCTGAAATATATTTCAAGACATGAATATGATAAAGTTATACAGGACCCGTTCATAAGACGATCATGTTTTGCCATAAATCATAAACCTCATATTTTTTGTCTGATTAATTTTAAATTTCCAGAAAAACTTCTCAAACATAAGAGCATAACTTTATTGTTCGGGAAGTTTTCTTAATTTCAGATTTCGCTCGACACTTTGTGTCGTTGGAACTCGGAAAACACGGTTCGAGAGCTTCACTAATTCGCTTATCAAATATTATTGAAAAACGAAATGTTCTCATCACCGGAATCATTTTACAAGCTTCGCAATACACATCGAATCTGACATTTCGCTAAGAGATTTCATTCCTGATAAGATTGGCCAAGTAATCGTGAAAGAAGTTTCTGAAACTATTGAGTTCGAGAGAGCACAATAAATGTTCAATCTTTAATTTTCATCTTGCAGAATAAGGATTGAACAATGATGCGTTGAATAAAAATTGTTTATAAAAAAAAACAATGTATAACGAATTTTGCAAAAATAGTTGGATATTTGGATGCTTCGACTAAAAAAACATGAATCTACGTTGAGAAATCCAGTGAATGCAACCTTTCATTCGGATCCTCATATTCAGCAGGTAAACGACGTAGAGTCATGAGAAATTTCCGTTGCGAGCTGATGGATAAATCGCTGTATCTTTCGAACCAATAGTCCATTGATCTGAAACTTTCCATAAAGTTTGTCCGCACACTAGCGAACAACTTTGTCGCTGGAAGTTTTTCGTAGCTCATACTTCCCCCGACACTTTTTCAATGCAAAGTTTTCCTCTTCGTTGAAAACCAAGTTTTCACTTCAAATTGAACATTCATTAATTTTGCATCAATTTTTGAAAATTTTGTCGGGATCGTCATCTTCGGGGGAGTGTTCCGAATCAGAATCTGCAAGACTCATCTTGATACGTTGAAAACTGCTCGAGTTATAACGAGTTTAGGGTGGAAAAACATTCATTTTTAGTACGAGAAAAAGAGGTACTTTTTAATTTTTTTCTCGAAAACTATTGATCATAGAAAAACATTGTAAACGAACACTCGTATTGATTTTTCAAGCCCTATCACCCAGTATTTTTAGTTTTCCAAAATTCCGACTTTTTTTCGGTCCCCCACGTGACCACTTGGACAATACTTTTACCGCGGTTCGAGCGCTCGTCGAGTTCTTCTTCCCGTGGGTTCAATTCATTCAATTTTGTCATCATTTTCATCGATTTGTGACACGGTGCATCATGTTGGTGAAACAACACTTTTTTCTTCCGCAAATATGGCCGTTTCTTTGCGATTTCAGCCTTCAATCGATCCAAAAGTGCACAGTAATAGTCGCTGTTGATGGTGGTTCCTTTTTGGAGATAGTCAATGAATACTATCCCCTCGGCATCCCAAAATACAGACGCCATTACCTTATCGGCCGACTGTTACGTCTTTGCTCGCTTTGGATTCGATTCGTCGACTGCTGTCCACTCAGCTGACTGTCTTTTGGATCCTGGTGTGTACACTGTAAAAAAAATGGCGGTGTTGGCAAAAATGCACACCAAATAGTGTTGTTTTAACACCACATGGTGTTATTCTCACACCATAAAGTTTCATTATAACACCGTTTGGCGTTACTTTGACACCGATTTTGGGGTGGACTTCTATAGAACCTGCGTGGTGTCGATTCTGTGTGAATTCTGACACCGTTTTGACACCGCTTTTCTTACAGTGTAATGGTGAAGCCATGTTTTATCCATTGTCACATATCGACGATAGAATTCGATTTTATTGCACTGTTAAAAATTTCTGCATGAATTTTAATGTAAATCTACCGGAAGTTTTTTTCAAGTACGTAACTGAAAATTCATGTACAGGTTCCACAAATTTCAAGTCTACATACATTAAATTTAATGTACATGGATTTGAAATTCAATGTATGAATACATGAAATTTGTATATGAATTTTCATTCGCCCCAGTAAAGATGTGAAATTATAATAATACATCAACAATGATTATTCAGTAAAATATTTATGCTTTGGCCCAAAATGTCTTTGAAAATAAAAAACTGAATTTCAAGCAAAAAACATGTTTCGGAGAAGAACACTTGCAGATTGACGACCACGTTGTTCATTACGTTCTCATGTCATGGAGAGAAAATTGGAAACCTCGAAGAGAATCGAACCACCTCAACTAAACCCTAGCTAATGTTGCGCGATCTACTATCCTAACGCCCTAACGACCTAAGCTAAACCGGTACCTACGTAGTTTATTAGGAAAGATCAATGTAAATGACGTGGATATCTGATTCAATCCATCGGTTGAGTATAATAATCTATTACCCTATGTGAAAATTGCAATTCGGTTGACAGATGTGAGGTTAAGTTTATGTGATAAAGAATAATGAATGAATTATTGTTGTGAAATGTGTGGTCGTTATTGTTTAATTATTATGTATTAAAAATCTTTTCAAGTGAAAGTTTAAAATAAATTTCCAGAAACTTGGATTATTCACATAAAGCTCGTTGGATGGTTTTACTCTTGAAGAGTACTGTCAAAGTGGACATTTGCAAATTGGAGAAAAAAGTCTTATTTTCTGTCTTGAATTTGTTATTAGAGTGGTGATAAACTTGTAGAAGGAGTTTGAAGGTTGGGTGAAATCCATATTGATCAGGGAAAATCAAAACCGTATTGCAAAACTTGGAAAATCTGTTAACGTAGCTGACAATACTGGGGTATCGAGTCAGCTTTTCCTTACTACATGAAATCTAGGCAGGAGAAATGTATCAAAATTCAGTGAATTCAAGTTGGTGTTGAGTGAGAAAAAGAAACAGGAAAATATTTCAAAAATTTTTGGAAATTTTTTTAATTTTTTGGTTACAAAAAATTATTTTAACAAATAACTTGTTT
>JAFFJZ010000269.1:0-24618 GCA_018340375.1 Gonatopus flavifemur | reverse complement strand
TTTCCAAATACCTGGGTGAAATAACGAAAATTTATACAGTCATATTGAAGTGCATAATTATCACAATCATGAAATTTGGTTGAGCCCATTAAGTTGTGCATCATACTGGCATCAGCATTTTTTTAGATGCCTGTGTATGTCCAAAACAGAAGAAAGCACCCGAATAAAATAGCACGTGCCCAGATTTCGGCCAATTGCCAAAAAGCCGGCCAAAAATCGAAAAAACAAGTTTTTAGTTGGGCGTTTTTCATCATTGAGTTGGCTAAAGGGATCCCCAAGGAAGGAAGAATGGTTGATAGTAACGTCTGTTTCCCCAAATCCCTCCCATAATCTCAGTCTGATTCTGGCCTCCGTTCGAACGCTATATGACAGCAAACACACAGGTCCCATACAGCACAATTTGATATGAATTCTCGAGAATTCTTTGTGAACTACAGTGCTATATGGGATGACAGTGAATGATGTGTTGAAAAAGTGTGGAAACTGTTTGAATATCCATACATCAACGACCAAAATGGATTTAATATCTGAAGGTGAGTCCCAAGTACACAAGAACTTATCGAATATCCTGCGCTCATTCTGTGATCATAGAAAAGAATATGCGGCTGAGACTGTTTTGGATAAATCTGGGAAGGAAATTCTCAGAATGTGCATGGAATGTACTTGTTCGAAACAATCTCATTCGAAGGTTCTAAGAATGTTCATAAAACATGTTCATACCTTCTAAGGACCTTCTTTCCATTTCTCACTTATTGTGTTGAGGTAGAATATTTGAGAAAATCTGTCAATTGTTCAACAGAAACTTTTTAGGAATAGAAACATAAGAGCAATATTTTTCTTATTTCCATTGAAAATTTGGATTCAAGAAGAAAAAAGTAATGAAACACTGTAAAATAATGTCTTGAATTCTGTTGGAGATTATTTGTGAAAGTATTATTCAATAAACAAAACAAAATTCAGCTGCAGAGAGCTGCCGAATGGGTTTTTATGCATGTTTTCCAACAATAAAGTGGAATACTCGTCTCAAGAGTCATAATAACCCATCAGAGTCCATAGCTGAACCAACTAATATGAACTCAAACTAATGTGTGGAATGCTGTCTTGACGATGCATACTGATGTTGAGTGGGAAAAACATGCAAAAGACAATGATTTTGAATGATTTGTTTACACAATTCTCATCAATGAAACGGCATTACCAAAAACTGACAACGAGGTCAATTGTACAGGAAAAGTACTCTCTAAATTCCTTGGAGTGAAAGACTTACTCTTGAAGAGTGAAAATACTACCAGTCCAACGAAGGTGAGATTCCACTTCTAAAGAGTGAGTTTCCACTCTATCAGAGTGAACTATCAACTGGCTCTGAAGAGTGGAATTCTCACTCCAAGAGAGTGAACATTCACTCTTTTGGAGTGAAAATTCACTATCTAGGAGCGGGATCTCACTCTTGTTGGACTGGCAGTATTTTCACTCTATAAGAGTGAATTTCCACGCCATGGAATTCAGAGAGTACATCGAAAACATACATCATATGTATTCATGCCCTTTGCAAATTGTTATAACAAAAATGAAGAAATAATTTCAAAGATAAAAAACTCCCAACCATACAAGCTTCAACTACGGAATATTATAGTGACGTACTGATATTGGAATCCTGTTCTGACGATGCGTATTGATTCTTAGTTGAAGGAGCGTGTGAAAAATAATTGTTTATATAAATCGTTTATGCAAATAATACTCATCAAAACTGTTTATAACGTTTCGTACACCATTTAAAGACGGGATGCATACATATGGTACATGTTTTCGGAGTGATTTTTGACACAAAACTCGTCATCAGCAACCCCAAAAACCATGGAAGTGATATGTAACTTGATGAGGTGGAATAATATGTGGTCTCAAAGGTCAGTCATTGAGGGATGGAGGGGGTAGATTTTTGTACGTCTGCCATGAAATTCGTAATCAGCAACTCCAAAAACCTTGAAAGTGATAGATAATTTGATTATGGACAATAATATATGGTATTGAATAGGGCCTCGCACGAGACGAGACAAGACGAGATCGGTGCAACTCTCGTCTCGGTCTCGTCAAAGAAAAAAAGAGATGTTATCGTCTCGGTTTCGTCTCGCTCGTCTCGGTTTGGTCTCGATATCGTCTCGGTATTGTATCAATATCGTATAAAAATTTTCCATTGATAAAAAAATAACCAGCTTTTTGGCAATTGGCCGCGTTGTGGGGCCTGACAAAACTGAATTATAAAACATTCAAGTAGCGTTGTTTCGGTATGTATAGAGGTCAATAGTTGAGCCAAATTTAGTCTTGAGTTGATTGTTACAACCATTCACCCTGGTCAGAATATATCTCTGGATCTCTGTGAAGTTTCTTAGAAATTCTCTGAAATCTTTCCTTGCTTTGGGAAAATTTCCCCAAATAACAGATTCAATGGATATTGAATAATTCAAGGAAAGTAGGAAACCTGTCAGGTAGTGATGCATTCTGAATTTCTCTAACTTCCTCTGACCTTCTGTGAATCTATTAGAATTCTTGTGATGGAAATTCAGAAATCCCTCGAGATTTTCCGAAATCTTCCTGAGTCCCTCCTAATCTCATTTATTCGAATCTCCAAGCTTCCTCTGAATTTGTTTGAATCTTTCTGAGTTCCTCTGAATTCAAAAATGACCTCAAAAATACGATTTTTTGAAAATCTGATGTTCTTGAAATCTCCTAATTCTCGAATGCCCTCCAAACTAAATTTTTCAAACGTATCAGAAACTTTCAAGGACATGAAAAGGAGCATTTGTTCCAGTTTTTAATGTTCCAAGTTCCACAATCAATCGTTAATTATCGTTATAATGACGTGAAAGTGGTTCCAAGTGTGATAACACAGGCCTGCGAAATTTGACTTTTTTTTTCCCCCTCAAACAATAATATCTTTTTCCGAAGCATTTTGATCCGCTGAATCCGAATCTGGCTGCAGAATTGCTCTATCACGTCAGGTTTTTGAGATATTTCGACCTAAAAATGTGAAAAACACTGTTTTTCGACATATTTGGGGTTACGTGAAGTCGAAGGGTAATTTTTTTTCTCAAAACCAATACATACACCTCAAAGTATAAGTCCTCCTTTTCCAAATCCCGTTGAGTTTGCTCAGATACCTTTTTTTTTCATTGAGATACGACAGTTTGAAAATTGTGTCTCCACCTATTTATTGAGTACATGAGCGCACAAATTTAAAATTGTCGTATCTCAATGAAAAAAGAAGATATTTCAGCAAACTCAACGGCATTTGAAAGAGGATGACTGATACTTTGAGGTGCATCTATTGGTTTTGTGAAAAAAATTACCTTTCGACTTTACGGAACCTCAAATATGCCAAAAAACAGTGTTTTCCACATTTTTAGGTCAGAATATCCCAAATACCTGACGTGATATAGCAATTCTGGAGCCATATGCGGATTCAGCGCACCAAAATGCTCCAGAAAAATGTTGAATGAATGAAGGGGATTGACTTTGGATTGTATTCTACATGAAACACCTTGAGTAGGCCAGGCGCATCACAACGATACGCTAAATTTTTTTCTTGAGCGAAATACGGTAGAAAATGCTTATAGCATATCACATAAATATATATTTATGCAATATGCTACACTATTATAATCGGACGCCTACAAAATTCTCGCGCCGGGCGGTAATATCCTTCGAGCCAGCACTGCTGAGATCGTAGATTGTTTGTTGCTATGTTCAGACATTATTCCACTAATTCACTCGGAATGTACTGATTGTTGTTCTAATTTTTTCCTCCGTGTACAAGTATCGAGTGTCCAGTAATTGTTGTGAATTTCGTGTATTTAAAAAAAAGTTTCACAAATGGCTTCTCGAAAATGTATCAATGCTCCAGATAACTTCTGCTACATATGTGGAAATTATGTAATAAAGAGACAGCAACAAATAATTCCTAAATGTATTGAAGAACTATACGATAGCTATTTCAAAATCAACATAAAAAACCAAGACAAACAATGGGCGCCTCATAAAGTATGTTCGACATGTGTACGTGAACTTCGGAAATGGTCAAGAGGAGAAAAACATTGTTTTAGTTTACAGACTCCAATGATTTGGATGGAACCGCAAAATCATATCAACGATTGTTACTTCTGCTGTTCAAACATAAAAGGATTTAATTCTAAAAATAAAGCAGCGATAAGTTATCCTGATATTCGTTCTGTGATTTTACCTACGTATAAAGATCCTGATAGCAAAGAGTTATGCCATCCTGCCCAACCATTTTCATCTGATCCTAGTTTATTTCAAGAGGCTATAATGAATACTTCAGATCCTGACGATGAATATTACGAGTGCAACGAAACACCACCACTGTTTTCTCAAAGTGAATTGAATGATTTGACAAGAGATCCTAATCTTCCGAAAGATGCTGCAGAATTACTCGGTTCCAGATTGAAAGAAAAAAACATGCTGGATCGTACAACGAACTTTTATTGGTATAGAAATAGAGAGAAGGATTTTCTACCGTATTTTGCTCAAGAAAAAAATTTAGTGTATTGTTGTGATGTGCCTGGCCTACTCAAAATGTTTGATGTAGAATACAATCCAAATGATTGGAGACTTTTTATAGATTCTTCGAAACGGAGCCTCAAAGTAGTATTGTTACATAATGGTAATAAATTTGCTTCTTTGCCTATTGGACATTCTACTCATTTGAAAGAATGTTATGAAAATTTGGATTTCGTCCTCAAAAAAATAAATTACTCCAATCATAACTGGACTATATGTGGTGATCTCAAAATATTAACTATGTTGCTTGGTCAACAAGGAGGGTATACAAAATACCCCTGTTTTCTATGTGAATGGGATAGTAGGAATAGAGCACGACATTGGATCCAGAAAGATTGGCCACAGAGAGCATCATTGAACCCTGGAAGTGAAAATGTTGTACACGAAACACTAGTTGACCGCTCCAAAATTCTGCTACCTCCGCTTCATATCAAATTAGGCATTATGAAGCAATTCGTAAAGGCATTGCCTAAAGATGGTCTTTGTTTCAAATATTTATGTGATCAATTCAAGCATTTATCGGATGCGAAGATAAAAGAAGGCGTTTTTGTTGGTCCAGACATAAGGAAATTGATGCAAGATCCTGACTTTGAAAAAACTATGAATAAAACCGAGAAGCTCGCTTGGAAGTCATTTAAGGAAGTCGTACAACATTTTTTAGGGAACAGAAAAAGCCCTGATTATGAAAATATAGTCAACAGCATGCTTAACAATTTCAAAACCCTGGGTTGTAATATGAGTATAAAACACCATTATTTGCATTCCCATATTGACTTTTTCCCCGAGAATCTTGGTGCTGTCAGTGAAGAGCAAGGGGAGAGATTTCATCAAGATCTTAAGGTTATGGAGACCAGATATCAAGGAAGGTGGGACGTTAGAATGATGGCTGACTATTGCTGGATGTTAAAGAGAGATGAACCAAATCATGAGTACAACAGAAAGAGATCAAACAGAAGTTTTGAAGAAACTAGAAAAAGATATCATAAGTCCTTTTGATTCATCTAGTATCTTAGGTCTTGTTTGAAACCAGTGCAGCCCCATGTCTGAATTTTATATAAAACGTATATATTTTTCGTTCATACAAATTGTTTAAAAAACTGTAAATATTCATATCTCACATAAAAATGAATCCCGATGTGCTGTAAAAAAACTGGCGTTATATTTTAGTTCCACAATCTGAATACCTGGAAAGGAACCATTATTGTTCGAAGGGAAAATAAAAACTTATATTCCGCAGGTCTGTGAATTATCAACCCTTTGGGGAACCCATTTTTTTGAAGGGAAATTTTCCTTGAATATGTGAACATATAAGTTTTTGGGTCGCTGAATAAGAATATCATATTAGAAAATTAGAATTTTCATTCCCATACATCCTGGCAGCACCCTCAGGAGATCCTAGGAATATTATAATCTTGGGGATATATTTCACAACTTGGAATACTCGTAACTCTGCAAGGAGAAATTGTAGGTCACCGATTAATAGCTTATCTTGAAGAGTAAGAGTAGTACTGGATGATGCAATTAGAAGGAAAGACTAAAAAAAATTGTGCACTCAGTACATGAATTCTAAAGTAATCAAAAAACCCATTTTTCGTGGACCTAATCTTAAATATCTTGAAATGCTTACGCGATGGCCCAATCCTGACTCCGGATTTGGATTCTACGCAGAAAATTACTTCAGAAAAGAGAATTTCATTTGAAGGAGAATTTCATTGTCGATCAGTGTAATAAATGTGAATACTCATTCTGTTGTTGGGACATATTACACAACTTAGAATGGTCGTAACTTTGCGAGAAAAAATCGTACATGGACGTTCAATAGCTCATTTTAAACGGGAAGAGTAGTGCAAATTGATGAAGTTGAGAGAAAAGATCAAAAAAATTTTATGCGTCCTGTACATAACCTCAAAAGTAGCGAAAAACCGCATTTTTCGCGTATTTACCCTCAGATATCTCAAAATCCTGACGTGATAGCCCAATTCTGGCTCCGGATTCGGATTCTACGCAGCAAATTACTTCGGAAAATGGTCACCAGTTCCAAGGGGGAAAAACCTCGCAGGCCTGTAATCATTTTTTAGAAGTGGGGATAAGTAGGAAATATCGATATATTATAATATATCGATATTTCCTACTTGTCCCCACTTCTAAAAAATGATTTGATTACGCGAGCTCATGAAGTTGATATCTCCATAAATGTGCATACTCACGACGATCGATGCTGTTTCCATTTTGAAGATTGACAGGCCTTTGATAGATTCCCTCTCTCATCCCTTATGGCTTTCTTTATTTTATTCATCATGTTTGAATCGACTATGATTTCAAGGGGAATCTCATATGATACCATTTGTATTATATGCGTAAGATCAGATACAAAATGTACATCTGGGGTTGTTAAGGACACTTTTTTAATGGTACACAGATTGCACCTTATAAACGAAGATATATCTTTCCCCCAAATTTTCATTCTGTTGAACGAAATCTGTTCTATGCTCGGTATGAAAGTTGTCCAAAAATTTGTATTAACATTTTTGATATTTTGGAAATTGATGGCTTTCAAATTATTTGACGGGCGTATCATCAAGGTGCTCTTTGCCAAATCGAAATCTATAAACAAATACGCTTATTGAATTCAATTTCCTAAAATTCGCATTATTGATGAATAAAACGAAGTCATACAGCACCATAACTCAGAAAGATTTCTTAGAGGGTTATACGTATGTGGAGGCTGAAAGACACGGGTTTTTTCAGGATTTTTTGAAAATTGATTTGGGAAAAAGGCTCTGAGAATAGTATACTAATCGATAGAGCAACTCCTCAAGAGTACGGAACAATTTTTTTATTTGAAATTTAAAACAAAAGAGCGGCAGCAGAACATGATAACTTATGTAGTATTTTGAAAAGATGTTCCGCTGCCGGACACATTCTACAGCCCTATCGGCATGTGGAGCGATGAAATAAATTTTTTGATAATCTACATTCGTTATGCTAGTGAAGTCCAAACGACAATAGTTCAATATCAATTTTTCGCAAAATGGCCATCGTTTGAACAAAAAATTGCATTTTCGACCAAAACTCAATGACTTTAATTGTTGATAACTTTTTTTAAAAAAACCAATCGCCAAAATGGTCTGTACTTCACTAGATAATTGAAGCAAGAAGCTACAGTTAAAATTTCAAGTCAAACGGATGCAAACTGGAGGACTTTCGTTCACGGCCGGTTTTAAAGACACGGTTTCGAGATGAACGCGTTAAAAGTTTCGATACGCTATATACGAGCATTGGAGTTGCTTCAGAAAATTGATTCTCAAAAATTGTCTACAGTGGACTTTTTTCATTCCAATTCTAGGGATGTTTCAGCATACTTTTAGCCAATAGAAAAATCGAAAGAAAAGTTCACATAAGTATAACCCCTCAATGTATTCATTTTGCATCCTCATAGTTCCAAACGAATTCATTTTGAACTCTTTCTAAACTGGGTGCTGTAGAGGAAAGGAATATGTTGTACCCAGTGTTGCCAGAATTTGATCGACTGGCAATTTCTACCCCCTCCACTATGCTCGTCTGTATAGAAATCTCACACACACTAAGAAACCGCCGAAAAGAGAAATTTCATTGTGTAGACCCTGTTAGAGGGGATAAAAATTGCAAGCCAACCAAATGCTGGCATCACTGGTTGTAACATCACTTACCACAAATATTCAATATGTTTATATTGGGCGCATTTCTCAGCACTGCATTCACAGTATCTGCTGTTATGTTGTATCCGTTGAGCGTCAGTTGGGTCAAACTTCTCGCTGGTTCTAATCAATCGCTTGTTGGATCTAAGTGTACAATATTCCCACTACCAAATGGACCGTTGAGGAATGCAAAAGTGTTCAGATTCGTTGACCCCAGATTGTAAAAGAAATTTTCCACATCGCTTCTCTGTAGTTTATCCACGGAGAAACAATTTTCAATCCATATTTCCCGAATATTTGTATTCTCCTTTAAGAACTGACAGAAAAAATGATTATTATTTCAAATAAACGTTTCAATTATACAATTTGTCAACTAGAGTGGCGCTTATTCGGGTTTTTTCAAATTCAAATGAGTGCGCCCCATGAATGTGTTCCAAAAAGGATTAAAAAATAAAATCCTTGCAAAAGCACTTTACTGTATCCTGATAAGAACACGTGCCACAGACTTTGTCCCGTGTGATCCCATGTTTATTATTCATGTAGCATTAACAACAAGTATCATACGATTTCATCGGGTAATGTCCGTCATTTCTGTAAAACATTTTCGATTTTGAGAATTTCAAGATGGCGGCTCCAGTACGGCGCTTCAAAAAATCATAATTGATCAAACCATCAAAGAAATGAGGTTCAACACGTTGTACATGAGATTTCCGAGTCACTACATTCGGAATTGATATCCAACCCATGGATTCAATGATTTCGAAACCAATATGCCAGCTGAAAAAAATTAAACTAATCTAAATGTGCTGACTGTCTATATTCGATATAGATTCTTGAATCCCCTAAATTCACTGTCAACATCAAAATTTATTGTTAGTAATTACCGCTCTCTTGCTAGTAATAGAGATATTTCTTGATGCTACAGTTGCATTTTGTATTTCAATGACATATTGGAACACTGAACAAAAATATACACTTTCAGCGCTGTTCTAAAGTGGTCATCTCAAAATTTCCATAATTGACATTTTTTTGCAAACAGCACATGGATTACTGCATGAAATCATATAGGAATCATATTTTTCTTCTACTTTTTGTTCATGCTACATAAGGGCCCTCGAGCACGGTAAAACTGTCAATGTGTGGGCACATACATGCAGCATGATAAATATACTCTGAGCGAGGAAAACTCTGCGCCAAGTTTACAGAGATAATTTGGATGATATGAACAACAAGATGATGTTAACTTATGGTACTTACCTGGAGATAGACTCTCAAATAAAATTTGAGTGGTTTCAGCATTGCTAAAGGTGATAAAAACCATGGAGAAAATACGAAGCGGTACTTGTCGAACGTGAGCCGCCATGTTGAATTGATTGAGCAGACGACAAGAAATTTTATCATTTCGATCAATTGAATGGGTGCAAATGTGTAAATAAATAACAGGAGAATAAACATTCACTCAATCAATGTGTCAAAAGCTTCCATTGTATTGGAAAAAATGCGTGTGTTACGAGTTACGGTGAGAAAACAAGTCGATGTGAGCGAATAATGAATACGAGTTATAAAATTTTTCTAGCGTTCGAATGAGAATAAACAGAAACAAATATAAGTATGTCGAAATGATAAAAACAATTTTTTTCTTCGTCTGTTCAACTAATCTATCATGGTGGCTTACGTTTGATAGTTCTCACGTCACGTTCTCCCCATGCTTCATCCCGAATAGCAACAGAACGTTGTATATATACTATGAATGTTCATCGTATATTTAGATGTACTATGAACGTCCGTAGTATATATACAACATTCTAATGCTACTAGGGATGTTACCTCCAGCGATACTAAAGTCATTCAAATTTTATTTTAGAGTCTATTTTTAGGTAAGTATAATTTATTTACATTATTTTATGGTTCATATAATCTCAATTATTCCCGCAAACTTGGTGTGAAATTATCTTCACTCTTCTTATATACAATTTTGAACATTTTTATTCCAATAAATTCTATATATGCTGAAAACCCAAGGAAAACTTTGCCCCAAGATGACAGAAATAATTTATATCCTATGAACGATAAAATGCTGTTAATGCATGATACTCACCTAAGAATAGACTCCAAAACAAAATTCGAGTGAATTTAATGTTGCTGAAAGATATGAAAAGCATGAGAAGAAAAACACATGAAGCAAGACCTGCCAAACATGAACCGCCATGATGGATTGGTTGAGCAGACAAGAAAAAATGTTTCTCTCCATTTTGATGAAACGATGCCATTATATGTGTACAAAAAATATTGAAATAATGAAAATTTACTGAAATAATTTGTACAACGCTTTCATTTCATTGAAAAAAGATGCATGTCACATATTTACGATATGAAAATAAGTAGATGTGCGTGAATAATCACACAAGCTGTAAACTTTTTCGAATCTTATACGTACACCAAAACTTTTTTTTGTCTGCTCAGTCAATCCATCATGGCTGCTCACGTTTGACAGGTCCTGCTTGGCATTTTCTGTATGCTTTTCATCACTTTCAGCAATGCTAAATCCACTCAAATTTTGTTTTGGAGTCTATTCTCAGATGAGTACTATTCATTTACATGATTTTATTGTTCATATGATCTACATTATTTCCGTAAACTTGGCGCGAAGTTTTCCTCGCTTAGACTATACCCATTATGCTGTATGTGTGTATCTGCATACTGACTTTTTTGCCACGCTCGAGGGCCCATCAGTAATGAACATTAAGGCCCATGGAGTTCCAGAAAAATAGGCGAAATTTTGCTACGTACTTTTCCAACAACTGCGCGTTAAATGAAGATTTTTAATATGCAGTGATGGATCACATTGCCAAGATTAGACTTTGAATATTTGATTGAATCTGAAACAGATTCCTTAAAATTATGAAAAGAATTAACAACATAATAACCTACAGATGTCAATAATTCCCATAAATTATTTTGTTCCATGTTTGGATATTATTTTGTAGTTTCAATTTATATTCAGAGTCTAACCTTGGCAATATGCTTCATCATTGCATGTTGAAGAATTATATTCATCCCTTGGTTGTTGGAAAAGTTTGTAGCAAAGTTTTGCAAGTTTTCCCAGCGCTCCATGAACGTTAAATTGAATGGGACAAACAGGGTGCCCTGTGGCACGTGTTTCTATTAGGATCCATCAGGATTACTCCAAAGTTGAGAACTTTCCGCAAAAAATATATGAGTACTGAATAAAATCGTATAAGAATCATGTTTTTCTGATAGCTGTTGTGAAAGTGAGATCAAATAGGGGAAATTAAGTGCTCCGTGGCACGTGCTCTCAACAACATACGGTAAAGTGCATTTGCAAGGATTTTTTTTTTTGAAAACATTCAGGGGGCGCACTCATTGAAATTTGAAGAAGATCTAAATTAACGCCACTCTATTATAAACACTCATTTTATACACACCTTTTGAATGTAAGTCAGATGTATTTTTGTACAATTGCCTATTCGTAAAGATTTGATCTTCATTGTCTTGTTGGAAAGTCCCAAACCTCTGAAGTGCGAGTTATTGAATATAGATAACTTTGTAAGGGAGATTTGCAGCGCATGGTTATTGAATACGGTATCAATTTCTTCATCGCAAGCCCCAGTTGTTTCACCAAGACTCAAATCTTTGAGTGGGGTCGTATACTTCTCAATCGTCTCAATCGTCTTTGGAGATATTGTCACGGCCGATAGATCTATCAATTCTAAAGCAGGGCATGCAGCATGCTTACATATAATTTGAGATAACGCACTGACATCCAATTCGCGACATAATTCTGGATTGCATAATTTGATATGTTTCAATGTTTTTGCCGGATACGTTTTTATCAAATCCAGATAAAACTGAATGTCGCCCTGCGAAATCGGTCGATGCGTGGATTTTGCGTCAATTATTAATGATTGCATATTGTCTAACGTTTTCAGTGCAATATATTGACACGTTCGCATCAGACATATCTGCTCGCTGAAATTCAGAGAATATATGATTTTCCTAAAGACAAGGTCAGGAAGATGAGATATCACATCATTACGGTCAGGTAATGATACTGTCAAGCCGCTTTGCTTTGAAGTATTTTGTTGTTATTTCCCGCAGGTGATACTCTCACGAAATACGTTGACCGCAAAACATATCTCCTATCTCTACCACAGATTTGCATCTTCAATCAATCGTGGAGTGAACCTACTTCAATAAATGCGACTCTTCCAAGATTGCCTTTTCGTATCGTAATTCGTTTGACTGTCATTTCGCTTAGTCTGAGAACATCTTCGAGTCCGCGAATCACAGAATTTCCCGGAAGATTGAACAGCATCAGAGTTAAAATTGGTTTGTTGTCGTCCGTCAACAATTGTGGATACGGTCTTGGACTCGGAGCATCAATTGGGATGAAAGGACCCGGGATTTCATTTGGCGGACGCCAATTTCCTATCCGTAATCTTCTTTTACATTTATAACCTTTTTTTATGTTTTTTCTCACGTCTTCTCCGCAATATTTTTGCAATTCTTTCTGAACTGAGTAGCATTCTGCTGAATTCATGGTGATGATGGAGCAATTAGTGACCTACAACATAATATTGAATGACCACAATTTCGTCTACAAAGGCATGATGTTCGAATCAAGGTTTCAAATTTGACATTCGGAGGGTTTCCCAAACAACATTCCCCACAATGGCTTGAACTTGTTCAATACATTCCGCCTGATACGTCTTTTACATATGTACCAAATCCCTTGTAGGTGGGTGAGAGACGTATTATGCAACAGTTTTTGAAAAATTTAGAACATTCTATTTGTAAGCATCTTATACAGAGTCACCCAAAGCGGATAATATTATAATTGAGGAGCTTATTCTGCAGTCAAAATGCAATAAATTTTGTATCCATGTAGCAAAATTTTTCGACTCGTACTTTCTGGGATTATTTGAGCATTTTCAGATTTTGAAAAGAATTCTGATCACTCAAAGACACTGTATGCTACATATTCGAGCTTCACAGCATTTGCCAAGTTCAAAACAGCGGATTTCTGATGAAGAAATTGAACTATCGTATCATTTCAGAATTTGAAGTTGTTGCGTTTTGAACTCTTTTAACTCCTAGCCACTCAGAATTTAGCAACTTTGGAAGGGGTATCCTGCTGTAGGAGGCCTAAACAAAGTGTTTTTTGGAGGAACATTTTAGGTACCAAAAAAATGATTGAATAAAACGAAGTTTTTGGAATATCCTCATGTATGTTCCAAGTGAATCAAAACATTATTTCCAATGTAAAATGATCAGATATACAAGAATCATGTCTTCATTCGTACAGCGCCTCGCGAGTAAAGTTTCCAGTCGGTGGCAAAAATCCAGCTCTTATTGCTTGATGGTAACAAAAGAACCGAACATATTTTGAATTTTTATATATTTTTCTGCAATGTGAACCTAAGGAATGCAGAAAAAGTTGTTAAATTGCCATTTTTTTAAGGTCCGAATGAAAAAGTGCGTTTTTGCGAAAACACAAAACCCACTTTCTGGTGCTAAAACAATTACTTGGATAGACTTTTTGACTAAACATTGTGGAAATGAACACTGTAGAAAACGCGCTCCGTTCCAATATTCCATGTCAGAAAAAATTTTTTGTCAACTTCAAATACACTGTAAAAAATATTTATATTGATTTTAATACAAAAGTCTGGAAGCAATTAACACACATATTTTTGCATCGAATCTCCCACATTTTTATTACAATTCAAACCTCATATTATTTTGAAATGGTTTTCACACAAAATTTCATTTGAATCTTACAAAATTTGTAGTATATTTAATACAAAAATATCCCAGTAAACACGACTGTTGGAGTTTCAAAGGGCCAGTGAAAGTTCTTCGCCGGCATTGCAGGACCATCAGCGGCCCATTGAAATGCCAGTAATCATTGTTTGCAGGGATGTATGTTAATCGTTTCCAACTTTTGTGTATGAAATTCACAATGCTTTTTTCGTGGCCTCCTAAAGCAGGATCCCCCCGCAATTGTTGCAGCTCCGAAACAACCAATGATAGGATAGTTCAATTTTTTACAGAAATCCACCGTTTTTCAATTTAGCGAATGGTGTGTTCTTCAAGCATGTAGCACACAGTGCCTTTGAATGATTCGGATTTGGAGAAAAATCTGAAAATGCTTATATCCCGAAAATTAAGTATAAAAAAAATTTGGTCAGATACAAAAGTTGTTGCATTTTGGCTGCAGAATACGCTCCTCAAATATAATCTGTTCGGCTTGGGTCACCCTGTATATCGCCGATATTTTGACGGAAATGCGAAAGTACAAAAAAATACGCAACTGAGTTGAATATATCAATCGGAAGTTCTTGAGAAGAACTTTTGTATGGTATATACAACTCAATTTCATAATTTTCAACATTTACGCTATTTTTCAAAACATCATGGAGGTACTGTACCCTATTTGCTCATACACAGAGTGACCTAAGTGAGATGGATTATATTTCAGGAGCGTTTTCTGCAGCCAAAATGCAACAACTTTTCAACAACAACAACAACAACAACAACAACAACAACAACAACAACAACAACGACAATGTAACAACTCTTCTATTTGGAAAAATTTTTTCTTGAGACTTAGTTTTGAGGATGAGCATTTTAAAATTCCCTTCTTAAATTCAAATTACTCAAGGGTAAGGTGTACTACATACTTCAAGGGAGGCAATACAATTAGACAAGCCAAAAAGACGCACTTGAAAAAATGTTTTTTGTGTTATGAAATTTTTATTCAATTATAATGAAACTTTGCAGGTTAGGTCACATAATATCGAAGTATATAAATGAATTTTCTGTCACCTTTTCATCACAAAATGGCGGTTGTAAGATGGCTTGAAAATAACCTGCGAAAAAAATTGGCGTGCAAGCTGGAGGGCACAGTTTTCATCCAAATACATTGTACCAGGAAGATTTTCGTGAAAAATAGTTGAAATTTGTCTTCAAGCCTGAATAAAATCAAAAATACATGAAATTCGACGATTGGTGGAGGTTTTTCGAAAAGATCGACAATCAATGATGATCGACTCAATCTTACAGCCGCCATTTTGTGATCAAAAGTTACCAAAAAATTTATTTGTATACTTTGATAGTATGTGAACAAACCTGCTAAGTTTCATTGTAATTAAATGAGAACTTCATAATATAAAAAGACAATTATTTACATGCGTCTTTTTGGCTTGTCTAATCGTATTGCTCCCCTTAAGGGGTAACATCACAGTAGAAGCCCAAAAAACTAAATTTTCCACGCTTTTTTTGGGGTAGATGGAAAGGTGGTAACAAAAAACTCTGAGTATGTTATTGACCATACATTGAAGTACTTCAAACAAATTTTTCATGAAAAAATATTGCAACATAGTGGCGCTGCAGGCATTTTTTCGAAACACGCTTTCTGAAATCGGCACGCAGCATAACTCCAATAAATTTGAATGTTTTTGTCTCAAATTTGTACAACATCTTGAGAACACCAATACGCAGAGAAATACATACCAAATTTTCGATTAATCAATTAGAAAATGTTTCATAAGCAAAGAAGTGACGGTTTTCTCGTCGGAAGTTCGATTCATTGTTCAAATACGTGCCAATTCTACGAAAATCAATATTTTAAAAATTTCAGAAAAAAAATGATATCACTTATGCTGCGTGCCGCGGAGGCCTTGGGAAGAAAGAGACGTTAGGGAAACGCTTGCAGCGCCGCCATTTTTCAATATTCTTCAATGCCAAGTTTTTCAGATGTACTTGAATTTATGATCAAGAACATACTGTAACAGTTTTTTGTTACTACCTTCCTTTCAACTCCAAAAAAGAATCGTGGAAAATCTTGTGCTTTCGGGTAACTACTGTAGTGTAACCCCTTAAGGGGTTACATGGGTTTCAGAGGTAAATAAAGCGACGGTCATTTTCAATGACAAATATTTTTTTCTCAAAAATGTAGTGGAAATTTCACCGAAATTTTTATTTTTCCGTAAAAACGTCTGCCAAAAATGTAATTTTCACTTGTTCTTCTTTCCTTCGTCCAAGTTCTAGTTTATGGTCTTAACTAAAACTCGGATTTTTGTTCTTTCATTTTGGATGATCCTGTCATGAGTTCTGCTGTCAACGCGGACGCATCTTTTTTCGAGGAGTCATCGGAAATGACATCGCCATCGCGGAGTCTTAAATATTTTTCCACGAAAATTTTAGATATTCTTTGACAAATGTGTATCTTTGAGACTGTGAGAAGTTTGAATGAAATATTTCATTTTTCATAAGGAAAAAAAATTGTTGAAAATAGGCCGTTTTTTCACCGAGGAAACCCATGTAACCCCTTAAGCTTGACACCGTTCGCTGAGTTGGAGAACGATGCATCTCTGGGAAATACCCAAAACCATCCCACCATTTTTCAATTCAATCTTACAGCGATTCGAAACTTCTTCACTTCATCCGATCAGAATTCAACAACTTTGAATTATTGCAGCTCCGAAGCAAAACAACAGTTGAAGTTTCTTCCACAAATCTGCTGTTTTTCGACTCAGAATGGGGTCAAGGTCAAGTATGTACACGCAGAAAAGTGCCTTTTTGGAAAACAGCAGAGTTCATTATCTAACATAGTAATACATGTTTTTAATATGTTTTCAGTAGAATGAGCTATGTAATTTACTGATTATGTGATGTGAAGGATTACAAAGTGTAATTTCTCGTAGTATCTCTGTGAATAACTATGAGGATTAGTAATTTCTGTGATTTCCATAATTGAATTTTGAATTTCATGCGCCTCCAAATCAAAATGCGATGTGATATAATTTGTTATTTCACATATCGGGGGTGGCTGTGCGACGTATGACAACGAATTTTACTATTCTTTGAAGATCTCTTTTCTCCGTGTAGCACACTGTGCCTTTGAAGAATTTGAATTTCAAAAACTACACTGTAAAAAATGTTCATAAAATTGAGACCAACTCTGTAATTTTTCACAGCAACACATCTGAATGATCAGAAGTTGTTTTGAATACTCCGATATATTCTGAAAATTGAACAAAATATGAATAAATTTCGATAATCAATCTGAATATTCAGATTGAGTTCCTGATAAATCAGCTTTATTACTGTAAAAATGACAGAAACGGTCGAAATTCTCAGGAAGTTTGTCAAAATGCAGGCCTAAAAACAAATTGGTCACATACACAAGTTTCATTTTCTCTGCTCCATGAACATAATCTATCTGACTATCAAGGATATTTGAGAATTTTTCATACCGTCACTAAATTCAAATAATACCCTCACCGATATCAAACTTCATTTGAATCAAAATATACAAAAATTGCATGTATTTCTTGTGGCAATTGAGTATGCTCGATTCATTCCAAATTTATAAGAAATGTGTACACTCAAAGAAATTCCATCTAATGACAAGACGGGACTGCATAATGATAAGACGATCCCGTTTCAAAATATTTCCGTTAGTTCATGCAGGGTGTCTACTGTTATCAAGAAATTTGATTCCATGGCTTTTTCAGGACTTTCCAGGATATTTGATTGAAAAATTCCAGGACTTTCATAATTTTGTTCTATGACGAATCTCTCAGGATAGAATGAGCTCCTCAAACGTTACATCAAAAGATAGAGACATCAAAGTATGAGTACAGGGTAATCCTTGATTGGGCGACTCTAAAACCAAGTTACAGATCAAAAAATGTTGGAGGAAAAAGTTGTTAGTTTTCATGTGTAGAATACACCTGAAAGCATTGAATTTTGCATATGAAAGTCTGAACTCTCGAAACATCGCCTTCAGTGGGTATATGTGTTTATTTATTTCGAAAAAAAACGGCGACGCTTATTCGGGAGCACGTCAAGTTTTAAAACCCAACTGTTCATTTAGCCATGAGAAAAATGCCAAGCAGAATCAATCAAAAGACCGTTGTCAGGCCTTAACATGATACTATCCGGGCGAGAAAAAGCACGCTGAAAACAACATCAAAAACTAGGTTGAAAACAACGTTGTTTACCATGGTAAAATGGTCTCACCTCGGAAGAGGATAAAACAACGTTGAAAACACCATTGAAAATGGGACAACAAAAGTTAAATTCCTAAATGAGAAAAAAAAATCGATTCTCCTCGGAATCGAACTTGGATTTCTGAGATCTGAGATCCGACTTCCCTGCCTCTTGGCTACGGTTCTATATGAATATACACCGAAAAGAATAATTTATTTGACCGAACGAACTGAAGTTAGTTGTGAACATCAGTTCCGAATAATAAAAAAATAGGAGTCGGTAATAAAAGCTGTAGTCAAGGCAACTACAAACTAGTAACAGCAACTAAAATCAGAGAAATCGAATGTGGATTTAGTGGAGCCAGCGACCGTTTTAGTTATCCATATATCAACAACTGTATTTAGTTGCTGAAACTAATTTGGAGTAAGGGTAACTAATTATTTCTTTCGGTGTGGCAGAGCTTTGGGATTCATATGGACTTTCGTTGAATCAAAATCATTTAGGCATAAAATAATTAATCTGAATAAAAAAAACAATGAATTTCATTAAATGTTTAAATTCATCTACAACGATTACTTCTGATCAATCAATCAAGCTCCTATACGGTGCAGAAAATTCCGACGGTTGGTACGGTCGGTCGGTACCGTTGTCAGGATATTCCAATTTGTCAATTTCGAATAAAATCGGGCAGAAATTTTGTCAGTTTTTGACCGGATAATCTGGAAAACCGTTGAAAGCCCGACAACAACTTTTTTTATTGCTGTCATAAGTTCGGCGTTACTTTCTTACAACTTCCTGGTCAGTTACTACTGAGTGCCTAGCTAGTTTTGATCACTAGAATTTAGTTAAGTGGAGCGTTACATTCTACTAAGTTACTCGTAAGTTTTCCCTATGAGTGCCTCACGAGTAAGATGGGTCAACTTACTTAGTGCCTCTCAAGGTACTAGAGAAAATTTCTACCTGGATATACATAGGGTGCGTTCCAAAACTTTACTCTCGCACTCCGGGTATGCTCAGAGTTTACTCCCAATCGTCCTGAAACTATCAAGTTTATAGTGGGTTATAGGAACAATTATTTTTCTTCGTTCCAAAACTTTATCTTCGATATAATTCCTATGCCTGTCATATAACTCACCATATTAAATCTTGAATTTGAGGTTTTTTTTTCACGCTGATTACTTTCCTTAAAAATTTCGTACCCTTCTCTACGAGGAAGGTAAGTCACGAGAATTACATAAATATTAAATTAATATTCAATAAATTTAATCAATAAATATTTGAAATTGTTTCAAGTTCTAATTATTAATCTTTTGTATGTACAATAGATTTGAGATTTCACAATGCTTATAAAAAATGCTGCAACGAATGAGACATATGAAGTTGTGGAACTTATTGGCAACAAATTTAGAATAAAAAGTACATGTGAGTATAATTTATCACTTTATCAATAAAAACTTTCAATTTCAATTAATCACCTAACCTTTACCTTCACCTTTTGTGATGTGATGAGTATGGATGTTGCTCCTGAAACTCAATAAACTGCTCATCCCTTGCGACAACTTATTGATATATCATCATTGTTTCTCAAATACCCATCTATTTCTTGGAAACATTTGAGGAATATTCAGCACAAATTTACAAAACGTAATACAAGTGTAACAAATATTTCCTATGTTCTTGAAGTTTGAATCGTTATTAGAAACAGAATGAAAATTCAAACTCATAATATTTAATGAGTAATCAGCATCTATTTTGTCAAATCAAGTTATCGTAACTGGAAACATCATTTAAAGCATCTACTGCAAGATTTTTGGTCTTCAATGTTCGAGTATTTCGTTACTCAATTATTCATTTGTTTCAATAAACGATTCACATTTCAAGACCATGCATTTTCTAGACTCCTAGAAAATTTTTCATTCCATTTGCAAAAGATACCTCCAAAAAATGAAATAAGATTTGCCAATAAAATCAAAGCAGTACTCCTGGTAGGGATACTACCATCCGTTTACATATTCAGAAGTTCCTTGTACGTATGTGGCTTGATTTACGTGTGGGAATGAGTGGCTTAGTATCTTTCTAGGAGTATTACTCGGTACCATTTCCTGGCAACACTGATAGCGCTGAGTATGCATATATACTGGTATATGTATGTGCGTTATAGTAGCAAGCAGTATGAAAAAACTAGGAATGCTCCTACGTTACTACTGCTGTATCACTGCAAGAAGCAAAAATGCAGATTTGTGAGCACTTTTTTGGCTGAGATCGGTTTGCGGTATAAATATTGAGTACAAGAACAGTGTATTTATTATTTCAAGTCGAAGTAGAAAAAGTATTGAATTAGTTATGTGTTGAAAATCCTTTTGTGAACTGTTGAAAAGTTGTTTTTTCACACAAGATTTTCATAAAGTGAATAATCCAACGTTCTTCCTACTTTGACGTTGAGCCAGTCCAACTGTCCTGCTCAGAACCTACCCAGCAGCAAAATTTTTAAGACATCGACAAGATTCCTTTTAGATCTCTGAAAGAAATCGGATGCAACAGTTTTCAACGTCTGAAAGATATCTCAAATGAGATATCTTGAAGATTACGAATTATGAACGTAATATATTTATAAGAAATCTTTTAGACACTTGACTTCAGATATCTTTTAGAGCATGAAAACTTTTGCATCCGATGTCTTTTAGAAATCTAAAAGGAATCTTTTCGATATCTCAAAAATTTTGCCTGTCTGGGTACATAAAAATGACATTGATCCGGAATCTTTGTGATCAGATTTCGTATTGAGAGCATTGAAAAAGACATTGAATTCTGTCCGAATCAATCCCTGCTAAAAATTCCCACTACAGAACAATATGAAACGATAAATTTAATCTGTCGTTATCAATGAAAGTTACGAAATTCACAATGTTATATCATTATTGCACAATGAAATTCTATCTGTTTTTCTCGTATTCTATAAAATTTAAGAGAGCGTATGCGATTTTATTGTGAAATTCGTACAAAAAAAGTACCAGTTGTTTGAAAATCAAAATAATCATGTGTTCTAGAATAAGTGGGACTTCTTGCATAAAAATATTACGATAACATTACATACATTGCATGATGAATTCCTTAGAATACGATGGAGTTTTATTATTTGAGCGGAGGTTCTCATCGCTTGATCCAAAAGTAAGTTGATTCTTTCGAATTTTTCTTTTGCACAGAAGGAAGTAAATAAAAGCCTCAAGTTTCTTCATAGTTATCGAACGAGTCTTAAAGTGTATCAAAAATTTTTTTTCGATAAAAAGCGGTGTCACAAAAGTTTGTCACACGTCCTATAACGAAACAAATCAAAAAGAATAAAGTCGATTCATGCAATAGTTTTTGAGTTACAGTGGCCGCCAGACATGGTTTCGAGGAAAACGCTTAAAGTCGACAAACTCAAGTTCTTTGTTTACTTTCTTCCATGACAAAAAATTTCGCAAAAATCAACTTCACATGTATGTAACGTTACGTATGTGTCAGTAGCCGTTTCCGTTTCAAATTTGGGAGCCCCAGTCTCATTCAAGTTTTCAGTAGGGTGTTATATCCTGATTGAATTTCTATAAGAAAATTCGTGTTTTAATGAAATTAAGAAGCTTCAATAAATTTTTGACTTTACAGCAACTGGGATTATAAAAGAAATGGCTGTTAATGAGGCAATGATTCGTGTTTATAATAATAGCAAAAAAGTTTGTAATCCAAACCCATCCAGTGAATCAACTGCTGTACAAGCCTCTAAAATAATGAACAACGAAACATTTGAACAATGCGGAGCGGTCCCTATTCGAAAAGAAATATTACCTCCAGCGATTGACGTACAAGAATCTGCCGAAGGGAATGATATAGAAAATGTAGAACCTTATAAGTTGCACTGGAATGATGGATCAACGAAATTGCTCATCTCTCTCTATAAAGAGTTTGAAAATGAATTCAAGAAAGGGACAAGAAAACATGATGCTATTTGGAAAGATATTGCGAGCACATTAACTCTGAATGGGCAGAAAATCACTTGGGTTCAAGCACAAAACAAATGGAAACATTTAAGGAAGTTGTACATGAAACAAATTGATAATATGGGTCCAAATTCGACAGGAGCTGAAGCATATAAATTTGAATACTTCGAGGAAATGAATGACATTTTTCAAATGAAGCATAGTGTACATCCTTCAGCGAGAGCTTCTTCTGCCAGAGGTAATTTTTTATTTTATATTCATTTTCACTTCTATATTTTTTCATCCTATTTTGCAATGTAACGTCATTTCAATCTTATTTCATCCCAAATAATGAAACCTGTCATTCTTTTATTTCAAGAGCCATTGTGTACCCACAAAGCACAAAAAGTGCAAAAACATATCTCGCAGATAAACATTCTAAGCATTGTTCTTAAAAAACAACGGAGTTCTTAAGACAATATTGGAAGGGAGAATGAGTGGTGAATAATGTTTGTGGAGGAAAATCTACATCAAGTTATATGAAACAAATTATACAATACAAAGGCTGTTGTAAATATCTAGGAATTAAAAGTTTGACGGATAATAGACAGGGTTGGAGGATTTCATAAAAATCAGTCATAAGTAGACTGAATACTTGATGATGATTATGTATTCTTGCTATTTAGGCTACAATTTTTTCTCAGTGTCTCAGCATTATTAATAATCACTGTTTTTCAGGTAGAAATTTTGATATAACTGCCAAAAAACAATGTGCTAAAAAACCAAGAATGAATAAAAGGCAAAATGCAGACCAAGATCAATCTCCACCGGCCAAAAAGGAAAACTGAATGAATTGGCTACATTCCCAAGCTCAAGAGAAAGAAAATAATGCGAGGAAACGACATGAAGAATTCATGCGAGTTCAAAAAGAAAGTATCAAAGTATTTTCCACCACAATGGAAAAGATCCTCGAGAAACTTTAATATTCCCAACATACTTGGTATTATCTTCATTTGATATTTTGTTCAATGCTCTTCATTTGATATGTCACATTATTCGAATTTCTTAATTTCCTCAATATTTCCGTTTATTTTATTCAGGCAAAATCCTTTGAATCCGTTCTGAATGTGGCGATTCTAATCTTTTGGATGTACGTTGTATAGGAGTTTAGATTTTATTTTGTTTATTTTGTGTTTCAAGATCAAGGCTGATTGTATCAATGATAGGTCATACATTAAATGTAGTACTTAGAAAATATGAAAGAAATGAAGCACAAGGAGCTTTAAGGACACAGTAGCGTCGGGACGCTAGCCAAATCTTGAGTGGAAGATTCTTCAACAGTATTTTGAGATTTTTAGCGTAATGAAGTATTTCCGAGACACCTAGCATGGAAGATTTGGCTACCGGCCTTGTGTCGGTATCCCTTCAATCCAATGCAATACTTTGTGATAAAAATGTGATAGCGCAAATATGGTACAAATGAGTCATACGGTTTAATGCTATTTTAAGATTTAAACAAAAACAAATATATCACGAATAGATCCCTGATTACAACAGAATTATTATGAATGTTTCTTTTTTACTATTTTTGTGATATTATAGATATTGTATATTATTATTATAAGACTGCTTTCGAGAGTTTGAAATAATTACTTTATGAGCAAAAAACGTACTGGGGCTCTCTTGTTGGAACAAAACTTTATTTCATATTTTATTTTGTATTCTGAGCCTCCAATATGCAACATTTTGGTTTAATAAAGATTATTATTAGTATTATCATTATTATTATTATTGTATTTCGTTATTCTTCATGGAATGGAAACACCAAATAGTAAAAAATAGAAACTTATAAAGAAAAGAGAAGGAATGATGATGGATTTTTTCGGAATTGGTTGAAATCGGATATATGAGTTACAAATGAGTAATATGTGACATATTTCCACTGAGAAATCCGAAATATTATATAAATTTCCTATTGAAGAATTATACATATATCCCCTATATGTATATAAACATTGGAAGTATATATATCTTTTATATAAAACGACATATAAACTGAAATTAGTTATGTCAATCTTTAGAAAAGATTGATCTTTTTTTACATAAAATCATCTAGTTTTTATTCAAATCTATAAAACTTATATATCGTTTATACAAAGAAGGATTAATCCTGTTCAAGGATCGACATCATTATATGAAATATATTGAATTAAATATGAATTGTATGAGATCCTAAAAGTTTTCCCATTCGGGTAGTAAAAAAGGATTACATGTGCTCGATATATAATAATTGAAATGCATATAAGGACATATACATATAGTTATATATGGAGCTGTATACAGGGTGTCCCAGATCAAATCATCCGCATTTTGGTGGCATATTCTGCGACCGAAAT
>JAFFJZ010000268.1:0-24684 GCA_018340375.1 Gonatopus flavifemur | reverse complement strand
ATTTTCAAAACGGTTCGCTCACCCCTTCGGACCTCGCTCATCAGTCTCTCGCGAAAACAATCGGATTCCTCGTTTGCGACCCCCTCTCGCTCACTCACCGACGCTTTCCTTCGCTCCTCACCCGCTTGTTCGCCCGCTTGTGGTTTCTTCTTCGTTCCTCTTCTTTTCCCATGAATTTGAAAGAATTTTCCCATTATATTCCGGTTTTCTAATGTCACATCACGAATGAACACTTTTCGAATACCTTTCCATCTCTCCCAATACATATTTACAAATTTGAAAGAATTTTTCTATTATATTCTGGTTTTCAATGTCATATCACGAATGAACACTTTTGAATACTTTTTGAACTCTTTCGATACATATTTATAACTTCACACCAATCGACTCAATGGCCAGTAAAACACCGTTTCCAATGAAAAACCTCCAACTTGTCTTTTTCCTGACTATATCTTGCCTTTTTCTTGAATTTTACCAGTTTTCTGACGTTCTCTCCACTTTCTCGCACTTTTCCCTTGAACACCTATTCGAATTCACCGTTTTTAAGAATTTCTAGGAAAATAATTTTTCCGTTTGAAATCACGTATTCCAATCAAGATACGTCGATTCTCATCGGAAATTCAATTTTTCTCATCAAAATTCCTGTTTTCCCATAAAAATTGCAGTCGTTATTACAGTCGGTATTACAGTCGTTAATGCGAGTCTCCGTGTTTTAATTCTTTTTGGTGTGTTTCAATAATCTTCACTAAGTGCGATGTGCATGTACTTTCTCCACTGATACTGATCTTCTTTTTTTTCATATATATGAATCTGCAGTGAATTTTATTCTATATTTAAACAGTGTTAATAACTCTTGCATTCTCTCAAACGATCCCTTGCCTTCATATTATATCGATATACTTTGTTTACGTTCCGCCACGTGAGTGTATTGGTGCGTCTTTACCCATATACAGTCTGTGTGTGTACCACTTTCGTTGTGCCAGTGTTCTCAATATCTTCTTCTTCGTTCACTATCCTTTCATATTTCTGAGGATGTCCAGTAAGATCTGCAAAGGGTGCTCCAAAGCCGTTAAGGATCCATTATCCTGTAACTCTTGCGGCATTATTTCTCATTCTGGGCCTTCATGTCTGTCCAGAAGTGGTCACCCGTGGCATGTTGGGATTTTGCTGGATTGCGAAATGTTGAGAACACCTGCTTTGTCATCTTCGCAGAGCGACGACCGTGACTCTGTGTTGTTATCGAACATTAGCTCGCTCTTTGACAGCAAATTTTCTGTTTTGAATGATAAGTTGGATCATTTCGAAAATAAAATTAAGGAATTGTCAACCGAAGTGTCCAATCTTAATGCGAGAGTTTGTATGCTTGAAAATGGGAGATCCGATGCTAATAATCATTCAACAATTTCTTGTGATGAAGAGGAGTTTTTCAGCGAACTGGAAGATTGTCGGAGTCGTTCTTTCAATATCATGATGTTCAATGTTCCTGAGAATGTTTCTTCAGGTTCTTCTGATCTTACTGAGGTCAATAAGGTTTTGTCAGCAATCAAACCCGATTGCTGTCATGATATACGTTTTCGTTGCTTGGGAAAACCCAATGATAATAAGGTTCGCCCCTTATGTGTGACTTTCCCGTGTAGTCGTACGCCTTTGGATATCATCAGGGGGAAGTCTGCTTACGGGGCCCTGTCAAAATCTCACTCGATCGGACTCCTCGGCAACGTGCACACTTAAGCAATCTTCGTGATCGTTTGAAAGACCTAAACGACCCGACAAAGACCATCAGATATCTCAATGGTGTACCGAAAATTGTTCCTCTACACAAAACCCGGAATCCATCATCGCAAAAAAACCTGTGACTCGCCCTTTAGTGTACTACCAAAACGTACGTGGCCTTCGTACCAAACTCAATGCACTTCGTTGTGCTGCGGCGGCTTCTGTCGATCATTACGACATTATCATCTTCTCTGAAACTTGGTTGACTGATGGAATTTCATCCTCTGAAATCGGCTTGGATGGTTATACTATATATAGGAAGGACAGATCTTCACTTACTAGTCATTGTGAGAGAGGGGGTGGAGTTTTGATAGCGGTGAAGAGTGTCATTCCTAGTTTTGAGCTGTTCTCTGTACATACAAACGTTGAGCATCTGTTCATGAAGGCAAGAGTGGGAATATCGGATGTGATTTTGGAGCCGTCTATATCCCGCCATCATCACCTGCGCATCTCTACGAAGATCACTGTAAGAGTGTGGAAGTTATTCTGAGTACCCATCAGGATCTTTCTTTTCACCTTTACGGTGACTATAATTTACCGCATGCTTCCTGGCGTATGTCTTGCGCTGAATTATCGTGTGACTTACGTCCTGGAGCATCTTGTAATGAAGTGCAATCAGTTCAGTTTATTTGTGAATATTTTAATTTTTCTAATTTAATCTTAAAAAGTGATATTTGTAATGCTTTCGGGGTCATGCTTGACCTGCTGTTCACAAATGATATTTCTCTAGTTACGAGGTTATCTACTGAATCTCTTCTAGCTTGTGATATTCATCATCCTCCTATTGTTTCTACGCTGAGTATGGATGTAGTTAAGTTTCTTCCTAGTAACAGTGTTTCTCGTTATAATTTCCGTTTAGGTGATTATACTGCTATTTGTAATTATTTTAATCAAATTCCTTGGGACTCACTACTTGAAGGTTTGTCTGTTGATGATGCGACTGAGTGCCTATATGAACATATGTACCATGCTATTGATTTGTATGTTCCTAAGTGTTATTATCGCGGATCTAATTATCCTAGGTGGTTTTCACCCCAGTTGATTGATCTAATACGAGCAAAGAAAGTGGCGCATCGTACGTATAAAATCTCTAATTTGTTGCAAGATTACATTATTTTCTCCGATTTGCGTTCTCAATCAAAAAATCTAGTATATAAATGTTAAAAAGACTACGTTAGGACAACTGAAATGCAGATCGCTGATAAAGTAAAAGGTTTTTGGAACTTTGTCAACTCACACCGATCCGATAATGCTATTCCTAACAACATGTTCCTAGATGGCGTTTCAGTTAGTTCTGGGCGTGAAATTTCAGATCTGTTTGCTACTCACTTTGAATCTGTTTATGTTTCTCCCAACGATCTGTTGCCTGATTTCGTATCTAATTTTCAATTGGATATTTCCGATCTTCATATTAACATTGGGGAAATATTTCTTGGGATCAATTCTCTAAGCATCAATAAAGGACCTGGGGATGACGGTATTCCTCCTTTATTCCTAAAATCTTGCAGCTATATATTATCACGACCCTTATGGCTAATCTTCAATGCTTCCTTATCTTCAGGTCATTTTCCATCTCGCTGGAAAAATAGTCTGATTATACCGATTTCCAAGGCTGGCAGCAGATCTGATGTGAGAAACTATAGACCAATATCAATTATAAGCGTGATTCCAAAATTATTTGAATCTTTAGTAACTGATAAATTATCTCCTCTATGTTCTAGCATCTTCTCTGACATGCAACATGGCTTTGTGCCTGGTCGCTCAACAGGCACCAATTTGTCTATTTATTGTAATTATGTTTCGAGGGTTCTGGATGATAACAGTCAAGTTGATACTGTTTATACGGATTTCACCAAAGCCTTCGACACTGTTGATCATAACGTTCTTTTATCTAAATTAAATCATCTTGGTTTCCGTGGTAATATTCTTATTTGGATAAGAAGCTATTTGATGAATCGAACCCAAACTGTCAAAATTGAAAACTTTACCTCAAGGACTATCAATGTTTGCTCAGGCGTTCCGCAAGGGTCGCATTTGGGACCACTGCTTTTTACACTTTTTATTAATGATATTGGCAACAACTTCAAATTTGCGAAGCATTTAATTTTTGCGGATGATTTGAAATTGTTCATGAAAATTTCGTCATACGCTGATGCCATTGCTCTGCAGTCGGATTTGTATGGATTGGAATCATGGTGTTCCTTGAATAAATTGAAGCTGAATATAGTGAAATGTAAAGTTATGAGACTGCCGCGCAAATTGCAGCCCATTACCTTCTCTTATGAGTTGAGTGGCTCAAGCTTGGAGGTTGTGCAGAATATGCTCGATTTAGGTATTACGTTCGATTCCAAGCTTAATTTTACTTTTCACTATCATAATGTGGTGAACACAGCTATGAAGCAGCTCGGTTTTTTGAAGCGTATGTCTGCTGACTTCAAGGAGCCCTCAACATTGATAACGTTATACAATGCTCTCGTGAGACCTAACTTAGAATACGCGATTCACATTCGGTCTCCTCATCATGACAAATATTGTAAACTTATCGAGAGAGTTCAGCATAGATTTTTACGATTTTTGGCTCTCAAAAATCATACCCCCATGGCTATATCCTGCCATGATTATGGTCCGTTGATGGGGTTGTTCAACATGAACACTCTCGAAACTCGTAGAATGATCAATGATTTGGTATTCATTTTCAAAATAATCAATGGTCAAATCAATTGCCCTGAACTTCTCTCTCTTAAATTTCAATGTACCCTCCAGGTCTCTTAGGAACCCATTACTTTTCAATGTTCCTATGTTTAAGTCGCAATTCTTCTATACTGACCCAGTAAATCGAATTTGTTGTTTAGCAAATACTTATAGAGATGAGTTGGATTTCTTTTCTGGATCAGTTTCAGTATTCAAGATTTCTGTCTCTAGAGCATGTTCTAGTAGGTGTGTGAGATTGTAATATTCTTATACTCGTTATTTATCCTGTACAGGATGTTATATTTTGTACTATGTCTTTTGTAATCCGTCTGTTCACTTTATATGATTTCTTTTTTATTTTATTTCATTCATAAATTTTCTACCGTATTGTATCAATAATTTGGTCATCAGTATAAGTATTGCCTGCTGAATAAATAAATAAATAAATAAATAAATAAATAAAAACAAAGAAATCATAGGCAACTCCCATCGTCTGAATGAACACTCTTTGAATACTTTTTGGCACTTTTCCGATATATATGTATAATTTTGCACCAGCCGACCCAATGTTCATTAAAACACTGATTCCAATGGAAAATCTAACTTGTCCATTTTTGACATGGTACTTGTGCAAATTTTCTCGTCTTTACCAATTTTCCGACGTTTACTTATCCGCACGTTTTGCAAATACCTGATCGAATTATTGTTTTTTCAAGAATTTGATGAGAAATAATTTTTCTGTTCGTTCACGCCGTATTCAAAATAAGACACGTCGATCTCTCGCGGAAATTCAATTTTTCTCATCAAAATTCTTTTTCCATGAAAACTGGTAAGAAATCCATATGGAAACCCTATATATTCTTTTGAAATAGTCTAGATAACGCCACAACACTCATAGTATAGCCACAATTGACAAATGGAACGTTTTAATGGAAAATAGTAGCTTGAACACCGTAACAACGAAAATGATAAAATTAATATATTAAAACACTTTTCTACATCTGTCGTGAAAAAAGTGTTGTACATTGTATTGTAATTTATGTATTACAGATTATATCTAAAAACTTTGTATCTTGATAAAGGATCAAAATGATCCGAATGATCGGCTTAATACCGAGGAAGTTAAATAAATCTGTTCACAACTTTGATTAAACATAGTCAACTCACCTATTGAATCATTGAATTTGGGCCATATCGTTCCCAACCAATAATAAATCATCTACATCCGAGTCGATGTGTCCATAATTTTTCATACATACTACTCCTTTTCTCCGCGCTACGGCGTTCGTCAAAATATGGACACAGGATCTACAGGCCTTCCTCCAGTTACATAATACGACTCTTACGCGAAACTACCAAAGCAGACAGCCATCTGGTTTCTACAAAATTGCAAGTGAAAAATATTCCAAATTATATAAGAAATGATCACAATCACGTGGACATCGTTCACACGTCAAGATGGAAAATATCTTGTCCTCTTCGCATCAAACGCGAACAATTACGACTCTAACATCCGGATTAAAGATAAATTCTCTGAAAAATCTAATTTGGAACAAACATTTAACTGACTTACAGCTACGCGAAGTACTCGTCTGCATTGCGACGAATTGACTTTCCCGATTACGAAATATACACACATGTATAACTCGATTCCTGGGTCATCGTAGGAAAGTTGAATAGGAAATTCATATCTCACACTCTTAACGAACAAAGACCTTTGTCTCCGATCGTCGCTCACACCTCGAAATGAGAATCAGCTGACTGAAAATCAATTGTCGTATCCGGGAATAATTCATTACAACTTCAGATTCAAACCATCACCTAGCCTGTGAATCACAAAACGATAATAGTAAAATGAGCAGTCTTTATCAAAATGGCAATATCATTGGTAACACCAATGGGATTCTGTCAACTGATTTGTCGTCTGATCAAAACTCCCGTCACATCGAATGTCACGATAAAGTAACGGAACTGTACGATACACAAACATCGCCTGGTCCGCTACGCGTTGTAAAACTGAAAACATACCTCGAAATATCTTCAAATGGGAAGTTCTATCCTACCCGGCTGTATCCTCCAGATATTGCGCCATCTGATTACCATTTGTCTCCGGTTCGATGGCTCATAGCTTGGTTCTAGCAAAATCTACCTCCTACGAAGATTACCAAAAATGTCTCAATTCGTGGATTGCATCCAAAGAGGATGCGCCCTCCTGACTCGCATTCATCCCCTCGCCTGGAAGATAGCTGAAAGTAGCTCGAAAGGATGGACAATACTTTGATTGATGTATTCTTTGATTTCATCTCGAATGAATTCATTTTTTTCTTTCTCTAAAAACGCATCACAAATTGACTTCCAATTCCACTACTTGACTGGTTCCAGCTTATATTTCTTTTCCCAGCGTTAGCAAACAATTTGGTAAGTAAGAAGAGGGAAAAGAGCGAAAAATCTGGCTAGGTCCAAAAAATATGCACATACAGTCAGCGAAATTTCTATAGTTCCACATCATTTTTCACCTGAATATTGAATTCCAAGTGGAACTTGAGACAATAATACATGATTGTGATGTTATTCTGGGCCCTGAATTGAACAAAACTGCTGGACAATAATATTAAAGAATTCTGGCATATAATGAATTAGTTGTGAAATACATATTTTGATGTGTAGTATGAACATAATCACCGAACTAACGTGGATATATATCACAAAAATACAAATTTCTTAAGTATGAAAATCTGCTGATATCAGTAATGTGTGCTGCCTCCATTCTTTGAATTACTTCAAAATTTCTGCTCTTCATACTGTTGATTAAAAAGTCATGTAAATGGATGGCCCATAATATCATCCAAAAGCTCGCCGTATTCCGTTTTTCAACTCCTGAACAAAAGTTATATTGCTTTCTGATCGGAGTAAATCCTTTTATAAGCAAGTATTCCCAAAGATTCTCGATTGGATTCAAGTCTGAGAACGCGCCGGGCCACCATTATTTCTATATTTTCTTCAAAACTATCCATAGTTGCCCTTGCATTGTGAATCGGTAAAGCGTTATCGTGCTGAAAAGTCCAGTCGTCGAATGTAAGTCCTCAGTCAATGGAATAATGCATCTTCCAAAGAGCTCCATATAATGTCAAATGCTTAATTCTTGTGGATATCCAGCATATTGGCGTTCCTTTGCGGTGTAATTGAAAGCAGCCCCAAAACATCACAGTTCCCACCAAAATTTCTGGCTCATTACATCTTTTTTTATTATCCACAATATCTGAAACCATCCGGGTCCATCCAAATTGAATTTCTTCTCGTCAGAAAATTACTTTTCGCCACTGTGCATCCTAAGTGTCATATGATTTCTCGCAAATTGCAAATCTGACTGTTTCTGTGTTGCGATGTTACGGTGGCTTTGAGATTTTTTGGTTCACATAAAACGCTTACTTGTTATGTAAAAACTTATTGCACACGTCTCCTTTAAGTGACAAGAAGATTCAATTCAGCCTTTATTCGACTCGCAGTTACGTTTCCAGTTGCTGCGAATAATCTAACGCATCGCTGCTCACGTGAGCTTTGATTTCACCTTTGATGATTTTTCCCATATAACCGCACCTAATCTTATGCAAAAATTATTAATCATGATGAGATCTTTTGATTCTGCGCTAAATATCTCGATTGACAGACCTGCATCCTCTGGCAAGCACTGATTTTAGCTTTCTCCTCCTCAATACTTAGTAATTTACTTCGGCATACTAGAAATAAATTTTACTATACTAAATACTGATTTTATGTCATTATTTTGTCAGAAATATTACCTTATAGTGAGAGCAGACAAATTTACTCAGTGAAAAGGATGAAATAATAGGTCTGTTCGTTCAACGTGCCCTGAGTTGTCTCCAACTTGTACCAACCAATCATTTCGCTGCTTAAACTGGAAGTAGGAATCCAAAATACTTGGAGCGAGTTAGTAACTTGGGACATCGGTAAACGAACTTAGCTAATGACTGAACTATGGTGATCAAGCGCTTCCGCACAGCAATAATACAGTTTCTGTTATTATGAGGGAAGAAACAAAAACCGATCGGGGAACTTCTATATAAGGAATGCCTGAGACTTGGTTTGTTTATACTCCAACAATAGAAGCGATATGTCTGTTTGTTCTGCATATACATTTGTATTTCAGGTGGTACTATGGAAATTTCGCTCACTCTATGAACTCAAAGCACTGCCTTATAACCAACCATTAATATTGTCTTATCATCTGGAAAACCACTCCAATCTACGGAGTTGCTGATCATGGAGTCGGAAGGAACACTCGCACAATTTCATCAATATTTGATAATAATCTGAAATACTCCTACTGATGTCGACCATTTCTGTTAATTCAGACAAAATTATAATTTCATACAATGTGATTCAATATTTGCAGAGGAAGCAACGATCGTGATTTTCTCATGACTACACTCAATAAATAATTGATACTCCGTGAAATGTGAGAATTTGTTTTCCCTTATGAATTCAATGAATGATATATAAAGGAAGAGGGAATATTATTGGTATCTGGAAATAGAAAATATTCAGAAGAATAATGATATTTCTAAAATAATTATAGATTCCGGTAGAATGGCCCAGCCTGAGGGATCAAATCATCTTTCTCATGTAGCATTTCCTGTGTACTTCCAGAATACTTGGAAGATATTCTGTGAGTCTGGAAATATTTCTAATGCAACATCAACATATACTCTTGCAGATATCTCACGGAAAATCTGAATGAATACTGATAGACTTCTTCGGGGAACTTGAGAAACTTCGAACAGAGACACACTCAGAAAATTGAATGTGCGAATGATCATGTAACCATTTACATGTTGCATCACATAACATCGATCCACCAACACACACTCATCAGATTCATGGAATATTGAATATAATTTCATTAGAAAATATAAATCATCTAATAAAACACATCAAACAGCTAGGAAGATATATACCCAGTATGTGTAAATGTACATTGATTCAATAATTCTTGTACACCGTCTAATATATCATATATCATCAAGATTGCAACTTATCTCAATCTATGAAAACCGGCGATGGAGATGAAGATGGAGTACGAGTACTGACTATGGAGATTTTCATGTGATTCCTTCAGAATAGGACGTCTTCGCCCTATTGGCCGCCTTCTTAGACGTCTTTAGTCTCCTTGTATTCATTCATGGGATATATCCTCAACATCTCCTTCACTTCTATTTTCTATATATAAGGTTCCGCCTTGGCCGAACGCTTGAGAACGTCGAAAAACGCGTTTCCCAAAAATGTCTGTGTGTCTGTGTGTGTGTCCGTGTCTTTTCATGGTTAACGATAATTTCACAGAATGCACCGATTCGAACGAATCTTTCTGCAATTTGTCTGTCTCATTGAGGACTCGACGCCTATTGATTTTCAGACAGATCAAATAACGCGTTTCGGAAATATTGCGGAATATCGTTTGAAAGATCGTGGTTTTGCGTCCGCACATATCTCCGTTCCTTATCATCCAATTGCTATGGAATTAATACCATGGTTGAGTTATGGTCAAGTATCTTCTATTTTATGTAATACTGGGATGAGATAATCATTGGTAGTATGCAAGAAGCCCGACTGTTTGTCATTGGGTGAAATCTGGTAATTTTCGTAGATCACTGAATATTCCTAACAATCAACCAATCATATAGGTGTCGGGCTCATTGCCGGTCGGGCTTATCGCATATTACCTCATCATCCCCATACCTAGTCTACTCTGCTGTCCACGACTGCTTATTCACTTTATTCGCAGCTACACTCTCATATTCTTTGAGACTTCAGCTGTAATGCGAGCACCAGTGTTAGTCTACTTGAGGAGCTTCGTACAGTAATGCTATAACGAAAAAATTGGAAAACGTTTAAATCACGGTTCAACATTTTCAACGCAGATGCCCTCATTGCATCCGGTAGTCACTGGAAGGGTTTCCTCTATCCGCAATCCGACGTCGCACTGTATCGTGAGGTAGATCACACGTAAAATCAACATTTGTAACACACGCTATCCAGAATTTGTGTATATTTGAACACAATAATCACTGTTTGACCAGGGTTGAGTAACATCCTCACTTCACTTGAAAAACCGTAATATTCAAGTATGTTAAGTGGCAACTACACGGAAACAACAAAAAATAGAAAAACCTTCAAATATTACATAATTATCTACAAACTGATTGTATTTACTGATGTGGAGCAACATGATCTGATGAAAGAGTAGTAATACTTGTATAATCATAAATGTATGTAAAACGACACAGTAACGTATCTTTAGTATTTTTTCTATTGAAAAAATTTTTTTTGTATTTCTGTTTTTTGATCTTCTTTTTGGTTTTTTTGTGTTGTTTCGAAATGATCATAATTATCAATTGGAGTGCTTGATTGAAGTGAGTCCTGCTCTCACTGCTTGAATATATATGTTATGTAAAAATATCAAATCTTATGAATTTAGAAGATTTATCAAATTTTTCACCCATTTTCAATGTTATACAAATCCTTTCGATTCCAGATGTTAACACCTTATTGCTCAGTGTTTTGTTGATGCCCTGTTGTCGAAGTTGATCCATTCAATGAAACGAATAGACTGATTGTTGAACTGATCATGAAAATTTCTAAATTAATGAGAAAATTTACTGGAACATTATTATTTCTTCAACTGTGACAGAATATTTCATTGAAAATTTCAACTCTCAAATTGTCAGGATTGAAAATTTCATTGAAAGTTCTTCCTAAAATAAACTGCTTCTGCAAACCAACAAACAAAAACTACAATTATATTCATCTGTCTGCCTGGAAACTTCCACTGGCACGTATACCATTTCTCTAGCTGATTTTGGTCTCACCGTCTTTAGAATCAAATTTATGAAAATACTAATTCCACTCATCACGAAACGTGGTATAGGGTTTTGTAGAGAATCTTAAATAGCAGAGGATTTCAAATCTGTTCGGAAACAAACTACAATCCAGTGAGAATTTCTCACATTTATTGGTAGCACGTATTGAGATTTCCCTGATACAATTCAATTTCGTAAGATGTATCTTTCTCTAGTGTCCTGATCTAAATCACTCATTACACATTGTGATGAAATTGTATCTCCAAAAGAAGAATAAGCAAATTGTTTATATAAACAGAATAAATACCCATGGATGATACTATCGGTCAACCAAGCACTCGTTGCTTGAATCTCCTGTTTTTTCAAAGAAAATTGATCGTAACGGGATTATTTTGGTTTCGAAGATAGTAAATCATGTTTATAAACATTGATATATCTGCTCAATCGATGATATACTACGTCAAACGCTGAATAACATTGTTTTATTAACTCAGCCATATTTTCCCACGAATGAAATACCAATGAAGGTATCCTGGCATCATTTGATCCATCAAATTTCTCTGAAGTCGAAAGAGTATACGTAAATGAAAGTGTACGTTCTTCTGCATCGTACTTCGTTTTATCATCCCCTTTTGGACCTTTTATACAACTATCCAAATCTAGCTCGGGAGTTCGCAGAATCCTACTCGAATCACACGACAAATCATGTACAATGTAAGCTATTCCACATCCCATCTCTACGGAAATTGGTTTGTGATCGGAAAAAAAACTTTCATAAGAACCTGCTCTGTAATCTGTTGCGTTTGGACATATAAAGTCAATTTGAGTCAACATATCTGTAGTATATACATCACTTCCCAAGGCGATTTTCAAATTTCTCAATTCAAGTTGTTGTTTGAACGCGGCAAGGCTTCTCTCTTTTCGTCCCGGGATGACAATTCATCTGAATTATTCCATGTCTCATTAATGCCAAGCTACACGGTTTATTACGAGGGTCGCCATCTACCGCCACTGCCACGTATGGAACAACCGATCTTGATGCGGCGATAACCATTACCGACAGTAGATCTACCGCACCTGTTTCAAGGACGATGGTGTGAGAGACACCACCGAGCGTTACCGTCACGGACAGCGGGCTCCAACTAGGGAATTTATTTTGGTTGCCTACGTAGCAACAACGAGAGTTGTTGCATCATCTCGCCTGATTCACGAGGGACCAATCCTGGCCTCAACGCTGTTTCACCGTCCCGCTTGGAGAGGTTACTGCTCTCGCACGGCCGCTGGAGCGGCATCGCATCAGAGTTGTCTTGTCGTTCGATGAGAGAGTATCGTATCTATCTACATATCGTTCCGACACGCTTCTTGGTGTTCCGTATCGGTAAGTGGCGTGTCGACCACAATGTGGCCATAGTTTTGAGTATTCCGTGTCTGAATTGTATTGAGCCCTTTTGGTCCTCCCGGGTGGAACGGTTGTATTGTGAGTCGGTTGTATGGTCAGTAATAAAGGTACTGAGTTGTGTGTGAAATTGGTGGTGTTGTTCTTCCGTCTCGTGGAGACGGATATCGATACCCACTGCCGCCTCCGCGGTCTGAACGTACAGTGGGGATTCTCGTTGATACGAAGAGAGAGAGAGAGAGAACGAGCGGCTGCCACTACGGTGTTTCTAACGTACCGTCAAAAAGGTGAGTCCAACTGAAGGTGGTACGGCGTTGTCGCGAGTCTGGGCTACTATCGTTTTTATGGCCGTCCACTGGGCCGTAGATGCCTTTTAGATGTCGATTTAGAGTTTGCGATGTAACATAACATCAGAAACGACTTCTTTCAATAATCGAGATAGACCTGCTTCTACTTGACTGATATAATTGATGATATCCGATGCGCAAACTATAAGATATACAAACCGAATATCCATATTCGAACAAAAGAGCGATAAAATGAATTCAAGAAGAAGTATGAAATTTTCAGGAATCAATCTTCAATCCTTTATCTACTGCTGTACATCGCCCGAATTTTGAATTTCGAAAAAGTTTATGCTACTGACTGAGAAAAAATGTTTCTTCGAAATTTAAAATTCGGGCGATGTACAACGGTAGATAAAGAATTGAAGACCGATTCCTGAAAATTTCATCCTTCTCCATGGATTCAGTTCAGAGTATTCTTACCGAGAAAATATTTGTTCAGTTGGTACGCTTGTATGGCGGGTTGCATCAGCGGGGATCGCTGGTATCCCCTTAAGAGGATACCGTGGTTACCATGTGAGCAAGTTTTTTCTTTCCTAATTATTGGAAACTGAATTCATTAAAAATCTGAAATTTTCATGAATTCAGTATCGAGTAATTTGGGAGAAAACCATTCTCGGTCGAAAAGCTCGTATCCCCTTAACAGTCGAATAGAGTATCCTCCATAGAGCCACCGCACTAGTCCCCTATAACTGTACACATGACGTATATAGTTGTAGCGTACGTGTTGCACAGTGGTTCTATGAAAAGGGTATTTGTTATAACTGAAGAATGAAATTTCATTCTTCAGTAAAGGTATTCAGAGTATTGATTAGAGCAGAAAAAAAATTGATTCTTCGTATCATGAACCACTTCAGATTCAGTTCTTACTTGCGTGATAGAACCGGAACGAAATGTATTGAATGAAAAAAAAACAAGTGACACAATTTTAACTTAATTTTACGAAACAAACAGAGTAGACATGCGTGCGTTGATTTTCAATTAAGTACAACCATGTGAGAAACAGTGAGACGCTGAAAAACATGGAAAAGTATTGTCCAAGTCGTCTCATCGAGGGTCGAAATCCAAAGACGGAAGTTCGAAAATCTCAAAATACTGGGGAATGAGGCTTGAAGAATCAATCTATGTTTCCTTTCACAATTGTTGTTTACAATCAATACCCATGCAGCAAAAATTTTGCTTCGTGTGGAAGATTTCTACTGGATGTCTGAAAGATTTCTTATGCAACAGTGTTCACTGTCTTCAAGATGACTTCGTTGAAGAAATCTAAAAGATGTCTTAAGATCTCTACTAGATGTCTTTTACATTTCTTAAACGAAGACATCTTAAAGACAGTGAAACTGCTGCATAAGAAATCTTTTAGACATCCAGTACGAATATTTTACACGGAGAAAATATATTGATGAAAGATTACTAAAGTTGAGTAAAATGGGACATAGCGGCATCTCGGCGAGGTTTAAAATTGGTTGACTTCTGTTTTATTGACTACAGATGAAAATTGATTCAAATGTTCTTATTACCTTCACGAGTTCAGTATTGTAAAGAAACATTTGGATGAATTTTCATCTGTAGTCGAGTAAAACGAAGTTAACTGGATTTCAAACTCCGCCAAAATGCCACTATGTCCCCGTTTTACTTAACTTTGGATAATCTTTCGTCAATACATTCTCTCCGTGTAGACAAAGCGAAATTTTTGCAACGTGGGTAGTTTTTGAGGGAAAAGAAATACACGGAGAGAAAAGAATAGTTATATTTCCAATGTAGCATGGGAATGATTACTATCCCGAAGAGAACATGAAGCTCCGACAAACGTTCAGAATAGATCAACATAGATCAGACTAAAGCTCCGTTGGAACTCTAGTTTAGGTTCATAAACGTTCAACGAAGGTCTGACGAACGTTACAATGTCCGCTTGAGAATACTTTCAAGTAAGGTTTATTGAACGTTGATTAAACATTCACCAAAGATTAACTGGAGTTTCAATTTTTTGATATAAGTTTTTTTCAAATATGTTTTTTTCGCGAAAAAATTAACAATAAAGGGAATTATAATCATAATTGTCTTTCCCTCTAAAACATACTGAATTAAAGATCAGATGAATCTTCGTAGAATCTTTGATAAACGTTCTACGAACCTTTCGTGAAACCATTCCAATATTCATCTGAACCCCGTTGAACGTTTACGAACCTAGAAGTTGGCTCCAACGGAGCTTCAGGCTGATCTATGTTGATCTATTGTGAACGTTTGTCGGAGCTTCATGTTCTCTTCGGGATGTTACATGGTGACGAAGGTTTTTATAAGTTATAATCTATAACCTATAGGTTATAATCAATAAAAAATCATAGTGAACATTACTTTATAGCATTTAACTCATGTCTAGTTACATAGTTCTGTCTCCAAAGTAACATGATAATGCTCATTACTATGTTAATATAGCCAATGTTACCACATAAAATCCGGAGCATTACTATTTCAAGTGACTCGCACCATTTACAAACTCTGTTACCATGTGACACCGTAATCATTCCCATGCTACATTGGAGATATAACTATTCTTTTCTCTCCGTGTAAGAAACACCTTTCTTTTAGACCAAAATCAATGGTTTTCAACCTTAAACTTGTTCTAACTCGGTCATTTTTCGATGTATCATTATAAATCTTGCAGATTCTGATTCGTAAGATCCCTGGGATGACAAGAATGTTTGAAAAATCTGTGAAAGTTAATAAAAAATGAGTGATTTTTTAATCCGAAGTAAGAAGTATGTTTTTCAAGATTCGCCGTCAAGAACTGGTAGGGAAAATGTGAGGTGCAAAAAACTTCCAGCGACAAAGTTGTTCACTACTATATGCAGGGTTGGGTACGCATAATACGGTAGGTTTTATGCAAGGAATAATGTGCGCATAAAACTCATGCAGATAATGCAGATAACTAAAGGGGGTTTTCTTCATCATCTTTTTATGGTCAAGTTGGGTTATAATTTTAAAACTATGAATTGTTTACCATTTCAACCCCTATAAATATCCATTTCTTATATTCTGAATTTTGAATTTCAAGTCGGAATTAATTTTACAATGTTTTATGCATTTTCTGCATTTTCTGCGTATTCTACATGTTTTATGCATAATCTGTGCATAGTGAACGCATATTACTTATCTCACGCGCACAGAACCCATCCCTGACTATATGTGCACAATTTTTTGAACTTTTTCAGATCGATTCGACTAATAGGTTGAAAAATACAGCGATTGTTTTATGGGCGCGAAACGTAAGTTTTTCATGATTTCGCGTCGTTCGTCGACTGAATATCAAAGGCCGCAGGGTAAATCGTATTCGTTCGATTTCTTAACGTAATTTCTTGTTTTTTTGGTTTAGAGAATTTGGATATTGGAAGATTTTTGCAAAATAGATTCTTTTTTCTTATAAACGATTGAATCGTTGGAAACATCTTTAAAGATCAAGTATTGACCCAGAAAACGGTATGCTTGAAATGAACAAGGATTCTCACTATAGCCCCAAATATCACTACAGCTGTTTCAAGTGTTATTCTTTTGTTACTCGTGTAATATGCTTATTACAAATATGCCTTCCTTATATGATAATTACACTCATTGTAAGAATAATTACACTTTGATTCAAGCATAAGAACCCTTCAATATGAGTATAATACACGCTCGAATCAAGTATATTTTATCTCTGAATTAAATGTAGTTACACTGTAAAAATTTGGCGGTGTTAGAAGAAGTCCAATTCCGAATGGTGTTGTTTTAACACGTAACGGTGTCATTTTCACACTGTACGGTGTCATTCTTACACCATTTAGAGTTATTTCAACACCAAATTCCGGGGTGGACTTTTTATAGAATCCGCGCGGTGTTAATTCTGACACCGCTTTTCTTACAGTGTATTCTTGCAATCAGTGTACTTATCCTTTAATACATGTAACACTTGTACCAAACAGAATAATGACTTGAAGCAGCTGATGAAGTGGAAGCTATCAGCCGCGAGGGTTATGTTTGTTCTCGAATAGAAATTTGGTAAGGCCAACGTGTAGGGGCCTTATGAGGTAAGCCATTTGCCACATGAGGCCCCGACATTTGCCCGACCAAATTTCTACTCGGGTTGGGACTGACCTGAACGTAACGAGAGAACTATCTAGACATTTGGCACATAAATAGATGCGACAATGAAGCACTAATGTAGAGAAGAGATATGATCTTGTAGTATTCGAAACAACGAGCACGATGATACATATTTCGTCTTGGTATAAGCTCATTTTCATTAAATTTGTCATAAGAAAAAGCGGGGTATATGTGGAATCATACCAATTTCATCATGTGAAGATGAGAAGGCGTTTAATTGATGGGATAAAATGTACCCATTCTTGCAGGGATTGTTCAAGGAATTAATGGTACATTAGTAAAGAGTGAGTCTTAACAGTCAGCCTGAATATCAACTTGAAACTGCAGCCAGTAGTCTATTCCAACTGAGTAAGCCTCAAAACAAATGAAATTAAGTTGGTATTAAGATGGCACTCCATCCTAATTTGATGGGTGTTTGGGGTTTACTTTCAGTTGGAATAGGGCTACTTTTGGCTGCAGTTTTAAGCTGATATTCAGGCTGACATTAAGTTCCACTTTTTACTGTGTATACGGCTTATTCCGGTACGCAGCGGTTTTCGTGGTTTTTTCCTCCAAAGAATGTGAGATTCTTGTCATTTTCTACGAGATTCACATGAATTTCGTTATCGGATGACAGGATGGCGTTCGATTGATGGAAGAAATCTATCAATTTTCATAGGGTATTCTTCTTAGAATCCAACGGTAAACAGTTTCTTTCAGTACATAGCTGTTCTCATGGGTTTTTTTCGCGAAAACCGCAGGTTGGAAGCTAGGTCATCGTGAGATATGCAAATTTTATTATCGGCTGCTATGTTTTCATTCGGTGACGAGGATAAGATACACCGATTCTTGAAACATTTTGTCTCAGGAATCCGATGAGATACGATTGATTTCGGTAGGCGGCCGTTTTGTTGCGTTTCCGTCCGAATAACGCGAGATTTGCGTCACATTCCACGCTATATTCATGTATTTCGTTTTCGGAGGACAGGATGACGTTCGATTGATGGAATAAAATCTATCCATTGATCTATCCTCTGATCCTAAAGCCCAATAGAACGAGGAAAAAAAAAAATTCGTCAAAATGAAAAATGAAAAGAGTAGCCTTTAGACCTCATCAAAACACACATTTTCTCATGAAAATTGTGTTCTATTATCAATAGTTTCAGAGATGGAAATTGAAAGTGAAAATTTTCATTTTCCAAAATCAATAGAATTCAAATTATATCTTCCGATTACTCAGTGAGAAGTCGTTGGAGTGACTTGAAATTTGGTATACAGTTCAGTAACGATCCCCGAAGACGAATGTTAAGTTAAAATTGTCAAAAGATTTCATCATCTAATGTATATTTGATAATAAACAAATGCTGTTGAAAACACGGGCTTGCGAGTTTCCACGGAAAAAAGTGTCGAGAGGATTTTCGATTCCGTAAAACTCAAACCGACAAAGTTGTTCGTCAATGTTCGAAGAAGTTTCCTAAAATTTTCAGATCAATCGAGTGAAAATAAGGAGGTACTGAACTTTGTTTACAACGGCACGCGTCGCTTATGAGCCGTCGAGCACACTAGTACAGCACCGTGTATCGTGGTTCAGTAGCATTGCCGTGACGGTAACCGACACGCGCCATTGTAAACAAAGTTCAGTACCTCCCTTATTTCTTACTCGATTGATCTGAAAATTTCAGGAAAACTTCTTCGAACATTGACGATCAACTTTGTCGCTTTGAGTTTTTCGAAATCCAAAATTCCCTCGACACTTGTTTCTGTGGAAACTCGCAAGTGCGTGTTCTCAACAGCATTTGTTCATTATTAAATATGCATTGGATGATGAAAATTTTGACAAGTTTAACTCACTAGTTGTCTTCGGGGATCATTACTGGAGCTGTATACCAAATTTCAAGTCATTCCAATGACTTCTCACTGAGTAATCGCAAAATATAATTTGAATTCTATTGATTTTGAAGAAATGAAAATTTTCAAGTTTTCATTTCCATCTTGGAAACTATTGATAATAGGAAGAAATGAAGGAATGGAGGAATTTGTCATAAGAAAATGTGTGTTTTGGTTAGGTCTAAAAGGCTGTATTTTTTATTCCTCATTTTGACGAATATTTTTTTCCTCGTTCTATTGGGCTCCTTATTACAGAAAACGGTAAAAGCGAAATATATAAGAGCAAGAATAGCACAAGGAAAACAGGCTTTTTACCAAAACAAACAGTTATCATGCATAAAGAATATTAGCTTAGCAGTAAGAAAGGAATTCTTGAAGAGTTACGTTTGGAGCACAGCATTATATGGTTGCGAAACTTGGACAATCGGAAAAACTGACCAACAAAGACTCGAAGCTTTTGAAATGTGGTGTTATAGAAGGATGCTCAGAATAAAATGGATAGAGAAAGTGAAAAATGAAGAAGTACTTGAGAAGGTGAATGAAAGAAGAAAGCTTTTGAAACATCTTAAACAAGTAATTTGATAGGTAATTGAGGCATGATAGTTTATTGAAAGCAATATTAGAAGGAAAAAAGAATGGTAAGACTTGTAAAGGTAGACTCTAGATTAAGGTATATGAAGATAAGGAATTTGGTAGATATTTAGAAATTGCTTTCAGCGGATAACAGACAGGGTTTGGGATTTCATCAAACCAGTCATAAGACTGATTACTTTATGATGGTGATGATTGGGCTCCTGGATCAGATGCCGAGACGTATTCGAGCGCTCGGCGAGTTTTTCGATCCAGCCGCTCAATTATTATAGGGAATTTTCCGTAGATTCAGAACAGAACAGATTGTCCATAAAAAAAATTCAAACAATTAAAATTTTTCAAACAAAGTAGATAATGAATCTAGCAAAGATAATTTGATATTCGAATTCACTGACCCAAAAAAACCCTGGTTGAAGAATTGAATACCTACTGTGTGACGAAATCTAATATTCACCAAGTTGAACGACACAATTGAGGTGAATTTTCATTACGTGCTGATCAATAAATGTTTTGCAAATTAATAGTCCAATCAATCTGGAACTCCGTAGGAAGTTTATTCATACAGTAGCGAACAAATTTGTTGCTGGAACTTTTTTGCAGCTCATACTTCCCCCATCACTCTTTTAATCCAAAGAATGAAGAACGTGATTTTCACTTCGAATCAGATATTTATGAATTTTAATTAATTTTATAAACTTCTGACGACACTGTCGTCTTTGGGAAAGTCTCACGAATTAGAATCCATAAGATTTATCTTGATACGTCCCAAAACGACAGAGTTACAACGAGTTGAATATAGAAAATTGATGATTTCTAAAGAAAAGAAATGTGTGCATTTTTTTTCCCCTCAAAAACTCATGACCCCTCAAACTCGACGGCAATAATAGGAGCCTCCCGAAGTAGCTGATCTGATCATCTAGTCAGCTACTTCGGAAGCCTCCATAGTCTTCAAAATAGTTGAAAAAGGAACCGAATTTTCGGAAAAGGTGACCAGTTTCTAACAAAAAATATTTGTACACATCGTACTCAAATCTAATTACTGTGTATTTTGAAATATTGAATGTGAGTATACAAAAAAATAATTGGGTAAAAAAGTAATAACAAATATGTGCGGAGAAAAAATTCAAGCGGTCCGTGCATAAAGTATTCCTCGCTTTTGAATGGAGGTACTATCGAGCACTAGACGTATGCCATGAACGTATAATTTCCGAGTATTCAGGTATAGATGAAGCTGAGCTAGCGGCAGCGCAATTAGCGGTGGTGATGTGATTTTTCATTGCACTTGGTTCGAACATTTTCATACCAAAAATTCATCGAATTGGTTTGAAATTTGCGATTTGGCTGCTTAAATATTAAAAAAAATAATTCTATTAAAACTTGAATACATCCGCTGCTGGCTCGCTGTCGCTAGTTTCAGCTTCACCCCAAGTAGCAAAAGAACTTTTCAAAAATTCTACGTTCATTATGCGACCACCCGAGTAGAATGTGCAGGTGAGACTGTTTTAGATAAATCCAAAAAATACATTATAAGAATGTGCTTAGAATATACACATCTGAGACAGTCTCATTTTGAAGATTCTAATAATTTTCATAAAAAGTGCTCAGAAATCTCAAAACCTTGTTTGCATTTCTAGCTTATTGTGCTACTTGAGTGTAGTATTATATGTGAAAAACAGGAAGTAGGAAGTTTGATCACATAAACTGCGTACTATTTGATCATCCATAGCTGAATTCGTTTAGTGGTGCCCCAAGTTACCCCAACTTGCTCCAAGTATTTCGAATTCGCCATTTCCAGTTATAAAAATGAATTGATTGGTTTGGTACAATTCAGAACGACTGTGGACTAGACCGAACAAACCTCATATATCCGAACTGTAAACCAATGAATTTTCATATACACAGCGCGTGTTTTTTTTCCATGTGGAACACACAATTTTTCCCATCACTCAATTTGTTATTGATTCAATTTCGAGTAATAAAATTCCCTCTATCACACAATATCGAAAAAATTATTCAATTATTGTGAAAATTACAATGAAACATGAAGATATTTTCCTCCAAGTAAGTCCAATATAATAGGTATTCCAATTGGAGCAATTGGAATTATACGCAAGAGCCAAGGAAAATTAATTTGAATGTGATGGATTAGATCTAAGTAGATCTGAAAATGGAAGATAAGTGCTTCCCAGAATGACTTTAGATCTGTTTAGATCTATGAAGATGTATTTTGATTGACTATGATTGATTTTCTCAAAATACTTAATGCTTATGAGCGATCCGAAAGTGAAGGAAATAGGTTGATGATGCACGTAAATTTACCAAAATTGATCGAGGAGGCTCAAGGATGAAGAAGTGGGGGAGGGGAATGTAAAATTTTTCGCGAGGCGTGTTTTCAGAAGGAATCTCAACTGCGCTAGGAGGTTCTCAAAAGTTTGAAGAACGTTCAAACATGTTCGAAACATCCTCAGAACATATGAAAACAGTCCAAGAAATCTTTGTGTACCATTAACCCTCATCACTGTACTACCCTCCTCAAAATGGCATATCCACTCTGTATGGGGCCAAATTGATATTCAACTACAAAACATTAGAAATAGTTAACGATAGCGTATTGATTACACATAGTACAGACCTCTAATTCTCACCAAGTAACAGCACAGAGTCAAATACACGCTCCCATTCAGCCCTTTTTAGTTAAGGATGTGCTCTGGTCAATTTTTTCCGACTAGAAAACTGCACTGATCGTTTCAACTTCGCCATGTTACATCCTTAATATTCAATCAATCACACGATTCCTTTAGATCAATGAAAATTTAGAACAAATCAGAGATGCCGGCTGTGGTCTCAAAATAATTGTACGCTATGGATTATACTTGTGATACAATATCAAAGAAACTGAATAAGAGGTTTCTTGTTAGCTGATAAAAGAAATTTCGTTCTAATTATGTACTTGAAGGAGTTAGTTGAACAACAAACAGACCAGACCCGGATTGTTTGATTTAATTTCTTAATCTTTGATCCAAAGTTTGATGCAATTGATTGAATATTTTTGACGTGAAATCTTAGTTTAGAAACGATCTGTATAGGTAGGTTTTCAGTGAAAAATCGAAATCAGTGAGTACTCCCTTAACTTGGAGTTGGGGTCATTCTGACCTCGTATAAGTAGATGATGAGTTAAGAATTCATACAAATCCAAAGTGAATAATAATAAATTGTGCATAACTGGGATTGCGCCCTGGTAGAAATTATGATTAGGAATTAGATGGGCCCTAACTAGTTCTCCCGGGTACTTCAAGTTGGTTTCTAGGCTAGTTTTGTAACGCACTTTCCTAGCCTGTGCCCATCCAAATGTCCCGCAGGGAATTAAGCTAGAATGAAGTTCCAAATGTTGTTAATTAGAAATAGTGAAATCATGTTTTTCAGTAAAATCACATCTATGGAATAAGAGCGCAAATATATTTTGAGAAGTGCAATCTTAAGTCAAGAACGTTGCTTTTCTGAATTTATTTCCATAAAATAATTCTGAGTGAGAGATTGAAACTTCTGGGCTTCCTTCGATTCCTCTGCACTGAATCAGCGGCGCATTGTACGATCAGTTGGACGTATGAAAAATCTACATGAACCAACTAAATGTTGGAGTATTCGAAGAGTCAGATTGGCTGAAATGTGTTATCCAGTTGCCCCCACGTGGGTCCCATCTAGTACGTGGATGGCAAATGGGGAGTACCTAGACAAATTTCTCATTTAGGTTGCCGCAGACTTTAAATTTCCCAATTATTTATTATTCTGGCAGAAATCATTGGAAAATTCAAAGTCTATGGCGGTGCTATGAATCCTAAAACGAGTAATTTATTATAGCTGTAAGTTCGTTTAGAGTGCTCAAGTTACCCCAACTTGCTTCAAATGTTGGCGAATCGCTACTTGCAATCATAAAAGTAGATGTATTGGTTTGAGATATTTAGTTGCAGCAGTTTGGGGAACATAGAATAAGCGAACCTTATTATTTACTTGAATTTGTATTGAGGGTATACACCGGTTGATTTATTTCAAAAAGTAGACTATTCCAAACTGTTTACATCAATAATATTGAATCAATTATATGAAACTTGGGATCAAAAAGATCAACAATCCGACTGTGATCTTGGAATCAATCAAACAATCCGACTGTGGTCTATTTTGCTTGAGAAAATCGTTGCACTAACGAGAACGAAAATTGTTGGTCAGTCAATAAGAAACTTATTCCGGGTTTTTTGATGTCATGAAAAAGAACTTGTCTGTCAGTATTTTGAGACCAGAGGCGGATTCTGTGATCGATTTGAATTTTAATGTAAATATTAATGTAATCAATTGGATATTAATAATGTAAAACGGTTAAAATAATCTAGTAGTTTTCAGGAGGAAAAAATTCGATCAGTGAGCACCCTTGATAACGTACTGTCTGGAAAAAAGTTCTGCGCGAAATTTGACTATTCTCTCCTTCCCCTTTTGATGCTTTAGTCTCCTGAACGTAAAATTCTTGTTGAAGTAAATGGCGTACACTTACAAGATCTATGATCGAAAAGCTGTTATTTCTCATCTTGGATCTAATAAGATTCAATTAGATGTATGGGTAAGAATTTGAAATGAGTACGGATAAAATTTGGTTTTCATAATTCAACAATGAAATTTAGTTAAAAGATAAGCTCTTTATGTGTGAGAAATGAGTCTGTGAAATGATTCAGCAGAATATTTTTTGCGGAAGTTATGAATAATTGAAGTTTTAATAAGGAACACGTTTTTTTGAAAATTCATACTTTTCACGGTGCAATCACTGGACAAACGAGCGCTAATTGAAATTGAAGATAATTGATTGAATTACATGAATTATTTCATGAAGCCCGAAAAATTTCTTTTCGTCATTTTCAAGTAAATTGTTTATAAAGAATTGATTTTACTCCCATGTTCCTTGTATTCAAGGAAACGAAGTATGGTAATAGGGTCAAAAATCGATGATACAGAAGGGGGATTC